>VWZY01013294.1:217241-234766 GCA_013399075.1 Chloroceryle aenea
TAATTTCTTTTTTTTTTTTTTTTTTTTTTTTTAAATAATTCCAGGCTAGCTGAGCATATCAGGCAGGAAAACGTTAATGTTTTCCAGAAGCGGCTGATGCCTCATGCACCCTTTAACAGTTGCTGCTGGTCCTTTAACAGATGTGTGGGAGGCATGCAAGTGACTGAGAGGGAAGTGGTGTCATTGCTCAACACCAATAAAGACACATGAGGCCAGGCTTTGAAAATAGCTTTTATAGTCTAAGAAGGATGAGTGAATGGATATAGAGACCTACTATGCTAGTTAGTGACAAGGTGTCCTGCTGAATCTGAGGTTGAAACTCCCACCATCTTGTCCTTTATATTTTCATGGCTCAGTTATGAGCCTAAGAGCAGAATTGCCATTCAGGGTTCCTCCACCCAGAGGCAGATGAGGCATACAGTACTGAGAGGTGGAAGAGTGGTCCCTGTCCCATGGTCAGAGCCTTGGATGGCTGTTTAGGTCAGTGACAGAGAAGCCTTCATCTTCAGCATCTGGCTTCACCCATTCCTGGTCATCACATGAGGCAGGACCCAGAGCTCCAGCTTTTCCTCTACTAGCCAAAGGAAATGGGCTTAAATTATTCAGAATAGAATAGAATAGATTATTTTGTTTGGAAGGGACCTACAATGATCATCTTGTCAAACATCCTTCCATGGGGAAAAGTAAACCTCTGGCCCTTTCCCATTCCCTGAAAGGGACAACACCAGCTCCTTAGGATGCTGTTCTTCATCAGCCTGTGTGCTATGTGGATACTAGGACCTTCACCTCCCCACTGTTTAGCACTCACCCAATGCCTTCCAAAATCTCAGAGTTGAGGATTTGGGGTCAAGCAAAGAGTGGCACTGTGCAATAGAGTGTCCATTGCAAAGCAGGCTGGGATTTGGTCTTTTGTTCAAGTACAGTTGGAAGGAGGAGAAGGGAGGGGAAGTGCAGGGTGTGGTGCCACTGCCATTTTCCTAGTGATAAAGCCAGCTGAAGTTTGCATCTTGCTAGCCTCCAGCTACTTGATCCTCTCCACTGTGAGGCTGCTGGCCACCTCAGTCCATTGTGCCAAATCATGTCTAACTGGGTCAGGAATTTATGTTTAAAAAAAGCCCTAGAGAATAAACATAAGCTTTCTTATGAACCTTGATCATGTCACTGATTTTAAGCACCAAAGAGGTGCTTATCAACAGGAGTTTGGGTGAGGGAAGGGAAAAGAGAAGGAGGAGGAGGAAGCAGAACCTCTCCTATCTGTTTTTTCCACCAGAAAGTCATACCTGTCTTTCCCCGACACACTGATTCAAGGCATGTGGATCAGCACAGGCTCTGGAGGGAGCACTCACACCATCTCCTGCACACAGATAACCTGAGTGACAGCCAACCAGACTTTTCTTGGCAAATACACAGGGATCACCAGATCTCAGCTCTGCTACCCTAGCTTGTACCTCAACTGCCTAACAGGGGTGGTGTGGGCTCTCCAATGAGCATACAAAGCAAGCCCTTGCACCCCTCTGCTGGCACACTGCGAGGCCAGCCTGAAGGGGTGCTGGTGTTGTGCCAGGTAATATTCTGATATTACCTCTTGATATTACCCAATATCTGATGGGACAAGAGGAATGGGCTTAAGTTGCACCAGGGATAGTTTAGGCTGGATATTAGGAGAAACTTTACTGAGAGAGTGGTGAGGCATTGGACCGGGCTGCCCCTGGAAGTGGTGGAATTGCCATCCCTGGAAGTGTTCAAAAAACCCCATCTAGATGTGACGCTTTCCAGTGACATGGGGCTGGGATTGCCATTGCTGTGGTTGCTCTCCAGAGACCTAAGAAGTGTGTTCCTTGTTCTTGAACTCAAAAGCATGACTATTTTAACCCTTCTCTCCATGGCAACAGGGATGGAACAATGCTGTCTCTGCTTCACGTACCCCCTCGTTGTTCTTGTGAAAGGTTTGCTCGGATCTGACCACCTAAAATAGTGGCTTATGGCTAAGCCAAGCCTTTCACACTCTCTACATCTCCTGGCAAAATTCTTTCAAGAACAGCTTGTTCCCTTTTGGCCTCAGTATTAGGATTATTAAATAAAACTTGGATCCAGCTCTCAAAATCTTTCCCCAAGATGCCTTTTAATTAAAGCAGTGGAAAGTAAAGACCAGTCTAAATGTTGTAACATTTTTAATTAGTGAAACCTTTATTTTATTTGCTAAAAAACAAGATTACCTCTAAGTCCATTAAAATGAGTCCTTCGTTGAAAGGCTTTGCAGTGTGTGTGAAAGGCAGATTTAAAGGATATTAATGAGGGTTTAAACTTCTTAAACATGCTAAAATAACTGAATAATTATATTTTTAAATGGAAGAACTTAAATAACCTTTTATTCCCACCATGCTGAGTGCATATGTTTTTGTACTGATGCTTCTGAAGTTCACTTGAAAACACTCTTGCATGGGCACACACCTGCCCTCACCCAGACCCACCCATTCATCCATCCCTATTGCCATGTAATCCTTTCCTGATAATTCCCAAAGAAAGACACGTCTCTGAGACAGTAAATACATGCTCAATTCATAAACACTTCAGCTGCAAGTCCTCTTATTTACGGTCCCATGGCTTATTTGTTACAATGGAGGACTCTCTCTTCTTTGGCTTCGGGGGTTTTTAGGAAAGGGAGATTATCATCTCCTATAAAAATTGCCAGAATCTACATTTTACAGCTATCGCTCCAAGATATGGAAGTATCCAGGTCAATTCCTACAAGTCCAAGATGATGGCAAAAGTTGTTCCTACTTATGCAAACCTTTGAGGGATGTCTGCTAACAGGGCTCACTGGGCCTGACTTAGCAGAGCCCAGCTTACTTGTACGCTTTCTTCTCTCGAAAACCACCACAAGCTTTATTGAGCAATGTCCATAGGCTTTTCAGAACCATCCTGTTGAGGAACCTGCTTGAAGGAGACAGTGTTTGCCTTCCCCTAGATGTAGCAAAGCTAAATTGCTCTACCTGTCTCTCCACTTGGGCCTCTAGAAAGCACCTAATTACCATCATAGCTCTGCCACCGTGGAGAGACGTGTAGATGTGAGGTCATCACACAAGCATGGGCCACCTGGACGTTCTGTCCATAATGTCCTGTTTTCTTCTTGGTTTTTTGTGTGTTTGTTTGTTTGGGTTTTTTTGTTTGTTTTGTTTGTTTTGTTTTGTTTTGTTTTTTCCCTTTTGCAGGCATTCTTATATGGCTTCTTAAAGCAAATGAAAGAGCCTTGAGGAGACCTATGGGCTCTCCATACATTCCAGTTAAGCAACAGAAGGCTAAAAATGGTTCAGACAGCCAGAGCAGATTTTTCATGGGAGAAAGGTGAAATCACCAAGTAGAGAGGATACTGCTGGAAGTACTGAGATTTTTGACATATGGAAACTTGCATGTCCTTGCTCGTAACAGATGACCTGATTTTAGGACTCCTGACCACACAACTTCACTGCCTACCTTCTCTTGGAAACCATGTCCACGGTCATCTTCTGTAGGAGATTCTTTCAGCCTCAGACCATGTTTAAGTCAAAGCACCCTCCTGCTTTCCAAGGCCAGCAGTATAAACCAAACCATGGCAGGGCTAATCCATCCAGCCAAGAGCTCCACTGGATAAAGGAAACTTCAGGAAAGGGGTCCTGGGGCACATCTCTCAGCATGATACAGCTCTTTTCCTGCAGTCTTCATGTAAAAAAATAACCCTTCCCCCCACCCTTCAAAAGACCTATTCCTTATGATAGTAAAATGTACTGATTACTATTAAAAGCCCGAACTCTGCAGGAAAGCAGGGAGAGGGAGTTTATGGTCATTGACCTTTTCACTCAGGTTGGTTTATAAAGAGCTGTCTTTCTGTTGCACCACTGGGATTGTACAAGTTTCTTGGCCATGAATGGGAGCTTTGTAGGATTCTACTGTGTGGTCATTCACAGGCAATCTGTTGGTCTTTTTAGAGATGTTTAGTAAAAAAGAAAACCTATCTGAAATACAGGAGGAGGGGGGCGAGCTGAGTATCAGCTAGCGGCCCAATCAATGAGTGAATGTGTTTGGGTCTCCTCCCGGAAGAGAAAGCTTGTTTTAGGAATTTTGTCTGGCACTTGTGGGGTTCTGTTTGTATAGCCCTTTCATTTAAAAAAATACATGCAGGCAATTAAGGAGAGGTGGCTTAGAGCAGGAACAGGGAGAAGAGGCAGAGAGGGAAGGAAAAGGGGAACCAAACAAAAAAGAACAACTGTTAGAATTCAGAAGAGGGCAACAGTAAGGGTTAAGCCAGAGCCAGTGGTATCTCCTCATTCTGTTGGCACCATACAATTCAGTGATTGATGGAAGGTGCTCACTGGGATGGGGCAGCATCCCTGAGGTTAGGGGAATCCTAGCCTATGTGTGGCGGTGCTTGCTCCTTCCTCCATGTCTCCCCCTCCTCTTCCAGACAGCTCTGCTAGATGTTGCCACTCATCTGCTTGTTTGCTTAGAAGACCTTCTGCTGGGTCATGAGCAGTCACAGAAATCCAGTGCTCATCTCCCAGATGGTGTGCAAAGGTGAAAAGGCAGCTTAGACTGCACCTCCAGGCACCAAAACTCCATAAACTAACCACTGGCACAATTTGGAACAAAATCTGTTTTTTTTTTTTTCTTCATAAGAACCAAGCACAATGGGGCACTGGGCAGGACTGGAATGACTGGATTGCCACCACTCTGTAGATACAGGAGATGAATACTTTTTGTGCTGGCAGATGGCTCTATAAAGCATTTCTAGAGAACCCAAACATAACCTGGTTGAAGTTAATTTATGGGATGTTTGTCCACAAGGCAAGAACTTTCTTGATCTCCTAGAGAGTGTGGAGGTCACCTTTACCTGCTGGTCACCCCAGAAGCTGGGCTGATTCTAGAACTGGTCTGCCCACCACACCAGAAGGGAGGCCGATCCAAGGTGCATCTGCTGGGATGGACAGATGATGCCAATCTCTCTTGCAAGTTCAATAAGAAGCTGTCAGCTCATAAGGAAAGACCAGCCACACCAAGAAAGGCAGCCCTTGGGCTGATGGGGTCTCTGGCAACCAGTGGTCACCAAAGAGTCCCCTGGCACCTGATGGAAGAAGTGCATTAACTCTGCTGCGATAGCCAGCCTCCAATACACCTGCCTCCTCAGGTTAGCCAGCAGCTTCACTTGGGCACTCTGCTTTCTTTTTCAAGTTGTTGCTATGAAACATTAAAACAACTACCCCATTTTTCAATGGTGAGGGAAAAGTGCTCTCATAGAGCTTGATAAGCTCCTTATATGACAAAGGCAATGTAAGTGCCAGGCACAAGCACTATCTACACTCATTTTCTCCATGTGCATGTGCTTGTATATGCACTTTTATACATGTAAAATACATATATATAAGTCTTTACATATTCATCAAAATGTTGGTCTGCATAAATTTTCACCTTGCAACATGTGGCTTGTTAAATTCTCTGCATCACCCTGTAGTGATCATAAAAAGGATCTCAGCTGTGCTCTTCTGTCTCTGCTGATAGCCCTTGCTATCTATAATCTATCTTGGCCTTTACTCCTAAAGAAAATTAGAGACTTAATCTGTGAATAGTTACTAAGAACATTTAAAGATAAAATAAGTATGTAGCCTGGGGATAAGAAATGTTCACTGTTCTTCACCGAAGCTTTCAAAGAGCTTAAAGAAAATATCTCTTACCAGCTTGTCTACAAAATGTGTGACTTGTACATTTGTAAACCTAAAAAGTCAACAACCATATATGATGTTAAGATTTGCCAGCCAGAACCCACAAGCCATACACAGAGACCTTTGCTCTGTCGTTGCTAAGTTGAGGACTGGATTTTGGTTGTGACTGGCCAGAGGAAAAACAAATTGCCTTGTGGAGGAAAACTTTCCATTAGCATAAAGCCAAAAGCATCATCCCGTGAACCAGCTGGACTTGCCTTTACTCCAGGGCATGCCAGGGGCAAGAAGGAGACACACAACATGTGCAGAAAGTCCCTAAATTGGGACTAACCCTGAGCTGGCCTCAAGTGGTGGAGGGCTTGGGCTGGAGCTAAGTAGCTGTGAGATCTCTGTACCCACAGTATGGAGAAAGCTGTCTGCTTTGGGAAAGCTCTACATCTCTGTGGAGACCTAAGGAGAAGCAGGGAGTAGAGGGAGTAAAATCCTCATGTGGGTCCCACTGCACCTCTGAGGCAGGGCCAGGGCTGTGTAGCTTACCTGAAATACTTTATTCCTGGATATACCTCAGGGAAATGCCAGTGTCTCTTTTTCAGGATTTCTGAGGAGCTGAATTGGAGGTCAAAGCAAACCAGAGATGGCTCTGTTGAGTGCTGGGGCAGGCACAGCACAGAAATGCATGGCATGGACATTGGAATGGGAAGCCTGTCCAATCTGTGGATCTTTAGGATGACAAAGTACTGGGAAAAGGGGGGGAAGGATGGAGAGACTGCTGCAGAAATTGTGGAAATTGCATAGATTTGGAGTTTCCACTCAGAAGTTCTTATAAGGTGTGAATTTTGGCAAGGCTTCATGGCTCCCATGGTAACCTGTGGAGGACGGAGCCAGGATGTCTGGGGCAACAGAAGGCAGTGGTATATTTTGGAGTTTCAGTAGCTGTCCCCTTGTGTACATGAACTGGAAGCCTCTGGCATGATGCAGCACATGGGGAGACACCACAGACCTTGCCGAAATTGCCAGCCCCAGGGGCACAGGAGGCTGGTATGTGCAAGTCTCTGCCCTGGGTGCTATGCTGCCTTCAGCATCACCTTTTACCGCTGCTCACAGAGTTCACCAGCAAAAACACACACCTCCACGACCAGCTGACAGCTTCTCACTGCAGCACACACACACAGAGGTCAGCACTTCACTGCCTCTCCTGGCTACCCGGAGTGGGACAGATGGGAGGCAAAGTAGCAGGACAAAAAACAGAGATACATGCTTTAGCATATCAAAACTCTGCTCCTTTCCTACTCAGCTGCTGGCTCTGAAACATTTATCCACCAAGTACTTGCCCAGATATCCCACTTCCAGGTCTCCAGCTTGCTGCACTTGATGGTGTAGAAGTCTTGCTACCATTGCTGGCAGCTGCCTTCCCTGATCTCCCAGACAAGAGCTCTGCCCTTGGATGAGGGGATGGTGAAGAGATGTGTGAAAGAGGTAGGAACAAGGTACTGTCAGGATGTTGTTCCTAGATGCAAGGATAATATGCAAGGAACAAGGAATCTTTGCAGAAAGGGAGCCCAGCAAGGTAATCCCTTCTGCAGGCAGAGGCTGCAGGAACCAGGCAGTCACATCACTGGTGTGTGATCTGAACACACTTTTCTGAAGTCTTGGAGACCTGCTTTCCTTCTTCTTCCCCAAAGAGGCAAGGTCAGAAGGAGACTGTGCTTGATCTTGGGCAGGAAGACCAGCCTGGAGAGGACACAAGCACATATCCTGCATTAACTCTCTATCACATAATGACTGCTGGATATGTTGTCCAGGTGCTGCTCAGGAGAACATCAGCATGTACTATGCTATTAAAGGAAGCTCAGGTTTCTCTTCTGCAGCAACCTCTGCATTTTATCTCTTTACAAAGCATGGTCAGACATAGCTTGTTTCTGAATGGGTGAGGTGTGGTCTTTGAGGGGCTGTGCCCAGGGAAAGTCATGGATACCTCTACTTTCCCCAGCCCTGACACAACGGGACAAGTCTGGAAACAGAACCATCCTCTCCATGTGTACCAAGGCTTGGAAAATAAACACACTGCTTGAAGAACACTCCTTCAGGGCTCTCCTCCTGCTCTCCTAATGCTTTGTTACAGTGCACAGCCTGGGCTACTGCTCATCCCAGAATTCAGCCAGCCCAGCAAAAGCCAGAAAGAGTCCTGGGATGACAGAAGGAGCTCTCAACTCTTCGTCTGACTACGGCTTTTGTGAGTCAGGTTGTGTTTGCATAAACTGGACCTGGTTGCTAGCTGCAGGCTTTCCTGCCCATAACCACCGTGCCTTTTAAGGCTTTTAGCAGAGCCATAATAGTAATTATTACTGGCGACTTGAGCTCTGCCTTACTGCAGGGACATCGTGGATGGAGCAGTCAGTGTGTGATAAAGCTAGGGAATAAAATTATTTGGGCAATTTTTCTTCTTTTGACAGCACTTGAACTACAAGAGATTTCAGAGGAATTACTGGCAGAATGGACGTGGAAAGAGTAATATTTTTTAAGCAAATATTGGAGAAGGTATTTGGAGTGAGAGATTGAGAAAGAAATTTGACCTGTGTCCCATCAGACTGAGCAATGCAGCTTTGCCACCACAGACGTCCTACAGTCAGACACCCTGGGAGAGAAGGAGTTCAAGAACTCATTTCAAATACAGATACACGCTGCAGAAAGCTATGTTTTCTTTCCATATAGTGGACAAAGGGAAAAAAGAAAAGCCTTCAGTATCCCCCTGACTGACTGGTTTTTCCGCGTTTCTGTTGGGTGAAGGGAAGATATTTGCCAGTATGCCTTATCCATAATGGGGTGTGTGTCAAGCTGTTCTGAAGTTCTGCCCTTAGTCATACCCTGAATCCTCCCCTAAGAGCTTTTTGAGTGGTGGATGAAAAGTGTCCTCTTTAAACATCAACAGTAAGTAGACCCATGGGTCTACAGGAAACCCTTGGGTAAAGCTCATGGCATGGACCTTATGGAGGAGTTCTCAATCTTCAGAGCCTGTTGTTGTCTTGAAACAGAAAGGCTTGTTTCACTCCACCTTACTCATGTCTTTGCTTTTCCCATGCAAGGGAGATCGAAAAACCTGCTGTATGCTCCCATGGCCAGAGAGCTGCAAGACTTGCTTTAGGGTGATGTGTTGACACTGCTGTGCCACCAGTGCCTCGGCTGCTCTCAACCTGAAGCAGCACACTCCAACTGGCAAGGGAGACAGTGGTTATATTTGGGCAAGGTGGTGGCTTGCAGCAGCACATGTCCCTTTCAGTTTCAGATTTTCAAAGCCTATTGCTCTTCTTATGCAACTCAAATTCACCTGCCACACCTTCCCTGGGGAAAACAACTGTCTCTCCAGAGCCTGGCAGCACTTACAGTAGGGAAGCAAACTGCCAGAGGACTGACGTAGTGCTGGGAAAGGCGGGACTGTCTCAGCGAAAATTGTAAAAAACCAAAACACGTTGGGCATTCATGTCTGTTGGAAAAGAAATGTCAGAGCAACAAAAGAAAATCCAGATGTGCTACATTCACATGGTAACCGGCTAATTGGAGGCAGCCACACCTGATTTCTAGCAGCTTAGCATTTCTCTTGCTCTTTATTGGCTGAGGATTTTCTCATTATTGGCTCTTCTTTAGGAGAAAATACTATTCTTGCTTGGAATTTGATTTTCTTTCAGACATATTGTTTTTATTACTGTACCTTCAGCAAGATTTCCTAATAAGAAAATTGAGACCTTTTAGCTCAGCTGGAGTTTTGCCATAAACTTCTGCAAGGACACAATCTTGGCTTAACCCGAAGGGCTGAGAACAGGGCTGGAAGGCAGTGACAGCAGCGTGTCCCTCCAGATGCCCTCCTATGCTGCAGAAACTGCAATTATAGCAGTGCAGAGTTGCAGTCACTGTTATATCAGTGCATTTACATCTCTCACAGGAGGGCTGGAGGGCCACTGGACACAAAGCAATATCTCAAAGCCAGGCCCAGGCTGCAAGATTAATCCCAAACCATCCTGGTAAAGGGCAGCAAATAGAGGGAAGCCTCTCTAGGATGGGGAGCTCCCCAAACAGCCAGATACACCTTTCCCTGCTCATGCATCTATTAAGAGAAAGCTTTTAATTCTGAGTTTGTTTTAATGAGGCAGATCCAGAGAGATTTCAATTAAGTGTCTAACAGGCAGTACATTTTGCAGCTGTCTGCTTCAGTGGGGAATCTAGCTCCTTCCCAGTTAAACTCAGGCACCTGCAGCTGGTGAGTCACCTGGTGCTGGTCTGTGACTGCTGCTTTGCAGGCTGAAGTAATCCCACCTATGCTCCTGCTGCCACTAGGGCTGTTACACCAGGGAGAACTTGGCCCCATGGAGACAAACTCACTCCTAAGCTGAGCCAGAGGAAGGCACATACATGCAAAGCCCACAATACCTTTCATTCCCCAGAGCCTGCTTTTCCCCCCTAAGAAATAAAACAGCCCAGCACAGCTGGTCCCAGTGCAATGCAGAGGAAAGCTCGTTTCCAGTAGGAGAAAGCTGGACTGAAGCGGGTTTCAGCATCCCCAGCACAAACCAAGGAGTCTGCATTAATTTCAAACATTTCTGGAATTTCAACTATCTCACCAAGCAGCTGTGCCCAGCCACAGGTGCTAAGAGCTGGAGAGAAGTGACATGATAACCCAGCACAGAAAGGAACAGAGAAGGAAAGGACAAGGGCAGCTTGGCCCTATCCCAGTGCCAGCTGCAGCCTCCTGTCCATCTTATTGCCACCCTCAGGGCTTCTGCCAGGTCCCTCCAAAACACTGAAGGGGACCAAGCAGCAAGAGACAACCTTTGTCCCTGGATTGTAACACATCCTTTCTCAAAGCCCTCCCTTACTGACAAGTTTTAAACCTTGCTCTTGAGGCCATCTGAGCCCAAAACAGATGCTGGCTGAGCAAACCCACTGGCAGGCTGTCCTAGGGCCAGACTGCCTGCACATGACAGCAGGCACGTAAGCTTGGTGGCCCATCAGAGGAGATATTTCTCTGAGGGGTGGAACAGGCAAAAAANGTTTTTGGTGGTGTAATAAAAGTCCCTGTGTCCTGGATGCCAGGGAGGTCTGGGGAGGGGGAAGAAAGGGTGAAAGTGAATTAAATGGGCCTTTCAGGAGCAGAGGAGCATTTAATCTTCTCTAGCCCATTTAGTGCAGATTCTGTTGAAGCCTCCCTGCCATGACAGCCAGCAGAGCTTGGCCCACATTGTCTTGTGCAGGCACCATGCAGTCCCAGAGAAGGTCTGAGCTGGCAGAGAAGAGCAGGGGAGGAAGGGAAAGAAGTAAAAAGTGTGCTGGCTTGAGAAATAGTTATCAGCTTAGACATGCTGGATGAATCTCGGAGCACAGTATGTCCAGGAGCAAAGGGATGGTGTGCATCTCACCTTGGGATGAAACGTGGTGGGTTTTTAGGTGCTTGAACAATTCCATGCTATCTTCATCCACCTATGAGTAAGATCAGCCACACGGTAGAGTGGGTTGGTGGGGAAGCATAAGGCTGAGAATTGAAAGCAATGAAGGTTGGGTTACAGCTGGTGGCAGACGTTCAACTGTGCCCCCATCCCACAGAGGCAGCAGAACCCCCTGCCCACAGCTGCTGTGCTTCCTGACCACATCTACTCAGCATCCTGCACTTAGGACACTTGCCTCACCCTGTAAGTATTTAGGATACTCTGGCACCCATTGATGCAGAGACTTAAAAATGTGATGAAGACCCCAGGGACACAGACTGGCACACTGCAAACCTCAGCCACGGCCACAGTCCTGGCCAGCTCTGCTGATCCTTGCTGTTCCCTTGATTCATGGTTATCCTGCTCTTAGTAGCTGCACTCCAGGTGTGCCTCTGAGTATCTAAAGCTCTCAGTACTAGTGCTGTACTCATACTATCATCAATGCTTCCGTAGCACAGCTCTCTCCTGTGACCCCAGGAGCTCAAGCTCATCTCTGTTTTTGGTTTTTTTTTTATTTGTTACAATTGTCCTTCTGCCTTCAGCAGTGAAGGACATCTTGCTCAGCCCTAGGAAAGAGACAGACCCAAACCCTTCTGGTGCAGTCAGCAAGTGAAAAAAAGCACTAAGTAACTGCAGGATCTGCTGACACCCCAGCACAGGGGGTTTGCACAGGTTTAAAACCCACCTCTGAAAGACAGAGGAACTTCTTGTAAGTTACATCCCAGAACATCCTTTAGAAAACACATTCCTAGCTCAAATACTCATCCTTTTTTCTAGAAGAAAAATAGGTCCCAAAGAGCTTCTTCTCAAGTAAGGCTACAGAAAAGTAAATAGCTAAAACTAACTCAGAGTGAACAAGCTAGACTAGCAGGCTCAGATGCTCACTTAAACCAGCACCAGAGGCAGCTCCTGCTTTCCAGAAGACAACAGAGGCTACAGGTGGGCCAGCACAGCCCCTCACACCAGCACAGCTGAGCCTGCCCAGCTCAGCAGCGGGGCTAATAAAAGACCAGGTTCAGCAAAGGCCTCTTCCTTTTGTCTAAGGATATAGGTGATAGGGGAGCAAAGAGAAATGATTTTTGTTTGTCTGCTGGTGTACAGCCAGCAGTACCTGCGGAGTCAGGGAAAGTTGTGCTGAAGTGCTGAGGAGACAAGGAGTGCTAGGAATGCCTGAAAATAAAAGCCTTTGGATTGTAAAAACTTGAAAGAAAGCTATTGCTTAAATAGTTGGTAGCTGCAGCTGAGGGTCAGCAATGCCTTTTACCTGAGGCTGTGTGAACTAAGAACATTAATTGAGCCTCCTATGTATGTAAGCCTCTTATCTACTTATACACAGTGCTTTATCTGAGCTGGGGAAAGAAAATAAAAAAAAAAAAGAAGAAGAAAAAAAAGAGATTATTAGCTACTTTTAATGAACAGCAGTAGGATGTGCATGCTCACCTCCTCTTTACTGGAAGATGCTTTCTCTTTACAACTGTTAGCTTTTTAAGATATAAGCCAAGACTTCAAAAGGGATGGAGGTGTCAGAGGAAGGCAGATGGCTCCTATTCATCATTAAGGGGCTGAGGGTGCTCTCAAAGCTTCTATTCAGCTCCTCAATTCTACAGGTGCTTCTCAGTTTCTCAGATCTGATGTCTCAAAGCTGTTGTGTGGGGCTCTCCCTGCCTTCTTGTCTTGCTTAAGTGACTCCCTGTTTAGGGAGGTAGCCTTTGAAATACTTTTCCTCTGCACCTTGCCATGCCCATGCTTTGTGGCTGGGGTGCACATCAGAAGGGGAAGTTGGATAGGCCACAGCTCCTGGCGGGCACAGAGACCTTGAAGATGGACATGGTGGGGTGGAGGTTACTCTTTGGGTAATTGAAGTGTAACTTGCAGTCTGTGAAAGAGCTTCTGTAAAATCTAGGTTGCTACACTGATCTGGGTTGTACTTATGATTTGGTGCCCCAGTGGGCTGGGGAACTTGGCTTGCAGAACTAGGCTGGGATCTACCCAGTTTTGCTCCATGCTGTTTAGGGGACATAAGAAGAAAAGCAGTGTGAATTCAGCACCAAGTTGATGCCAGCCCTGAGCTGCTCTCTCCTTCTTGCCACCAACAGAGCTGGGAGATGTGCTGGTTCACCAACCCTGAGGGTGCTGGGCTTGATGGAGGAAGCTGATAAGGAAGAGCCTGTCTGCAGGAGTAGATTAAACCCCTTGGCCTGGAGTTTCCCAAGGCAGTCTGCCGCCAGCAAAGGGCTTACATAGGAGCCCTGTCTTCCTTCCTGCTGCCAGCCCTGCCTGTCACGCTGTTGCTGATGTGCCTCCTGATGTGATTCGTGCTCTGGATGCCCTTATGATCCAAGGGTGACTTCCACTGGCTGCTGCCTTGTCTTAAATCTCTCAGAGAGCTATATTTGCTTTTCAGATTCCCTTTCCTGATTGTCTTGAAAGACAGATGCCCTCTGCCCCTGCTCCTTTTAAAAGCCATGGCTTTTCTTGCTGCTAGTGGGCTGTAAAAATCTTTCCCGCTACAAACATTTCAGTTGCTTTCTGGCTCTGAGCAGTGTTGCTTTTTTGTTTCTCTTAGGAAGTTGGTTCTTATTTATCGCCCTCTTCTCCATAAGCTGCTAGTGCTGTCCAGGAGAGATGATGTCCCTGCAGGGACCACGCACACCATAAAGTTGGCCAGTGATGGAGCTAGAGGCAGCGGCAGGAACCTTGCAGTTATGGTTCCTGGCCCTGATCCTGCTCTAGGAGACTGACTTTTCCCCAGATCCTTCAATCATTTTTTTTTTTAGATCCATTGTCAGCTTGGTTTTTCAAAGCTGCCTCTCCTGCTGCATCTGAGTGCTGATCTAACATCCCTCTTGTATGTCCCTACTTAGATGCTTTTGCTCATAGGAAGTGGTGGGGAGGGAAACAGAAACCTGTTAACTGAGAATCTCAGAATGGTTTGCAAACCTCTTCTCCCCATTGTGGTGCTGCCTGTTCTGGTGGTGGGAAAATTGGGTCAGGCAGCGGAGAGGGGGTCATGTGCACTTCTAGCATTGAAAGCCTGCCAGAGCACAACAGGTTTGCAGGATCCCTGGTGCACATCCTGCCTTCCCACCCTTCTGCTTTACCCCACTAACCAGCCCCTGCAATACAAAACATCCCGTGGTTGACAGTGGTTGCTTTGCACCAGAATCTGATAGTGCCAGCCCCTGGAATGGTGATGATCGTTCAGCTCTTGGGGACATAAAATGGGGAGGGACCTCTTAAAATGCTGGGAGGGTTGGCACAGGGCAAAGAAATACAGCAGCAAGAAGGCTTTCTTCCAGACTTATATATATGATTAAAAAAAAATCCCAGCAAAAACCAAACCAAGAAAAAACCAACAACCCTAAAGCTGGAGCTAAAAAGGCAGCTTGAGTAGCGAAGCTGCTGGAGTTTTCCAAGAAGACTCCCAAGACGCACAATGGGAACATCTGTACCTCGGCTGGCGCCTTGGAAGGGTCTCAGGCCGCAGAGTGGGGCTGGCGTCAGCCAGCTACAGCCCTGCCTTGATGCCGCCCTCTCCCAAACCCCCTGCTTCGGCGCGGCTCCCGCTGCTGCCTCGCTTGCCTCGCAGCAAGCCCTAAATCCCCCTTCCCGCTTCTTCCCGCTTCACTATGGGCTCCACGGGTTTTGAGCAGACCCAGCATCCAGGGGCAGGAGTGGAGGAGAGAGAGGTTTGGCCCTGGGAACAACCATCCTCTGTGCTGCCTGTGAAAGGCAGTTTCATAAGGCTCTTGCTCAAAACGGCTCGTTATCGGGATCCGGCGAGCAGATCAGCCCCGCTCCTTGGGATGAGAGACAGGCCAAATAGGTGCACACATGCGTAGTGTCTTGGTCCTGGCACAGAGGTTTTCTAGTCTCAGGGGATAAAGGCAGACAGGATGGATCCTGATCCCGCCTGTGAAGGCTGTTAGGGAGCTGGGGGACAGCTGTCTGTCTTCTTGCCTTTATATTTGGTGCTCACTCCTGGTGAGTGTGTGCCCAAAGCCCCTTGGTGGGTTCCAACAAAGTCCGGTGGGTTCCCACTGCAGCAATTCCCTTACATGGAGCTGTTTGGAGGTTAAATGATGCTGGACATGGGGTTTAATTTGCAGGGTTGAGGGCAGTGGATTGTCATGTCCCCAGGCATGAAGGGGTAGGTTGGCTTTTGAAATGGAAGATCAAAAGCAGGCTCTGTAGGCTGTTGTTGTGTTCACATGCTCATTCTCTACAGTTGTCCCCAAAATGAGAGACAAAGCAGCAACCAGGCTATTTCTGCTCTGGGTCCATGGGTTCCCTGAATCCCTGTTCCATTGCATTCTCCTGCTCTGTGGCAGTGCTCCTCCTGAACGTAGACAGCTAATGCTGCTTTATGCCCATCGATTTACATTTCTAAATGAGCAAATATTCTCCTAGTAACACTGTGTGTTGTCATCCTCTTCTTCCCCCCTGCACTGGAGCTGCATCGTTATGGCTGTACACAGATTTTTGGTGACGGTTGTGGATCATTAGTTGTTATCTTAATCAGATGCATTCATCATGGAATTTCCGTCTCTGCCCAGTCCATCCTCCCTTCCTGTCAGGGGGGTGTCAGCCACCTTCGCAGTGGTCGAAGTATAAAGCACTGCCAGCGCTTGCAGCATGTTACTGGACCCGGACCTCAAAGTCCCCCAAATGCAAGGATTTAACTGAGCAATGAAAGTGGTTTCCACACTCTTTCTGTGCTTGTGAGTTGCCTAAAATACACCCTGGGAAGCCGGGGCAGGCCCGGGCCCCGTCCCATCCCCAGCCCGGGAGGGGAGAACTCGGGAAGCAGCAGCCCGCGGGCACCATCTAGTGAACAGCCGGGACCGCACAGACTTGGCACGGGCAGAAATGGAGTGGAAACCGGAGGGGGGGGCAGCCCAAAGGAGTGGAGAGTCACCGTTTTGTGCTTTCCTCCACAACTCCGGTTATTTTTTAATTTTCTCCAGCAGGTTTCCCCAGAGAAGAGCCTTTGCTGCACTCCATCCATCGTGGTGGAGGAGTTGGCCTGGGGCACATCACACTTGCTGCTCTGCCCTGGTAAGGTGGCATTGGAAAGATGATGTTATTTTGTTTTCTTGTCTGGGGGAAAAAAAAAATTAAAAAAATTAAAGGGTTATTTCTAATGGTCTGCAAGAGGAGCCAGGTGTGTGGGAGCAGAGTGGTGCAGGCAGCTCTGTTGTGGGGCAGGTCTGAGCTGGAGGCATGGGCTGTACTTTTGGCTGAGCTGAAACCTCTCTTGAATTAAAACATTTTAAAAGCACCATAGGTGCTCTAGGATCTCCCCATCACCCCCGGGGTTTGCTTGTATGGGAAAAGCAGGCAGAAAGACCACGTGTTTGGTGCAGAACTTGAAGACAGAGAGCAACTGGGGGTGAAGGAAGTTCCATGCCGCACTGTTGCTGCTTCCAGTGCTGGGTGGGGTGAGCTGGGTTCTCTCCCCACATTGCCTTACTGGGGATTGCATGCCTTGCCAGGAGATAGCTGACCCGCAGTTTGCCTCTTCCCAAGGCAGAGGTGTTTTTGCAGCCCACAGTGATACTGTGCTGTGATACTGTGATACTGTGCAAAGTGATAATATTCATTGCCTCCAGCTCCCAGCCTGCCTCCTGCAACATGTTCCTTTGCCCAGTGACCCCAGGGCCAGCCCCTGGTCCCCCCCAGCCATCAGATCAGCTGCTATTTTGTGGTCTGGCTTGAAGAGAGGCTATTGCTAAGGCACGGGCTTAGGCCCACCTGTCTGACCCCTCTGTTGTCAGAATTCTTTCCCTGGGCAGCTGTCGGAAGAGAGAATCTCAGGGCAGAGACAAGGGAAGGTGACATCACTGAGCAAGATCACAGCAGTGACCAACACCTCAGCTCCTTTACTCAGTGATGCTGGGGAGCACCCCACATGCCCCTGACACTGCACCCCACAAACCTCTCCTGCCCCAAAGGTGGAATTTTCAACAACTCGTGGCTCCTACAGCCACTTGGCATACAGTCTTCGGCTTGCCCTATGGGTGCCTGTGGCAGGGGTCCACTTGCCAGGCTGGGGGTGAGCCCAGCACCCTGGCTGCCTGCAGGGGGGTGGAGCTGAGCAGGAAGGGGCTTCTTTCATGGGGGCTTCTTTATTTTGTGCCTGCAGCAAATGCTTCCTTTGCACCTAATGCACCTGTGGAGCAAGGACTGAGGGGTACACAGGTACTTGAGCCCAGCAGAGCCTTTGCAGCCCCCTTTGGGGCCAGCTACCCGGGGAGGATGGAGTGTGCTGGGAATTGTGCCTTTTCCTCTCATCTGCAGACAGTCACGATGGTTAAGTGGCTTGTTTTTCATTAGGGAAAGGCTGTTGCTAGGCCAC
>VWZY01013294.1:243222-258136 GCA_013399075.1 Chloroceryle aenea
TGCACTTGCTGGGCTGTGGTGCAGAGCCCCTGGGCATCCCTTCTTCTGGGGCCTCTCGGGCTGCTGGTTGGGGCGGCACGGCTCCTGAGGGGGGCCTGAGGCATCCCGGGTTTGCACTCTCCAGGCTCTCCCGTGGTGCTCCCCAGGGCTGTGGGTGGTAGCTCTGGC
Organism: Chloroceryle aenea; assembly: GCA_013399075.1. NCBI lineage: Eukaryota > Metazoa > Chordata > Aves > Coraciiformes > Cerylidae > Chloroceryle > Chloroceryle aenea. The sequence goes on from VWZY01013294.1 coordinate 243,391, forward strand.
TGGGCCACGGGTGCAGGCAACGGTTTCAGACCAGCCTCCCGTTGCTTCACTCTCAAGACTCACAAAAGCAATAGCTGAGGTGGTCAGAAATGGAGAAGGGTCGGGAGGCAGCCCCAGACACCAGTTTGTGCCCCTGTCTTTAGCATCGCTGGAGCAGCCGTGCGCCCTGGGGCAGACTGTGACTTGTTGTGGTGGGATGAACCATACAACAACAAAATCACTAGTCTTCCAGAGGGAGCCAGGCACTGTGTCTGTCCTTGTCCTGTGGGGCTCTGTACTGAGCATTTCCCTCTCACTGAAGAGGCTTGAGGGGATGCAGGACAACTGTTTTCATGCTCTGTTGTTCCCCTTTTGCCACCCATGCTTTCTTCTGCCTAATCAGAAAGCAAATATTTAGAGCACCCTGCAATTTATTATTTTTCTTGCCCCCTTTATGTTTTTCTTCTGGTTCATAAACCTCTTCCTTAAATCTATTGCTCTGTGTTTGCATATATTGCTTCCATTCCTGCTGTTCAGCTAATTAACCCCCCTTAATGAGAGTACCTCGAGTGTCACACAATAACTTGCTGGAGAGCCCTGGTAGGTCTATGTAGAAATTTCTACTTGTTTCTGGTGGGTTTTTTTTGTGAAACTGTGCAGCACAGCTCTCGGGGATAGTTCATTGGGGGTTCCTGGGCCACTTTGCCCCATTTTTCTCCCACTAAGTGACTGTGTGAGCTGACTGTCACTGCAAGAGTGAGAGCATGTTTGAGCCTCGGTGCAAGAGAAACAGGCTCTTGTGTCCCATGGTATTTCTCTGCTAGATCCAGGCTGGTGAGGAGGTGGCATGTCTGGCTGCTCTTCTCCCTTGTGCCCTGTGGTAGGATGAGGGATTCAACTATCTAAACTGTTTGGCACTTCTTGGTTGATGCCTTCTCCCTGGACATGTTACAGTTGCATCATGGGTCTGATCAATCTTGGCTTGTCCACAACAGACCCATCCATCTCCCCTTATCTTTGTTCAGTGATGCCTTCTTTTGCAGGCTTTATGTTTCGCAATGGGTTTGCAACTTCCCTTAGCAGTATAAAATTTTAGTTGTGCCCTCATGGTTGCAAAAAAACTCAACAGGAGAAATTATGGGCACGTGGGGAGGAAAGGAAAAGCTTTTTCTGGTTTCCCAAGGTCACAACAGCTGAGGCTGCAGGGGAACGGAGGCATCTTTTTTTTCTCCTTTATCCCAGATGCAAGGATGGAGATGGAAATAAAATCAAACTAGCTTTAAATGGGTTTATCTGAGTGCTGTGGCATCCTCTGATCCTGCAGACCTCTGGTTTATTGGAAGATAGTTCTCATGTCACCTTCAGATTCTGCAGGGAAAAAAGAGCAGTGAAGAGTTTTCCCCTGGGAAAAGATGTAGCAAAGACCCAGCAAATGTAGGGGCAAATTCATGGAGTTAGAAGAACCAAGGGAGGACCCCGGCTATTCCAAGTGTATAGCTTGTACTCACTCCTTTGGGAGAAGCTTTGTTCCTAATGGGGATGCCACTCATCTCCACAAGGTCCTGTGGCCTCACTGGGGATGGAGCATTTAGCAGCAGATGGTAGAAATCCCGTTTTGGATGTGGCAGATGAGCTGAGAGCTGAGATGAAAGCAGAGCACGCCAGAGCCCGGGAGAGGTTTCTGCGGTGTTTGCACAATTTGAAATAATAACAAAATCTGTAAAACTCAGAGTAGAGCATGACTAGAATAACAGGCTAAATTTGTCGGATGAATAATTTACTAGAAGTGATTGGCCTCGCTCCAAGGGAGATGAGCACCAGCCTGATCTCAGGCTGAGCAGCCTGGGTGGCTCTGTCCTCGGCTGGGAGCCAGTCCCTCTCCTGCCACCTGGTCATTGCTCCTGCAGTAAAACCCAGTCTCCAGCCAGGGTGCTCATCCCCAGGTCATGTCTGCCCAGGGCTGCCAGGCTTCCTGCAGAGCTCCCAGCCCCCTTGTCCGTGGTTCGTTTTCGAGGCGCTGCTTTACAAAGTGGAGATGGTGGCAGTGGGTGTCTGTTGTTGTCTCAGCTCATGGACTCACTTGTCCTCTGCTTCTTTCCCTTCTCCAGCCAATTCTCTGTCCTCGGCTGTGGTGCCAAGCGGATGGAGGAACAGAGACTTCTTGACATTTGGACTGGGAAGGGAGATGAAGTCCCAGCGCTGGGAGGAGATGGCGGCTGTGGTCGCAGCAGCCAATTAACATGATCATGTTTATGAATGTGGATCAGTAATTCCAGGTAAACTCCCCGAGAGAAGTGCTGCAGGCAAACAAAGCCTCCTGCCCACCCAGGAGCCCGCTGGCAGCCAGCAGTCCCCAACAGTGCCAGCATGTTCCTGCTGTGACTCTAAACTGCTTAATTTCCCAGTCCCAGCCTGGACACGGCTCATTTTGTCTCATATTACCACAATGCTGGAGCTCGCACCCGTCTTTCTGGTTACAACCCTGGACTTTGCTGGTTCCCGCCCTGGACTTCTCTGCCCCCTCTGTGCTCTGAGGAGCTCAGGGATAAGGTCACTTAGAGAAGGAAGCAAAGACCCAGCTTTGCCTCCACAAGTGATGGGGGACCTCTTCACCTTTCTGGGTATTGCCAGCTGCATGGTGCCTCTCCATCACTCACCCACAGATTGGGGCACCTTACAAAGGCTCTCTCAATCTGCTCCCATAACTCCAAATAGGATGGTGAAAGGCTGGCTTTGTCCCCGCCATGTAGAAGATCAAACAGAAGCTGGGGAGCTACAAATGCAGGTCAGGGCAGTGGCCAGACCTGGTTTCTTTTAGAGAAAGAAAGTGTGATCTTGAAGGGACCACCTGGAAACACCACTGTCTTTGGTGAAAGTGATTGGCTCAGGCAGCTGGTGCCGTCTGGCTGCAGATGTCACCAGCTACTGGTTTGAGGTCATTAGCATGAGGACATTAGAACAGATAAGCACCATGGCACTTCCTGGCCTTTGCCATGATGGGTCGTGGAGTGCTGCAGCCCTCTTGCTCTGTAGCAGAAACTGAGCACAGAGGTCCCCCCAGGACCTCTCCTTTGTCATGCCTCAGTCCTCTCTGAAGAGGGCAAAGCAGTTCATACTCCAATGCTCAGCCTTCCTTGGCTACTCTTCTCAGTGGAGCTGGGCTGGAACTGGGCATGTATTTCAAGCTCATGCTTCAACCACTTTAATCATCAAGGGCAGGAAGGCAAGAAGTGTGTGGATGCCAGCACAGACCACAGAAGCCAAAGGTTTCTGCAGCTCCCATTAATGAGAACCTTTGTGAAGCAGCGCAGAGCGTCCATAGGGTGTCAGTCAGAGTGTGCTTTCCTCGTTCCTGCTTTACTCCCTCAATGCTTCAGCCATCACCAGTGTGTGAGTTCCTCAGCCAGAGCCCACTTGTGCAAAACCTCCAGGAGACCGTACCCCTCCTGGCTAAGGACAGGGATGAACCGGGTGCAGCAGCCTTGAAGACTACTCAGTGCTGAAAAGCCTGGCTTGGAAAGAGGAAAACCTTTTCCTTTCTCTTGAAGCACCAACAGCCTTCCTCTTCCTCTGACCTCTCCACTGCTCTGTGGGAGTTGCCTGTATCCCTCCAACATGGACAGGCCTTCTCTTCAGCCATGTCCCAGTGGATGCCAGTGCTCTGGGGATGCTTCTGGGTATAAGGAGGGATGCTCCTGATGCAAGGAGGTGAGGGCAGATGATGCTGCCATGCGGCTCCCCCTTTGCTCCTTGTTTTCTGGCTCACCCCCAGGAGAGCAATAAGCAATTATGGGCCACGCGGAAGCTTCATTATCGCCCTGTCGTGGCCTCATTTGACGAGACGTTTTATTGCCAAACTTATTAAAAGTGAAACGTGCGGTTTCTGCGCAGCAATTTCCTGTCTGCAGTGATAAGCCGGGCTCTGCCCGCTGTGTAATAAACAGTTATTTTTATGTATGGCTCTGGCCGGGGCGACAAGGAGGAGAGAGGGCCTGGCTTGTGTTAATTGCCATGGTTAATGAGATCTATTTTGGGAGCGATGTGTGAGGAGGTGTGTGTCCTCCTCCTGCCACTGCTCTGCAGCCGAGGTGTTCTCCAGTGTTTTCGTGCCCTGGGTGCTGGCAGCAAGGACTGTACAGGGTCTTCTAGTAGCACCTGGGCACAACACACCTGGAGTGGGATTAGACCAAAGTCCCGTCACCTGCCTCATCTCAGCCCTTCATCACAGCCGGGAGCATGTGAGGGACCTGCTGTGCACCCTCATGGTGTGAAACTCTATCCCATGCAAGGACTGCCCAAGAGCTCTGCTGATCCCATGCAGGGGTCTGCATGATGCTGGAGGGAGCCTCAAAACCTGGGGGCTTTGATTCAGCCTCCCCAGATCCTCTCAGGTGTCTGAGAACCACCCGGATGATAGTGGCCACGGCCCGGGGCATCCATCGGGTCACCTCCCCACTGTCCCTTCTTGGGCATCTACAGCAGGCAGGTGCTGGAGAGGAGATGGCAGGAGCAATGAATTCAAAAAGCACGCTAATGTCACCAGAAAAACTGTGCCACTGCTGGGCTGGGACCAACAAAACTCTAATAAATATCATTAAAGCTGATAAATATAATTTCATTTTGTCAGAAACAAAATGTCCTCATTAGGTGTAGGGACCGTAATATGGTTTAATTATATCTTTTTAATACGCTTCAAAAGGAAGCAGCTTTTAAAAATGCTATGTGTCAAAGATGCATTTCCAAAAATCCTGATTGCTTCCCCCCCATACCTGGCCAAAGCTATTCATTGAACTCAGCCTGAAACCACATAACTTTTCCCAATAAACAATTTGTCAGAAAAATTCCTCCTGACTCTGGGAAACCTGCTAGTTATTTGTCATCAGTAAAAACCCTGTTGGGTATTTCCCATCTGACTTCTTCTCTTAACAGCAGCTTTATTGATCTGGGAATTAACGGTGGAAGATGCGATACTTGCTATTCATTGCAGTCATCCCAAATGCCACTCATCTCATCGGGCCATGGCTCTGCAAAGCAAAAGCCCTTTCCTTCCTCCCATGCACCTTTTTTATTTGTCAGCCATGGGGTAGTTTACCCCCAGTTTTCTCTCTGCATCCTCATGATCCTGCAGCGTGGACTGCTGTCCCCAGGCTTGGAGCCACACCAGGTCCCTCCATCCCTATCCTCCCCATTCCTGCTGCCTGGCTCAGCCTTTCGCTGGTAAACTCCCTCCGTCTCCAGCCTGGGCCCTCGTTAATTTGTATTGCAGCGTGTGTCGCGGGCTGACGTGTAATTAGAGCTCCTGAAGCCTGTCTCATGCTGTAATTGCCATGACAGGGGCCACAGCATATCCGCTTGTTAATTAGTAAACCACAATATCCCGGGGGCTCGTTGAGAGCTGCCTTAATTGTATTTCAGCTGGAACAGAGGGATAATTACCCTTCGCTAGTGCTGCCACTTTCTAATTCTTTTAAAAAGAAAAAAAAAAAAGAAAAAAGAAAGGAAAAAAGAAAGAAAAACCCAAATCGAGCTCCTCTTCCTCTTGGCAGCCTCTGCCTCTCCCCTTGGCCACCCAGGGACCTGCTTTTGTCCCCAGGTTGAAAGGGAAGGGCTGTGGAGCTCAGTGGTGTGGGGACAGGATGACAAGAGCTTGCATAGGGACATGCTCTTGGTCTGTCCTTCAAACACCTGGTGGTGACTGAGCTGTCCCTGGTCCGAGGGTGCCTCTGTGCCCCTGCACATGACACTCCCTTGGGAACCCTGTTTGTGGATGCAGCTTGGCTTTCTGGGAGTCCCATTTGCTGGGAAACCTATTCTGGCTGCTGGGCAGCCCCCAGGCAACACCACCAGGCACTGCCTGAGCTCCCAGCACGGCTGACTTGGAGGAACAACCTGTGCCTGGGGAGGAGTGCTTGTGACAAGATCTCCAGGATACCCACTGGGCAGAGGAGCTGTAAATCCCCTTGACATGCAAGTGTGGGCTTCACGGAGGAGACTGTGGATCTATCAGGGCTCGGTGTAACTGTACATTGCTGCCAAGAGTGCTCTTGTATTTCACATCCCCAACATGCTTGGGGTACCAGCATTTAGTGGGAATTCAGTGTTCTCAGTGCTGGAGGTCTCTGCTCCTACGAACCTTCTTGCAGCATGGCCCCAACCTGCTTGGCTTTGATGGACCCCAGAGGTGGATCATCTTCCTTCTTGACTCCCTTTTTGGCAAACCTCACCTCACCAGGCAACTGGGAGTCTTCTGGGACCCGGATAAAAGCTTTTCCCTTCAAAAGAAGGATGTCCCTACAGGGGATGAGCGTGCCTGCATCTCTCATAGTGGTCATGGGAGGACTGTGGAACTTTGGTATGAGATAAGGGAGATAGTGAAGCTTGGCATTATCCTTCTGTGTGCACCGCAAGCTCCAGAGCCCCTTTGTGCAGTGCTACAGGGGAGTTACTGGAAGGTCCAGGATCTTGGGAGAAGGATAACCTGGGAAGAGATGCTAATGCATGACATCTGTCCCTTTTCCTATGCTTCTTCCTAAACTGACACAAAGAGCTTGGCCACCATTAGCCCTGCTTATTCCTGCTGTTCAAAAGATCGTATAATGGACAACTGGCCTTCAGGAGCCGATTTGTGAATTGGTTTAAATATCAGGCCTGTCTCTCTCCTGGGAAGCTACATGGAGGTCAGCCTTGAAGAAAAGATCAATACAGCAGTTCCAAGCCTTAGTAAAGAGAAATAACTGAAGCAAAGAGCCTTGAACATAATTACAGTCTAAGAGCTGTGGTGGGAACTCGGCGACCTGAAGACATCTTCTGGACTTTAGTGCAATCAACAGATTGACGCTGCTGGGTCCTGAAGGCTGGATTTTGGAAGCTGTGCACAAGGGTTGAATGCCAGAAGAGGCAGAGAAGCAGCCTAGGTGCCCGTTCCAAAGGCTGGAGCTAGAAAAGTGTCTCAAATGCCATGGAAGAACCAGATGGAGGCAACCACTGGAACGCTCCATGCATAATTGAGGGCACCTTCAAGGGTGAGCACGAGGTGGCTGCCCACCTCCAGGACGCTCTCTGCTGCTGCCATGCAAGTCACTGTCATTAGAGCTGGGGATGGAGTTTATAGCTGAGTAACCACAACAACTTTGCGCAAATTAAACAACATACTGCAGGTTAATTAGATTTCTTACTGCTGCCTCCATTAACTTAGCCCTGTCATCTGCTGTCAGAAGTGGATGAAGCCCCTTTGAAATTCAGAGGCATTGTCAGTGGGAGAAGTGGATGGCTCAGCTGCTCCCTGGGCAACAGTACCACTGTGGGCATGGGCACGAGATGCCACCTTCTGTGCTTGGAAACCCCTTGGTGCAGCTGAGAAGACCAAGTGAAGATGTAGTTGTCCTCCATCCAGTGGGCTGGATTTCCCCAGCTGGCATTTCAAACGCACCTTCTCCTAAGAAGATTTTTAAGAAAAAGATGTATTTTTGCCTCAGTCTCTCTCTCATTATTCCAAGGGGCACCGTGTGAATGAAAATAAACAAAGAAGCCCCGATCGACAACATCTGAGAATGCGGCTTCATATTTTTAAACCAATTTCCTTTGACCGTGTCAGGGCCTGTTTTGTGTTTGCTCAACAATTATGTGGCTAATGAGGACAGCCACGGTTACATCAGGCGGGATTAGGAAGAATGAGGCTACAAATGTTGCAGTGCTTAAGACAACTGCTAACTAATGGGAACTTGGAGGGCTTGCCCCAGAGGAAGCCAGCTCCTTGAAGGGCTCCTGGTGCCATTTGGAAAGAGGTGGAGCAGGCAGCGGGTGGTAGGCAGCAGGCAGTGGGCAGGCTGGCCAGAAGGTGAAGAAGACTTCTGGTCACTGCGTGGCAGTGGTACCCAATGGGAAATGAGAAAGTTTGCTGGTAATTAGGAAAATTTAAGGAAAATGGCATCAAGTGCATGACCCTGAAGTTGTCTCATGGAGACAGAGACACAAATTCTCTGATGGAGCAGGAGGCACCAGCCCCAAATGCCCTATGGGGTTCAGCAGCATAGGTTCAAAAGCAATGAGGAAACTGAGCCTTGCAACTGAGGTCACCAAGAAGCTGGTATTTTAGCTGAAGCCTTCCTATCCCGACTCTCTTACAGTCAGCACAGAGCTTTCTGCAGCATTTCTGTATGGCTATGGCTGTCTCCCACCACTCTGAAGAAGGCAAAGAGTGAAAGCAGGGACGATGCCTGGTGCTGCAGTGAGATCCCTCTCCTCAGGTCACCTGGAGAGATGTGAGCAGCCAGACATGGTCTTTGGATGCCTCCTCCCAGCCACCTCTCCATCAGCTCTCCGGCTGCCCGCTGCACCACGCACCAGCAGCCCCATCGATCAGCCGTCCATATGCTCCTCATGGGCTGGCCAGCTGCACTGGTGCTCCCCACAGGTGCCTGAAGTCATGTTCCGTGGATTCTTACAACCCCAGCGTCCTGCACAGCTCCACTGGGAGAGCAGTCAGCACACCCATACTGCTGCCCAGAGGGGTTCTGATTATTCCCCTTGGACCCTCCTCCTGAACTCTGATCCTGAATTGCAGCTGCATCTTCCACAAAAACCTCTTGGCTAAAGCGATTCAGGATGGATTCACCTGCAGATGGATGGACACACGACCATGACTGTGGTAGAGGTGACACCACATGGCTGTCTTAAGACCTAAGCCGGAGACTCTCCAGATCCATCAACCTCAAGACTGAGATGTCAACCACACTTAAACCATGTTTCTGTGCCAGGCCTCCACTGAACCCTCAGGTTGAATGCTGTTACAGCAGGGCATAGGGCTGAGTATCTCATCCTCAGATTCCTCCCCTTCCTGTGCCATCCCTCCTCGGCACTTGGGACAGCTGGGCAGAGCCACCCTCCAAGGCTGGAGGAAGTCCCTGTCCTCCCTCAGCCTTCCTGACAGAGAGCAAAGGTGAGGACCCTGCAGAAGAGCTTGGGGAGCAGCTGGCTTCTTGCTCCTCCTCCCACCCATTCTGTTGCCATTTTGCTGCCATTTGCAGATTCTCCAGCCTTTAGTCCCAATGCTTAATCTCAGAGTCCAGTGGTCCACTGAATCATGCCAAGGTCCCGAGGCCAAGGAGAAGCATGCACAGCTCATGGAGACACCCTAAAGCCTCTTGTTGACTTTACTACGTTCCCAGTTCCAGGGTCTCAGCCCAGCCCTAGACTACTACCGCCAGCCCCAGACCTCAGCACCCCAAGGATCATGCCGCCTTTGTCCCTTCTGTGGCCACCCTGCCTGTGCCCACCACCCACCTTCCAGAAAGAAGATGGCACGTGTGCTGAAGAACCTCCCTTGAGCACAACCACTGAATTGCACTTCGGATGACTAATTTGTGCCCTAATTGGTGTGGAAACGAGTGCCAGAAAGCACTGGAATACGGAGAAGTAAAGCTCTCCATCTTGGCTTCCTTCAGGGAAATGGTCTTAATTAAGAGTCTGTCTTGCAAAGAGAGATAATTTCCAGCTATGTGTTGAAACAGGAGCCAGGGTGGAGGTTGCAGCTGTGACTGGAATCTTGTCCTTACTGGGTCCACTTGGCTGCTGCAAAGCAGATCTGGGGTGCAGGTTCCTCAGACTTCTACATCTCCAGGGCTTATCCAGCCCTGCCTAGACCTGCAGTACATCCCTGTTAGTGTTCCTCAGCCCCAAGAGCACTTTCCCAATTTCATCTACACACTGGGCCCCAGCAGCAGCAGCTCCCATCAGAAGTGGTGGCATTAGTGCAGGGGGCCATTTTACCAGTCCAGGCTGGACCGGCTCTGGTGGTGTTGACTCCATGCCCATGATCTCCACCAGTATTTGCACTACGGTTGTTCAAACACCATGTCACTCAATGAATCTTGGGCTCTCTGTTGAGGCTGTTCTCCAGTGTATTTGCTCTAGACAAGCAGTTGCATCCCCACTCCCCGTGGCAGGTGGTCCCAGCTATCCCACACAGCACCACTTCGTGCCCTGGCTGATGGAAGTATGTCAGGAGAGGCTGCACATGGAAAGCAAACTGGAGTGGCCTCATGTTCCTTTGCTGGGCATGCGGGAGCTCATGGTACTGCACTGGCACCGTGGGAGACACCCATCAAGCCTTGGAACTGGTGAGAAGGGGACTCTGGGGATGCTGGCTACCACAGAGAGCTGCTGGACCTGGTGCTGCTGCCTTCAGAGCACAGCTGGCATTGAGACACCCCAGCCCCTTCCCCATGGCCTCGCTGTGCACAGCTGTTCCCTTAGAAATAGCTGTTGCCATGGTTTTTCCAAAGAAAACACATCTCTCCCCCCCTTCCCCACCACCACCACTCCCCACCGCCTTAACCTTGTGACAGCAGTGATGACGTGGCTCCCTGAGAAAGGCCACTTCACGTAACTATGGTAACAATTAGCTTTCTTTTGATTTTACCTCGGGGGTGATGCTGGGGAGAGAGACCCAGAGCTGCTTTCCTGGAGGGGGTGCTTCCCCCGGCCTTGCACCCATAATCGTGGCTGGCATGTGCCAGCTCGCCACTGTAGCACCCTGGGCAGATGCCTCACTCGGACACAGGGATGTCTGCAACCCCCCTTATCTCAGGTGACAGGGACAAGCCCCCCATGTCCTGTATAGTGGCATGTGCCCTGGGACCCTCTAAGCATCTCAGCAAGGCTCTGCTGGCCTCCAGCAGCAGCCAGTGCAGGGAGCTGAGCAGGGATCATCCCACAAGGCATGGGGAAGGTTGGGAGTATCTGCATCCTCCAGGATCACCCCAGAAGTGTGGGGAAAGGAAGCAGGGAAGCAGACGAGTATGCCGAAGCGCTGGAAGCCAGCTGGGATGTTGGTGCCGGGAGAACAGCGGGGGCATCCGTAGCCTGGACGAGCAGTCTGCAATGGTGTCTCTGCTCCCAGCAGCGGGCAAGTAAACAAGGTGCGGAGCCACTCCTTGGGTACATCAGAGTTACAGCTGCCGACTGCAGTGACTAAAATAAGCGTTTGCCTGCTTTTTATTCCTCTGAGCCCAGCAGAGCCCACTCAGCTCCAGGAGCGGAGCTGAAGTCTATTCTTAGCCCTGCAGGGAAGGGAGCGGGAGTCCCTGTGCTGCCACCGAACAGGGCTGGGGGCTGCCCAGTCCCATCCCCTCGCCAACCCCAGGAGCCTGGCTTGACCCCGGCAGGGCATCGAGGTGGGAGGGATGGGAACCTGATAGTGACAAAGTCCTACTTTTTGGCAAAGGAGGAATTGGGAAGACAGTAGGAGGGAGGGATGAAGGGATGCCCCAGGACCTCTCTCAGGATCATTGCAGGGTTCAGCATTCCCGGGGAGTGGCCACAATGCAGGTGGCTTTGCAAGGAGTTCCTGCTCTTTCAAAGCTGCTTCTCTGCCTGGGCATGGTGGCGAGTGGGGGGACCTTGAGTCACACACAGCTCCTGCTGCCTCTGGGGATGGGAGGTTTAAGGAGAGTTAAGGGGTCTGAGTTGAGAGTCACCCCTTGACTAGTGTTGTGCCAGGATTGGACCTGCTTTGCCCAGCCCCAGCTATGAGATGCTGTTGCTGCTTGCCCCAAAGCTTCACAGTGGTTTCACAGTGAATTTCGATGTGTACTGCAGAACCCAGTGACCGGGGAGCCACCAGCCACCAACATCACACCAGCATCATACTGCACTGGAGGTCCTGCTCCAAAATGCAAGGAGATTCGGGGTGATCTCCAAACCAGTCTGGGCAGCAGCAAGTACAGTGCAGGGAGCAAAACACCCACAGTCAGACACACCATAGTCAGCCCAGCACTTGGCTTCGCTCTCCATCCCAGCTGAGGGCAGGATGGAGAGCAGGCAGGGATGCAGCCATGCATGGGGGGCCGGGGGGCCGCAAGGAAGAAGCCCTGGCTCCATAGCAACAGGTACTTGCCACGTAATGGAGTCCTTTCCGCTCGGCCTCCGCAGCCGCCAGCCTTATTCGCATGGCCATAAATAATTCAATTTTCTCATTCACACACATGAATGCTGTGGGCCAAGGCTCTGCGTGCACTCAGCCTCCATCTGTCCGGGGGGGAAGGGGGAGGCAGGGCTTGATAATAGACTCCAGTGTTTGTTTAACATAGATGAGTGTGGCCAGATGGCCTGGGGATGGGAGGTGGGAATGGGTAGGTGGGAGGTGAGGGGTGCTCTGAGGTGATCCTGGTACCCTGAGCTACCCCCTGGATGAGTAGGGGAAGAGAGCATGGGACCAGTGCAGGGATGAGCTCTGGCACCTCCAAATCAACTCTGGCACTTTCAAATCAGCCTTGGAGAGGTGGACATTTGAGCTGGGAGTGGGAGCGGGTTATGTGAGCTCAGGTAGCTCTTTGTCACACTGTGCCTTTGGTGCCTTCCCAACAGCGAAGAAGGGATGGGAGAAGTGCTGCGCTAGGCATCTTCCTGGTCCCTGGTGAGACCCCATCTCAGCATGAATTTGGAGCAGGGTAGTCAATTCAGAATAGAAATAATTTAGCTGGAGATGGTTAAGGGGAAGGAGCAAAGGGTGCTGCTGCTCACTGCCCCATCCCACACTGCCAGGCAAGGGTCAGCAGATGACCCCAGAGGATAAACCCCCCAGCGATGGAGACACAGTGCAGCTTGCTGGCACAATTAGCAGGCTCTGGGCCACCCCCTGGCAGGGGCACAGCAGGCCTGGCAGGAGAAAACAAGGGAATTAGCAGGGTTAAGAGGCTGTGCTGGAAAAGCCAGCGTGTCAGTGCTGAGGAGCTGGCGCCTGCTCCATGCACATGCAGAGCTGGGCTGGGAGGCAAGAGATGCTGGCAACTGCCTGTCAGCATTGGTTTCTCATCTTCTGCTCTGTGGCTTGGGCTGAGTCCAGCCCAAAGCGTACCGAAGGCGGCATGAAAACGGCACCTTCGTCCCATCTTGGTGTTTGACCAGAGGGAGCTGTCACTGGCACATGGTGACAGTTTGAGCCTTGGGTGGGCTTGGACCCCGATGAGAAATACAGACCTGGGAGGAGCCTTCAATGTGGAATTGGTCACTTCACCTTAACTCTGCCTCTTGCAGGCAAAGGATTAGGCTCCTCACCACCAGAGCAGGTCCTGACCTCATTCACCACCCAGAGAAATCCCTTTTTTGAGACCCCATTCCTGCTCAAGACAGTGGCCAGCAGGTGCTCAGCATCAAGCTCAGGCGCCATCTCAAACTGAAGCCTGCAAAGCCAGCAAAGGGAATGTGGATGCTGCCAGAAGCAGGGTCAAGAGAGGAGCCCACGCTCCGGCGGCATTATCCATCGCCAGCATTGGAAGAGTTTCCCCGTGGGAATGGGGGGTGGTGGAAACACCTGCCGGGGGGAGCTGGGAGTGTAACCAGCTCATGCGCTGGTGTTCCCCAGCGCTGCGTTGTATTTGGGTACAACACGTGTGTATGTATGTGTATCTGGGTGTCCTCACTCACAGGCATGAATTCTCTCCTGCTTACATGCTCTCGCAGGATTTTGAAGCAGTAAAAGGGGATCAGCTAGATAGCGCATGTCTGTACCACTGGGTGCAGCCAGACGCTACTCCACAACTCCTCCCGCGTGTTGTATGTACATCCCCTGCCTGCTCCGTGTGTCCGTCCGCATGGACGAGAGCCAGACCCCATGCCTCAGCTCTCTTCAGCTCTACTCACACCTTTTAGACCCACTGGAACAACAGGCAGCAGTTAATCTAGTATTAAATTAACTCCTGCTTTCTGTGGCTGCTGCTCAAGCAGCCTCTGCCCTGCACACTCTGTGGGGAGGGGACGAGTGTGACTGCACGCCTGGGAGACAACCCCCCCATCAGCTCTCGACCACAGACCCCGCACTGCTCTCTGAGCATCCTCTTGGGACCTGCCCAAGGACCAGCAGCCTCAGCCTCCCCAAAGTCCCCCAAAGCAAGGTGGGTCCAGCCAGGGCCACTCTGTTCCATGCTGGGGTGCTGAACACATCCAGACCTCCTTAATTTACCAGCTGCACCCATGGGGTGCACCCATGGCAGTAAGGGGGGCAAAGGTAGAAGAGCATCACAGGATACTGTAGGTGTTCCCCCCAAATCGCCCAGGCTATGTGCTGGGAGGTGCAGGCTGCGTCCTTGCACTTCAGCTGCTGCCAGGTGGGCAAAGGCCACTCAGACACAGGGATTTTCACCTATCTGACAATTTGCATTTTGCTTCTTCCACCCAAAAACCAGGCCCAGACCAAGCCCTCTGCATCTTCTGAGGGATGGGTGGTAGAAACGTGCCACTGCTTATTCCTTCAATTCACAGCACTGCAGGAGCAGGATACGGAGAACCCAGCTCCGGTGGGTTCCTCTCCAGCAGAGTGCCAGGGGCAGCTGCATCTTTGGGTTTGCCAGGTTCTCAAGGATGGACCATGGAGTCACTGGAGTACGGTTCCCTTTTCCATCTGCCACATGTCCCCATGCCACCTATCCTTGGAAAGGAAGCAGAGGCACCGCAGGGTACTAGCCGTGGGGTTTGCCCCAGTTGCCTTGCTCCCATCACAACCACCCCTGGTAGACCAGCAGCTCTGTAGCTACTGTGAGTCCAGGCAAGCTCCAGTGAATCTGGATATGCAGCTGCAGGCAGCTGCAGGCTCAGGAAGACCCTCAAGGGCTGCCTGGTGGAAGCCACCGAGGAGTTTGTCGACTTGCACGATCACCACTGGGGTATGTCCTGTGGGAAGGGACATAGCCTTCCTCTCATCAGGAACGCACACACCAATCCCTGCATGCACATCTCCACCCTTCTCCTCTTCAAGCTTCCCCCGGGTCCC
>VWZY01013294.1:265310-278917 GCA_013399075.1 Chloroceryle aenea
GCAACAGCGAGTCGGTGACCCCTAATCCCCGGTCCCCCTTGGAAGATTATTCCTTGCATATCATAGACCTCCATACGGGCAGACTCTGTGACACACGGACTTTCAAATGTGACAAAGTCATCCTGTCTCACAACCAGGGGTTGTACCTCTACAAGAACATCCTGGCCATTCTCTCAGTGCAGCAACAGACTATTCACGTCTTTCAAGTAACACCCGAGGGCACCTTCATCGATGTGCGGACCATCGGCCGCTTCTGCTACGAGGACGATCTCCTGACCCTGTCTGCGGTGTATCCCGAGGTGCAGCGGGACACCCAGACGGGGATGGCCAACCCCTACAAAGAGCCCTTCATCAACTCTTTGAAGCACAGGCTGCTGGTGTACCTGTGGAGAAGGGCTGAGCAGGATGGAAGTGCTATAGCAAAAAGAAGGTTCTTCCAGTACTTTGATCAGTTGAAGCAGCTCCGCATGTGGAAGATGCAGCTTTTGGATGAGAACCATCTATTTATCAAATACACTAGTGAAGACGTGGTCACGCTGCGGGTGACGGATCCCTCCCAGGTACTGCCTCCCTCCTCAGGCTGCTTGTTGCTTTGGGGCAAGTGCTCAGGCAGGTGAAATGCCATGAGCTGTTTCTTACCTGAGATTGTGAGTGTTCTCTGGGCTCCCTGGCCCTTCATTGCTGTGGGAACATTTGATGCCTCCGATAGTGAATAACTTTTGTATCTTTTGTTCTCATAATTTCATCTCTTCCCTCTCAACTAAGAATGAGAGAGAAAAGATCCAACGTGGTTATTGAGTCCCCTTTCTCCAGGGTTTGTTCCCCTGCTCATAGCTGCTGTACAGCCTTCTTCCCCTCCCACATCCTCAGCTGATTTTATGTTTTAGCTGATACTTCATGTAGTACACTTACCCAGTAGAGGTGCTCTCTCCCTTTTCTCATGTTTCTTCAAGCATGTTTTTAAAGTAAGACTTCATTTTCCCCCAGCAGAATTACTCTTTCTGTTCTGCCTACATACTTACTCTTTCAAGCTTCAGGGAGAGATAGTGTTTATGATCTCTCCACCTTGGAGTAGCAGCTCTTAGATCTAACTGCTGTGCCAATTGCTTCTCCTTTCAGTTTAGTGCTAAAGAAGTCAAAGCAGAGCAAGTGGAGCTCAGTCAGTGCCAGGTCCCTGCAGACTCTTCACCATCTTCCAGGCCGATCATCTCTTTTCACTACTGTTAGAGTGCTGGTCAGGTTTGGAGTTCTGTGAAACTCCGAAGGATGTTTTTTTTTTTTTTTACCTGTTCTGTTCCTTTAATCCACTTGGGTTTTATTCCACTGAAAGTATTTAGCAAGAATTTGTAGTAAGTCTCTATGCTGATTATTCCCTAGATGGTTAGGGTTTTTTTACTTTCATACCCTTCTCTTCTTCCCTGTCTTTTCCAGTTCCAGGACTTAGATCCCAGACCAAATAGACAGTAGTTATTCAAGTGTTGCCTAAGTCTAATTCTTCCTGGAAGATGACTCTGGTTTGTTTTATTTTTTCTCTGGTGTGTGTGTTTGGGGGAGTTGCTTTGGGAGGGGATAGGCACGGCTTCATCTATTCCATTTCACCCATTTGTGTAAAGCTGAGCAATTACCTCTAAATCAGTAAAGCTTTGTGTTAGTGGCCTGTAGTGTTCTGCTCGTTGCTGGTACCCAACAGTGCTCCTGACCCTGAGGTAAATGTTGGTAGTAGGCTCGGCTCTGCTCTCTGCTGTTGTTACCGAGGCTTTCGTGCCCGGTTTGCTGCAGTGTGCTCTTGACTTCACCTGAGGGTTACTTTGAGATGCAGGTTGTGGTTTGTATGTGGCGTTCCTTGTGAGGTGTGTTTTATGCTGGAGGAAAAGCAGCTCATTTCTCAGTTCTTTGAGGAGATATTTCCAGATGTGGAGCAGTCTCTGCAGAGGCACCTGCATGCAGGCTTTGTGTTAGGGCTTCCTGAAGAAAACTTGGCTCACAAAATACCTAAAGCTCCAATTTTTCTTTCGTGTATCAGAGAGTAACATCAGGTTTTATCCAGTTTCAGTCTCCTTTCTTCTTTCTGGCTTCTCCACCAAGAAGGTGGAGGAAGTCACTGTTCATGTGTGTGGGTTGCTTGTGTATTGTCAGGATTCGCACTGAATCCTTCAAGAATTTTAATCACGTGCCGTGTGTGTGTAGCTTGGGTTTGTTGTTGTTCCAGGTTGGTGTTGACAGACTTGCCAGCTTTGCAGTGTGATTTCTGTGACACTCGACTTCCGCCACCTGTGCTGGGACCATGTTTTGCCTGTGTTACAGGTGCTGCTAAAAAGCAGTGAGGGTTGTTTCTCTGGGCAGGGGCATGCTGTGAATGTTCCTGGCAATGGAATGTTTTTTATTTAAGGTTGGAGGATACTCCCTGCGATCCTCAGTGATGCAAATAGTTTTTCTTTTTGCTGTCTCCTCTTATTTTCTCTCTGTTCCAACCCTGTATTTCAGAAGGGCTTCCCTTTCCTTAGGCAGTAGTCTAGTGAGTAACCTCCTCTAGCACGCTGCTGCTTGATGTGTGGGGGCTGGACTGTATTATCACTATTTATTTCGGGGCTCTAAAACAAACAAACATTGTGATATTTCCAGGTGGAGGGGATGGGCAGAGTGGACAGAGTGCTTGCCCTCATCCCTCAGCATTGTTTGGGACTGAGAGGTGAAGCATTTAGTAATTGACTTGATTGACAGAAGATTTAACCAGATAATGTGCATATACCACAGGAATTAGAATCATAGAATGGTAGGGGTTGGAAGGGACCTCTGGAGAATCCAACCCCCCTGCCAGTGCAGGAACACCCACGGAGGAACAGATCCAGGTGGGTCTTGTCCCAGAGAAGGAGAATCCACAACCATTCAGGGCAGCCTGTTCCAGGCTCTGTCACTTCTCACAGGGAAGAAGTTTTTCTTCTTGTTGAGGTGGAACTTTCAGTGTTTCACCTTGCGACCATCACCTCTCGTCCTACCACACGGCACAACTGAAAAGAGACTGGACCCTTCTACTTGACACCCACCCTTCATGTATTTGTAAACATTCATAAGATCCCCTCTCAGTCTTCTCCAGGCTAAACAGCCCCAGGGCTCTCAGCCTTTCCTCCTAAGAGAGATGTTCCAGTCCCTTTATCCTCCTTGTAGCCTCTGTTGGACTCTTTCTGGTATTTCCCCATCCCTCTTGAACTGGGGAGACCAGAACTTAATACTCCCAATACTGTGGCCTCACTAGTGCAGAGTAGAGGGGGAGGAGAACCCCCCTTGACCTTCTGGCCATATTTTTCTTTATGTACCCTAGAGTTACCTTCTTATGTGCCCATTAGTTACCTTTGAGGTAGGGACAGGTCTCTGCTTTGGACTGCTGGGGTGTTGGCACTCCTGTCTCTAACAAATGCAACCTTTGGTGACCAGGGATTAAATCTGTCCTTTCCCAATGGGATGGGAACATTGTCTCCCTCTGAGGTAGCTGTGCTGACACAATGTCAGCTTTTCCTCCAGTTTCTGGCTCATTTGTGTCATGAAATGCTGCCATTGCCAGTCCACAGTGTGGTACCTGGGCCTCGCATGAGAATGTTGGCATTAAAAGCCAGTCATTGATGTCTTTCAGATTTCCATTTCTGTGCCAGCAGGGTACCTGGAGGGCACAACTTTTTGTGGGCGGTGGTGTAGTGCGTGGTACTCTGAAAAGGCTCATCTCTGTGTGATGGAAATATTAAGAAAGGGAAGAAAATAATGTCTCTATGCAAAAGAAAAAATAATTTGTGGCCGGTTAGGACTGGATTTAAAATAATTTTGTCAGCAGGAATGAGAATTAAATTTGGCACTTCAGAAAATGTTTTGGATTTGCTGGAGGGCAGAAAGGAAGAGAAAACAGAAATTTTAACATCCAGTTTGAGTTGAAAAATTGGAAACCCATTAGGTTTTCTTCATAAATAATCACAGTTAAGAGGTGGATAATTTGGTACCTGTTGAGGCATTTGAATAACAGAATGGATTAGTGTGAGGGTGTGGGATTCTCCTGTACTGCAGAGAAATTTGGAGAGGATCTGTGGAGTGGTGTGGGGTGAAGGGACAGCTCCCCACATGCGCTCGCCTGGGTAACCACTGCCTCTGCTTCTCTCCCCAGCCTTCCTTCTTCGTCGTGTACAACATGGTGACCACAGAGGTAATTGCTGTGTTCGAGAATACGTCCGATGAGCTGCTGGAGCTGTTTGAGAACTTCTGTGACCTCTTCAGAAATGCCACCCTGCACAGTGAGGCGGTCCAGTTCCCCTGCTCAGCTTCCAGCAACAACTTCGCCAGGCAGATCCAGCGCCGGTGAGCCATTTGGAGCATGCTTTATACCGTATAGCCACACGCTCACCCCGTCACCCGAAGGCTAGTATCAGATAACCACGGCAACCCCCACAAAAACAGTTTCCTTACTCGCTGGGTGATGCAAGGGTCTGGCTTCTACATGGTTCATCTTGCAGCCTCGTGCATCCGACTGATATTCCACGGTATCTGTCTTGTTACAGGAGGGAACAAAGCACTGTCGATCCAGTGCTTAGAAGAAGGAAAAGGAATTTTGAGGGGAAGATGTTTCTGGCTTTCCTTGAGCGGTAACTTTTCTGGCAGTCATGAAACAGTTACCGCCCAGTAGCTTAGGTCCCTGAAGATAAGATTTGTCAAGATGCTAGTAGCATCTAATGGGATGTATTTTGCCAAGTGGCATTCTCTGAATTTAGTCTGTATCAGACTGATCTGTAGCGTTTTCTTTAGCATCAGTCACAAACTTGTGGTTCTTATCAAACTGTGCTGGGAGAAAAGAAACTCATCCTCTCAGACCTGTTGTGAAAGCTGAGGAAAATATCAAAATATGGGTTTCTAGAATGTGCTTTAACAGTCAAATGTGGGTTTAATGAGGTAGAGTGTGTTACTTCCTTTGGAATATATTTTTATGTGACTCAGGGTGTTTTGTTCTTCCAATGACTTGTGTCACATCATCTGAAATACTTGGCAGTCACTTATGGGCATGAAGCTTCTGGTGATTTTAGGTTTTTGTCACATAAGTGAGAGGAAGTTGACTGTGTCTGTAACTTTCTCAAGCTGCCTGTCAGGAAATCCATAAAGCTCAGTGGGAGAGAAAATGAGAGTGCTCACTGCAGACACCCAAAGAACAACTCCTGCTTTGTGTTAAAGTAGAGATGAGAATCTTTTCATCCCCTTGGCTACAAGGACCTGTAACAGGAGTGTTTAACTTCCATAGCGAAGTATGAGAGAGTATAATCCACAGTGAGCTGGCTTTTGTTTGAATGTTTCTTGTTAAATGGAAATGTCTTACCCTTCTTGATGTATGACATCCATGCAGCTGATCTGGCTGTTCTTGCACGTGGAAAGCTCAAATTTAACTTGGAAAGAGAAATCCAGCCTGTGTTAATCTCTCCACCAGGAAGAAGTTTCAGACCACTGTAGTTTCTGAAGAGCTTTAGGCTTCTCGTCAAGGTTCTTCCTCATCTAAGGTTTCTCCCTTTGCGCATAGCGACTAAAGACGGGGGGATTCTCGAGTCAACATTAGGGGCTCAAGTGTTACTGTGAAACCCTCTGGCTTTTGCCTCTGCTGTATCCAGGCTTCCTGGTAAAACTTGGATTGGCTGATTAGCTGCTAATCCATCTCTCCCGGTTTCTGATCCTGTTCATTTCCTGTACTGCAGAGCAGCTGGGGCCAGACCTTGTGGGTAGGCACAGTCTTGTCCTTCTGTCAGCTTGGACTTTGAGAGCAGAAACAGTAAATGATGAGGAAGGATAAAAAGGTCACCAGGACTGGTTGATGCTTGAATCACTGTGATACATCTTTGGAAATGAGCTGTTTCAGTTCTTACACTGCTGCTGTTTTTCTTTCCCTATCAGTTTTCCTCTTTATTTAAGCTGTGCTGTTCACCTGTAGCCTTTGTGAGTAAAACCCGTTTCTTGGTTTGCTGCAGGTTCAAAGACACTATTGTGAATGCCAAGTACGGAGGGCACACGGAGGCCGTGCGAAGGCTGCTGGGCCAGCTCCCGATCAGTGCCCAGTCGTACAGTGGCAGCCCGTACCTCGACCTCTCCCTTTTCAGCTATGATGACAAGTGGGTGTCAGTCATGGAGCGGCCCAAGACCTGCGGTGATCACCCGATAAGGTATGGCACAGGCCAGGGAGCTGTATGTGAGGAGAGCAGGGTGAGAGTAATTCGACATCACCTCCGCTCTTGTGGCAGCCAACATGCAGAAGAGGAAGTAGGTTGAGGCCTTTCACCGGAGGGTTTATTTCAGCAGTCCCACAAAGCCTGGCCTCTCTCCTTGCCATAACCATTTTGTCTTATATGCGTGGGATGGTTCTTCTGGTCTTCTCACCGAGCTGCCCTGGGGAGGATTTGGGTAGTGAAGCCTTAGCTTTTTCTGTATGAATGCTGCTCTTCTTCCTTCTCCTCCTCTTGCAGTCCTGCTGTTGTGTTTGGGCTGCAGGGTGATATGGTCCTGGATGCCTGCTTTCCTGTGCTGGAAGGATCCCTTCTGAGCACATGAATTTAGCTGGCAAGGATGATCTGGTTTGTCCTGTGAATAAAACAGCAGCTGGGTTAGGTGCTATTTGGAACGCTCGTGGTATTGATTTAGCTATTTTCAGACTTTCCTTGTTTACAGTTCTCACCCTGGGAGCTGTGCTCCTTGATGCCCCCCTTCTTTCTGTGATCTGTCAGAAATTTGTTTCTGTAGTAGGTGTTTTAGCCAGGTGTAAGGGCCATTCCGTGTCTCTTCTGCCTGAGTCTTTGATGCTGGGCAAAAGGAATAAATTCAGGTTTGGGAATAAGGAGGTTTGCAATGCTGCTTGCAGAAACGCCAGGAATATTTATTTATTTTTGTTGGCTGCAGCCATAGCTGCAGGTAGTAGTGGTTAAAAATCCAACATCTCCAGCCTGAAAGGCTCAAAGAGCCTGATTTCTCCAGGCAGAATAGTCTTTCCACTTAGAGTACTGAAAAAGCAAACCTATGCTCTGAAAACAAAGAGAGCCTTCAATGCCTAAGTGCTTTGTTTAGTGACTACACACATGTTGGGGCCTCAGGCAGCCCACAGAGACTGTCCTGGCCCATTTCCCAACTTTATTTTCATCAATGCATTCTCAAAAAGTGGTTTCATGTCTCCCCTGGCCCTGACTCAGGTGGCAGGGAACCTCTGATTATTCCTGCGCTCTCAATTCCCAAATTATGTATATTTAATTGAATTTTCTGCCTGTATGATTTGGTTTGATCTCCAGCTCCCATGTTATCTGCAGAGAAAAGCCTGCCCTTTCCCCCTTGTCATGCTTGACGTTGGGAAAACTGGCAGGGCGGCAGTTGTCTGCCAGCGCCAACCTGCGTATGGCTCCTGCAGACAAAAGGGAGCAAAACCGCAGTCATTTGCTGCGGTTACGTCTTTGTAGTAAACAAAGCAAAGTGCCACCTTCCCTCCCTCCCCTGAGCAAACCGGCATTTCAGAGCCAGAGCTTTTAAAGCTCAAAGCTGTGCAGAGTCAATTAGGACTTGAATAGGGCCTGGGAGCAGTGGGGCTCCTGGTTTTTGGAAAGTAAGCAGAAGATGAGGCGCTAACCTTAACCATTCAGTAGCTGAAATAGTGCTGCTGCGTTTCCCACATGCAAAACAAAGGGATTAATAAAATAATGCCACTGCCTGTTGTGGTTAGAGGGCTTGGAAATGAGGGGCCACAGGATTTGTAATCTAAGTCCTATAACTGGCTGGAATTCAAAACCCTTGAGAAGCAAAGGGTGGTATAATCTGTGTGCAGTTTCCTGGCACCGATGTGTGAGACAGGAGGGCCTCCATGCCTTTTACACACCTCTGTGTGCTGTGTACTTTTAACCCTTACTGCCTTTCTGCATCCCAGCAGGTTCAGCTCTCGACTCTGGCGGCTTGAGAGGCCAGTGGTTGTTTGCTCTCAGGCGGGAAGGACGTTAGGTTCCCCGTCACCTCAGTCTTCCAGTATCTTTGCAGGAGGCTTGAAGAGATATTCAGTGGGTGAAATGATGGCACTTGTGAGGAAGAGGCTCTAACACAGCCTTACCTATAGTAGGGGGTCTCTAAAATCTATCTAGATGGCTAATAAGGAGCCATTTAACAAAAAAATTGGTCTGCAGATAAATCTTCCATTTTCATACGATTTGAAAAGGCTGGTCTTGCTGTTTCTGTTGACATACAATTTTATATTGCAGTGCCTAATTTATCCCCAGAGTGAGAGCCCATGGAAATGGCCTCTGATTGCAGAGCACTTTTAAAAATACATTTAAAAATACCAAACTGAGCACATCTTTGAGATTACAGGGAGCTTCATCTTGAGTAGTAAATTATTGTGAATTGGGGAGAAAGAGGAGCAGACGGGGAACTGTGCTTTATTTAAAGAATGACCCTCTGCATACCCAGCCTCGTGTAGGAGGGAAAGGGCTTTTTGAAAAGCCAAATACCAAGATTGTGACTCTCTCACTGGGTTCTTGTGTGCAATTTTCAGGTAGGGCTGGCTGGCACTTTTGATTCAGAGGAAGGGAGAGGAGAGTGGCCCTCCAGGAAGAACATGAGGTTCTCAATAGGCTGTCTTGTTAAAATGTGGAGTATGTCTGCTCCTGAGACAGCATTGCCTGTATCTGTCATCACCCGTTCTTCCAGTCTGAGAGCTGAGTGCATCACATTGCTGGCGGGGGGGAATGTGCTCTGAGATTAAAAGCATTCTCCAACTTAAAACCAGAGGAAAATGCAAAATACCCACATGTACTAAGCGATGGCAGAAAATGAAACAGCTGGGAGGCAACATGGCAATTCTGTGCCTGGAACCAAGAGAGCAGAGAAAATGGTCTAACAAACTGAGACAGCTCCAGGGTGAGGACTTGAGCTACAGCTCGGCTGCTTTGTGAAGGTACCGCACCCAGAAACCTCCACCGCCACATGCCAGAAACCCACAACAAAGTCTCCGTCAGGGTGAGGTCATCACAGGAAACCCCCTTCCCACAGCAGTGGAGGATGGTGGTGTTACCTCAGCTTATGTTGGTTACACAGAGTATTTGGAGAAGGTTCGAGAAGGAAAGAGCTTCCTGGACTCGCCTGTCTCCTTCGCACTGTTTGCCTCATCCTCTTGGCAGGGCTCACTTTGAGCTGAAGCTCACCAGCTTGGAGGCACAAATGAGCCTGACCCACAGACGGGTTTGTGGGTGACAGCAGAACAGTGAAAGGTTTTCCTTGACCTCTGCCCTTGCTATGATTGTTAAATGCAATTCACTGGGTACTTCCTGCCCAGCTTGTCAATGCTTTTTTGATGGAACTCTAAAAGGAACGGCAAAGCTTTGCTTGAGCTGTAAAGTGTGATTTGGCACCCTTGAGCAGAATTGGATCGAGCTCTTCACCTTCCTTCACTGAGTGGGGATGTAGTGAGGCACAAGAGCAGTAGCGTAAAGCCTGCTTGGCAGCACCAGGGGAGGGGAGGAGTGGCCTTACACTGGGGATGAAGGCCATTGCTAAGGGAAGGGAGCTCAGTTCTGTACAGTACATCTGCCTTAGGGATCAAGGGGAGCAGCTTGCATTAAGATAGGATGGAGAGCCAGCACAGGTGAGGTCTGGACCAAGCTTAGTCCCTCTCGTGCAGTCATCTGTGTTCACCAAAATGACAGGCGAAGTCCTCTCACTGATGATACTAAAATGAAGTGAAGCTTTTCTAGACAGTGGAAAGCTAACTGCCCTGGGAGGCTTTCCTTTATAACCAAGAGCCAGACACCCAGCTGAGGAACCTCCTGCCCCTGAGGGAGTACCAGAGATTGAGCTTGTCTGTGTGTGTGAAGAGCCCAGATGGCAAAGTCAATAGTGGGGAACAGCCATAATTGACTTTCTCTTCCTTTCAGATTTTACGCTCGTGATTCTGGCCTCCTGAAGTTTGAGATCCAGGCGGGACTCCTGGGGCGACCCATCAATCACACAGTGCGACGCCTGGTTGCGTTCACCTTCCACCCCTTCGAGCCCTTTGCCATCTCGGTGCAGCGCACGAATGCAGAGTACGTGGTGAACTTCCACATGAGGCACAGCTGCACGTAGTACGTACGACACGTAGCTGGGGCAGCTGCTCTCCTTGGGTCTGGGCCTCTGCTGCAGACGCATCAAAGCCAGACACTCGCACCTTCTAGGAAACCAAACAGTCACTCATGTCAAGAAGCCTGACCTGGGAGCTCCTACCAGCCAGCATCTCGCGGGGCCCTCCGCTGTGGGAAGCCGATCTGCTCAAGTTGGGCATGTGAATGTTTCTTCTGACTGTTTGTACCACGGAGGTCCCGCTGCATTAAGCACTGCTGTTTGTTGTTCCCTTTTCTTGGTTGATGAACAAAGTTTAGCTTAGGGTTCCTTTCCTGGTTTCCCAGAGGCATGTCTGTTTTCTCTCCTGTTGTAGGTCTTAGGATGGCAAAGATGGAGCTTTGCGACATGTTTGTGGAGTGCTCCCTTCTGTGCTGGCGCGATCCTACCTTGTTGAGACAAACAGCCTGTCATACAGGGAATGGATGGGAGCCGTGGGGAGGGCTAAGAAATACAGCTACCTGTGTTTGTGTCTTCAGTATTACTAGGGAATTGAAATCCCGTTCTCTTCCGCACAATCTACTCCCGTGATTTTAATATGCAAGAGATCAGGAAAGAAAGGTGTGAGAAATCACTGCAATTGAGAGATGTGAGGTGTGTTCCTGACTCTTATGCAAGTCACTTACTCTTTGTGCCTTAGTATTCATAAAAGCTCCTAAGTGAAAGGTGGTGTGTTAATACCAGGGCAGCTTGTTGTGTCTCTGCTGCCTGAGGATGTGGGCACAGAAGGAAGATGCATGGCTGGGAAGGGTGTGGGGAGCAACAGTTGCTCCTTGCTCTTGTTAGAATGACTTCTCTGCAGTATGGGGGTGAATCTTCACAGCCATCTACAGATTCTGCTGCTCAGAGGAGGGCAGCCCCAGCCACTGGCACCCTCCTGCATGTTGTAGTCAGAGCATGGAGGATTATCAGCATTTGGGTTTGCCCAGCAAGGAGGGAGGAGACTTGAATTAATGTGCATTGCTGCAGGTTTGCAGTAGGGAGACAAAGTTGTTGACTTAGGTTGCTTACCTGTCCCTGTTTGATATTCTGTTCTCTGTGAGAACCCAGTTTGCCATTCCCAGGCTTCAAAGCACAGCTAGCTGGTGAGTCGGGGCTGACTGACCACCGTGGCGTTCATGCTGCTGATAGAATAAGCTCCTGGGTGTAATACTGCCTGGCACTGTGGGCTGGTGAGAATGCTGGCCTGCCCTTCTCTCTTAAAAATGGAGGTTTTGGTTGTAGGCCAACACAGACTCGTTTATGTCTGTGTGTCACCAGACACTGCAACCATCCCAGCATCGCGAGGTGCGCTGTTGGAAGCTGGAGCCTACTGCTGCCCCCGTCCTACGGGAGGTACAGCGTGGGCATGAGAAAACTGGTGCTTATACACAGGAGACCCTGAAGGTGTCTTGTTTGGACCAAAATGAGCTGTGAGTGATGTGTTGTGGCCATGTGCCTGTGAAGGACAGCGCTGAAGTCATGCATTCATTCTGCATGGTAATGCATAGGAAATAAATTGTGTGGGTTGTTGGTGCCTGTGTATAACATGAGTGGTGCCCCAGGGCCTTTGAATCAGCCTTTACTCCCTGTCTCCTGGTACTTCTCTCCTGGCCTTGCTAAATGTATTTCTAGGGTAAGACATTGTATTTCACTGCTCTGTTCCTGGTGTTTGCACTGTTGGTTTCTCAGGTCTGTCAGGAGCGACTTCAGGTCAGAAAACTGCTAACAGAGGAGGTGTCAGGCCGTGTGTGCTTTAGAGCCAGGTTCTTCTCCATCTAATAACACTATTTGTCAAGGTTTTATGTTTTTATCCCGTGATCTGTTCCTCAAACATTCAATTACAGCTCCAAGTGGAGAATCATTTGCACATTGTAGATCATGGATTTACCTCCTTCTGCACCACTCACATTTGTTCACACTTCCCAAATGAGACTTTTTTTTTTTTCCTAAAGCTCTCAGCAGCTCTATCCAAGACCAGGTTTACTCCTTGGTGTCACAGCCTTGGGAGTTCACCGCTTATTAAAATACCTATCAGATTTCCATTTAGACGTGTTGTTTTTTTTTTTAGTGGCAAAACCATAAACCACTTCAGCATTTCTGCAGTCGGGGCTTTTGCCAAACTCAGTCTGTCCTCTGCGAAGCAGGGAGCATGGCACGGATTGTTGGACTTGGGGCTGAGAGACCAGAGATCTGTTCTTAGCTGTGCTATTAAATTGTTCTGTGACTGGGGGCAAATTTCTTCCTGTTCCAGCTGGTGTTTTCCTCGCTGTAAATGAGGCCAAAAGCGTATTTTCAGCTTTTGTAAAACACTTTGAGATTCATGGATAAAAAGTGCTGGATAAGTGCTAAGTATTTTCTTATTATGTTTGCAGACAAAGTGATTGATCATTCTGGGTACTAATTGCCTTGGAGTAGCATAGCAGATCCTCTGGTCTTGGCTGCTGCATTTTATATCTACAACAGAGTTAATTTTATTACAGAAATGTATTGGAACAAAAGTCTCTCATGCTTGAAGTTTTGATTCTTATTTAAGAAACAAAAAGTGCATGTAGTGGGGAGGGTGGGAGGAAAGGGGAGATATTTTTTTATCTGTTATTTTTCCTAGGCTAGACAAAAATGGAATAAATGGAATTTGCTTTAAGAGCCTGATTTATTGTCTTTATCGTCCAAAAATAATCTTAATGGTGTGGATGGGAAGCCCTTTGCTAAGAAGAGACAGCAGGGGTGTGCCTTGGACTACGCAGGCAAATCGCATGCGAGTTTGATGCCTCTTCCTGGCCCGTGGAGTGCAAGTGTTGTTCCTACCCAAGGTATTTCTGTAGTTGCTGCAGATTTCTCAAATTCTTGTCTACATGAGCTAATGCTGGAGGAGGAATTCTTGGTCTTCAGTTACGTTTTTCCCTTTGTATATTATGACTAGCAACTTGTATTCAGAGACACTTCCTTTATTCCATTTATAGCATTTGTCCAACCTTGTGCCCATTTTCTGATGACGATCCACGATCAAAAGATGAAAGCTGAATGCACCTTGCTTGGCTAAAGAGCTATCACCTGTCTACTGCTTTTAGATTGGGCTTGGGCACTTGAGTTTTCTATTGCCTGCTACTCTCAGACGTGATGCAGCTTTGCAGAACATTGTAGCTGAGAATGTATGGATGGGACCTTCCCGTCCTTCCCAAAGTCTGGGATCCCCTTGTAACCCGCCGCTGGTCTGTAATGTCCTAACAGCATCCCAGTTGGTGTTAGTTCTTCTAAGCAGCCACATCTTGGGCATGAAAGCCACTTCCCTTTGAACCCTTCCTCATTTTCTTGTGTGCAATTCTCTGATGCCTTCCTTTGGAGACCTTGAGCGTATCAGAAAGCTCTTGAGCTTTTCAGATAGGCACTAAGTGACAGGGAGATGCCTGACTTGGAAAACATGTTTGACTGGCAGCAGAATCCCATCTTTTGTTACTTGTGCTGCCTTTGCTTAAGAAAAAAAAAAAAAAAAA
>VWZY01013294.1:278939-306627 GCA_013399075.1 Chloroceryle aenea
TAGAAGCAGGACCCTTGCAATATTTCTTATATAAACTACATTAGACAGCGAGGCACAGAAATCCCATGTATCCAGTAACAAGGTGTCCCTCTTAGAGACTCCTTTCAGTTAATCTTCCAGCACTGAGCAGCTGGCCCTGATTTAGCTCCCTGATGTTCTCAGTGTACTTAAAGGACCTTCCTTTTGCTCAGGTGATGACATCTATTGGTCCTTTTGACCCAGCCAGAAGAATCAGATTTCTGAGGCTTTAAGAAGTCCCTTTGTCTTTCTTGTTTATGTCCTCTCTCTTGGCACTTTTCTGATAGTTTTTCCTGAAGGATCTCTGAGGGCTGTGGGCAGACAGGTGGTAAAGGCTGTATGGCAATGGGACATGTGTCCCTCTGACAGCCTTCGGTCCTTGTGTGAACCTTTATCGGGTAGTCGCACGCTGCAGAGCAAATAGGTGGTCCTGGGGAAGCAATGGGACAGGCTTTGGTGGCTTTGCTTCTGCCTTGCTTCCTGAGCTTCAGAGTCCAGGTCATTGTTGTGCCTGAATCCTTGTGCTTCCTTGTCTTATGTGGCCGTAAAAGCTTTTCTGGCCAAATACTCTTCAGGAGGAGGGAATGATGAAAGGGCTTTTATAAATTTTTTTCTTTTCTTTTCTTTTTTTCCTTCAGCCAGGGAGTGGGGGCTGAGCTCTGCAAAGTCAGTCACTGTAGCAGGAGCAGCCTGGCTCTACCTGCCCACCAGGCTGACAGCTCGTCAGGCAGCAGTGTCCCCTGCTAGAGCTGCTTGCTGGCTGAGGTCTGATTTGCCGTTGTTTGTCTCTGGGAAGAGCTGTACTTGCTGCGTAAGGAAATGAGTTCTCGGAAAAATACTGATGTGGGAAAAGCCCTGAATTGCGCATTCTCTTCCTGATGTTTTGACAGCAGAAAAACCGCACCGGTTTTAACTAGCAATCTGGAAACCAGTAATTCGGGGGTGACTACTGTGGTCCCATGTGTGAGGAGAACTGAAAAGGGGCACAGTGCCCCTAGTCCCAGCTGCTTAGGGCTGTGCTGCAGCATTTGTGTAACAGGTTGGCCCTCGCTGGGTTAAAAGGAGTGGAGGGCATTGTATGAGCCCACAGGGTTTGCTGCACTTGTGCAGAGGTAATTAAGGTGTCTTTTTGTTTCTTTACTCCCAGAAGTCAAATCCTTTCCTAGGACACCTTCTAGCCGTTGCAGTTTCCTAATGGAGTGATTGCTGCCTGTTCTTGGTTTTGTGAGGATGCCAAGTGCACCTGAAGATTTGGGGACAGTTTTAGACCGTGTCAGGGAGATGCTCAGTGGGTGCCCAGGGTGCTTGGGAGGTCAGAGGGTGGAGGAGGACCACAAGGAGAGGTGTCTCCTAGGGGGGCATTGTTTGAGGAGGAGCAGCACAAGAATTGGCCACGGAAAATCCTACAGAAACTGTGACAAGGCAATGGAAAGTGGTGGGAAACACTACAAAGCATTTTCTGTATTCTTCTTTGTCCGGGTATGAACTGGAGCATTTGGAGGAGTTTATCTTCTGTAGGTGCCAGAACTAGGTTGAATTCAGCTGTTTTAAAGCCAGGAACTTGATATTTCTACTCTCCATGGCTGTTCTTCTCTTTCTTTCTCCACAGTAGCTTTGCACCATGCCAAGCGTGGGCCAGAGCTGCCCTGGCTTTGCCCAGAGGGCTCCCTGAGCCCTCACTCTTGGCCGTGCACCATCCCCCTCTGACAGCTGCTGTTGCACAGGTTTATCCTCTCATCTTTCAGTGTCCTTCCTCCATCCAGGCACATGATGACAGCCTCAGGTAGGGAGGCAGAGCAGTACAAGAGAGAGCTGGGTGGCCCAGCACACTGTCTCCATCCCAGTGCCTGATGAACTGAGCAGCAGCTTCTGATTACCTTAGATGGGGCTGGTGAAGATGACATCCTGCCCCAGACCTGAGAGCTGCTGGAGTACAGCCCAGCCCTGGAGGTGCTGGAGCCAGGGGATGTGTAGGACCAGCTGCGTGAGGGGGCTCAAGGGGTGAAAAGCAGGCAGGTGGCAGGGAAGCCCTGCCAGAGCTGGCCAGCCACTGTTTGACACGATTTTAGGGTGTTAATAAGAACAGTGGTCAGCACCACATCCCTCCGAGCGCCTGCTCGCTGCCGCTGAGCTGGTCATTTGATAGCTCCTCGGTGCTCCTCAGAACTGTAAAATGGAGCAATGCTGGATTAGATGTACCCACTGCCCTTGGCGAGCACCTGGGAGATACGGTCCTCGCCCTCCCACCTCTGGCCCGCTGTTGCCCAGCACTGTCACCACGGCAACGGGGAGAAACAGCCATCCGCATGGAAACGGCCTTGCTGCGCCCAGCAACCGCTTCGGGAGGAAACTGGTTCAAATGGTGAGTCTGGAGAGGGGAGGGGTGCTGGCAACCCTGGCGCAACCAGCGGGGAGCTCTGGTCTGCGCCGCAGGGCTGAAGCCGCACCATGCGGGATACTGCGGTAGCGGCACTGTCCCCGCGGGTGGGACCCCGCTCCCGGAACACCAGCATCGCCCCATCGCCGAGCCAGCGCCCGCTCTCGCGTCGCGTCGCCGGCTGTGAAGGGTGCTTTTCATTGCTGCCGCCCTATTTTTGTGGGGCTGATCCCGAGGTCAGGGCGAGGTCCAGATTAGCTGTGCTGGTACCTGCAGCAGCGTAGGTAGGTCAGTTGTTCAGCCCTGACCGGTGAGTCCTTAATGCCGGTAAAATCCCTCTCTGTAAGGGAAAAGGGGCAGCTGACAGCCAAACAACGTCTCCCGTAACATAGGGCAGACNAGCGCAGTTGTGCAGCGCAGCCTGTCTGGCTTCGGGCAGCAAAATCCAAGTTAATCTCACCTCATCCTGCCTCCTACCCCTTAAACCCCCAGACAATGGCTCCTCCCACGCCGGCTTCTTCCCCAGAGAGCTCCGATTTGAAGGAGAAGTCAGTGCCAACCTGCTGGCTCTGATAAGGGCTGGGGAGAGCAGCTCTGCTGTGCGGCTGCTTGAGACCCAACAGGATTTGTCCCCCTTTTTTTTTTCCTGGCGCTTTGGTGACAGTGTGGCCACGCTTGGCTGCAGGATCACTAGGAAGGGGATCTCCCCAGCTGTCTGCACTGCTTCAGTTGCAGGGAGTTTGGTAAACAGGGCTGGTTTTAAAACCACATCCAAAGGCAGATCATTTCAGAGCATCTCCCACTGCTGGAGCAGGCTGCTTCCTGGCTGTTGGCATTACACAGAAGCCCAGAGGGCTGGCCTAAGTCATTTGCATTCCTTGGTCGGTTTTATACTGGCAGCTCAGGAAATTGATAATTTACTTCTGTGGATTTGTCAGGAGTAAAATGAAAGGCAGCATCTAGGTCTTGGCAAGGGGCTACACGAGAGCCCTGTCTGGCAATTAGGAGAGCAAGTTGTTTGCCTGTAGGCTGGTGCATGAGGAGATAAGAGTCCTATTTCACCACCTCATCTTGGGATCTGCTGAAAGGGTTAGGGGATGAAATATGTCTCTCTTTCCTGCCCGAGGCCCCAAGTTTTATTTGTTACCCAGAGTGCTGTGTGAGGTGGGAAACCTGGCCTGCTCCTGCACAGAGGAACGAGCAGAGGGAAAGGGCCAAGAGCTGGAGTCCTTAGCAATGTGGCTGGGAGGTATGCTGGACATCAATCCAGCCTCCCTGGCTTAAGAATTTGGCTATGCAAAACAAACCATTAAGTGGCAAGGCACAGAGGAGGGATTTTGGAGTCAGCTCAGAAGGGGAAGGAAGGTTTTGAGGGCTCTTGCTGCTTAGAGAGGCTTTGGAGCAGTTTCTAAACAAAGCTTTTGGATGGTCTTTGTGCCTTCTTTAAAATGTTGAGGTGGAAACCCCAAGTAGTTGGTTGTGCTGGCAGCGAGGGTTTCCGAGTGAGACCACCCCACGCTTCTGACGTGGGTGTCTGTGTGGAAGAACAAAGGAGAGCACATCTAGCACTTTTCTGGCTAGCCTTTCCCTGCATCCTTCTCCCAGTCTATGCTGACTCCTAGATCACAAGCTGAGAGATTTTAGCCTTAGGAAAGTTGTGGGATTTTGTATTGTTGGGTTTTTTTCATGTCGTATTTTCTCTTACTGTATTTTTCCCTCTGTGTTCTTTCCTGACCCCCTTTTTTGTGGCCTGCATCCTCAGCGTTCAGCCCCTCACACCCAACCCTTTCTCCCTTCTACCTACTTTGTTAGAAAAACAATCGGGGAAGCTGCTGCTGGAGCAGCTTTCCTGGGAGATGGCTCTTATGGCTCCATAGCTGCTGAGAGGTTTGGGTCCAGGTGCACAGCCTCCGACTCTTGGTAGATGTGGGTGTAGGAGGAGAGTTATGAATTCCAGAGAAAGGAAAGGACTCTGCCAAGTGGCAGTAGTGCAGGGGGAGCTTGGAGAACGCAGCTGAGGAGGCGTGAGTGATTTCAAAAAAGGGAATAGCATCGAGGCTTGGCTCCCCTCCACACTTCCCCGAGAGGACCCCGCACCCCCGCTTCACCATCAGTGCAGGATCTTGGATGCTATTAGGTGGTTCATTAATAAAACCTCTGAGAAGATCCCACTGCTGTTGAGTACCCATTAATGCCTCTTGAGGGAGAGGAGAGCCTTGAAAAAGCACAAAAACAAACTGAGTGTCCTTGATCTCTTTTTGGTCTGAGAGGTCAGGGGCTGAAGTTGGAGGGGCAGCTGAGAGGGGAAGAGGGGCTGAGCAAGGACACCAGGCGTGAAAGCAGCACTGAGATTGTCCGAGTGCAAAAACATAACCTGACTTGAACTGTTACTTCTCAAAAGCTCCCGAGGAACGCTTTAGGATTATAAACACCTACTCACCACCCGGCTTTGTGCACATCTCTAGCCAGGTATTCCCACACTGGAGGGAAAGCCAGCAAAACCTGTGCAGATGTCCCCAGCAGCTGCAGCTGGGCCGCGGTGAACCACCCCTGCTACTCCAGTTTATTAGCACTGCAGAGCCTGTCCCCTTCTCCTTGCTTCCTTGTGGGTACGGTCAGCTGCTGAAGGACACTGACATCACTTAATTAATGATTTAATTGAATCTCACAAAGGGATCGAAATTGTCTGCCTGACTCTTGCCACTGAGATGCTTGCGTAAGAAATAGTAAATCACCAATTCAGCAGATAAAGCTGCAGCTCTAGGTAGAAAGTACTTGTTGCGGGGGATAAGGAAATAATTCCTCTTTGTAGAATAATACGCCATTGAGGGGAAGGCTGTGGGCTATTTTTCCAAGCTACCACTGATCTAGACGTAACTCCCCAAGGCAGTATGATACTCACTGAGGGGTAAGCA
Source organism: Chloroceryle aenea (assembly GCA_013399075.1). Taxonomy (NCBI): domain Eukaryota; kingdom Metazoa; phylum Chordata; class Aves; order Coraciiformes; family Cerylidae; genus Chloroceryle; species Chloroceryle aenea. Next base: position 284,250 of record VWZY01013294.1, read on the forward strand.
GATCCAAGGCAGCATTTTACCCACAGATCAGAAGATTTTGTGTTTGTTTTGTGTTTGTGATTGTGCGTTTTGTGTTTCACCCCATAAACGATGGAGAAAGGTCCATGTGGTATTTCAAAACAGAGGGCAACACTTCAGAAAGGCCATAGTTGAATGAGGATGAAGCTTTCCAATCAGTAGCAGCTTCAGAGCTCATTTCATGGAAAAAGGCTTCTTTGAGAGTAAGGAATCAACAGTTGGGAGGGAACAGAGAGAAAAATGTCCCAAAGCACTGGGGAATCCCAAAGGGAGAGGATGTGACCCTAATGAGGTTGCAAATGCTGTGGCCATGCTACTGCCAAGTAAAGTAATTGCTGCTCCGGAGGAATGTGAGCCAGTAGAAAACAGCATTCAACCCAGGTGCCAAGAAAAGCAATTAGAACTGGTAAACACCAGTGCATGACTAAAACCAGGCCCTTAATTAATAGTTTCATCTAAAGGGTAAGGAAATCATTAAGTACTATTGGTGTCTATTAATTCCCTGCAAGACCAACAACAACAGAGAGTTTTAAGACTTCTTTCACCATACAGTGTGAGCAGGAAAGAGTGACCAAGCCCTTGTACTAGGTGGGAGAGCCTGCGTTGTGCAGCTGTGCCCTCCCACTTCACCAAGGACTGCCCCAGAGCCCCGGGGTGTGCTGCAGAACAGACAGCTTGGACCCAGCATGAAGTTAGGACATGGCTCTGGGGGTGCTCCATCAGGGCAGGGGAGAAGGTGGGTGGAAAATGTGACTTCAACAAAAAGCTGCACAGCTGAAGCACTATGCTGGAATGCTCAGGGAGGGTATGTGGACCTGGGGGTTTGGAAGACAAATATTGCATGACACTGTAGGGATTTAGACACTGAGCCATGGAGAAGGGTGTCAGCCTCTTCTGTCCAGCTTGGAGTGCTATGTAAATGTCAGTTAGAGGAAGAAGTGGGGTTAGCTACCAGAAGGACTAGGAAAGGCAGACAGGGAGATCAAACTTCCCAGTGCATAAGCACTGGCGATGCATTGGGAGACTCCATAATAAGTTCACAAATGCTCAGAAACCAAGAGTGTTAAGGAATGGCCTTTACAAAGGGCACACCCGTGATTCTAGGATAAGACAAAGCTTTATTCTTGTTGCTTTCTGATTCTCGAGTCGCCCACATGCTCTTCCCTGAGTTTTGGAAGGACCGCAGATCTCTTCTCAGGCTTATTTTTCAGTTTACTCTATCACCTTTATCTGGCGTGGGCATTTCTGTGTTGATGCAACAAGCAGCTTGTGGTGCTTGTTTGGTGTTTGGTTTTCTCCATGTGTCAGACAAGCCTGCCAGCATGGATTGCTGCTCCTTCTTCCTCAGGGCTGGTCACAGTGCTCGGCACAGAAACCAGCCCAGCCTTGCTGTGAGGCAGGTCCGTGTTCACTTCACGCCTGCCTTCCCCAGCTCGATGCCTGTGTCTGCGGAGAGGTCATCTTTGCAGTCTAGAGCTGACCTGGTATCTTCTCCCTAAGAAGAGGAATGTGAAGTCACTAAAATCTCGGCCATATTTCTGGAGTGAGGGGAAACTCTTCTAGTGTGTCAGACATCTGGGGAAGAACCTCTCTTCCTCGCTGTCAGATCTGTGACTGCTCAAGGAACTTCCCTTCAAGATAACCTCCCCTCTGTTCAAATTCACACAGTTGGGGTAAGGTGGGGAATTTATCCAAATCCTGTTTTCTTCTCTTTCTTGTCAAATGCAACTCAACAGGCTCTTCGAAGCAGACTGGCTTCTTTCAAACGCTGCCGTATGCCATTCAGCCCTGTGAAGGAGGTTCGCTGCCTTGTTGCCATGGTACCCTTTCTCTAAAGAGGAAGAGAATAAATATGCAATTTAAGAAACTAAGGAGGAATGACAGAAATAATAGAAAGGAAGATTCTGGGTTTGTGACAGAGCCGCTGGCTGCACCAAAATACACTCTGTGTGCAGGTGAAACATTTACCCAGTGTATGTTGCGTACAGCCAGGGCTGCTCTGGCAGCACGGATTTCAAGGAGGTGCCCTTTGTGCCTTTGCCATCCAGGGTATCCATCCTGTAGTCAGTTACTGCCGTCTCCATCCCTGGTTAACGTTCCAGAGAGCCTCAGATGTATTTTCTTAGCAGAAATTCTCTCTGGAGGGAGCTGGGACAGCAATAGTATAAATCACAGACCCATGACAAGCTCATGCTGCCTGTAGATATACAGAGGTGCAGTTTGAGCCTTAAGTGTTTAAAATCTCCTTGGCAGCATTTCCTGGTTCCTCAGGCCCACCAACACCTGGCTCGCTTTCCCCAGGACTCCAGAAAATCCAGGTAATGGTGCACAAGGCAGGACCAAGAAAGACCACAAGGAACGAAGCCAGCAAGATCCCAGCCCCTTTAAAAGGACTGGCACTTTTTGCCAACAGCACGGGCAGGCCAGTTACAGCTTGGGTGAAACACACCACCAGTAATGGACCCAGACTATGTGCTCTATGCTGCCTCTCGCATGGCATGCGGAGCCCTGCGAGCTGGGGGAAGGGGAAGTTACCCCATGCCTTCTTTCCAAATGTGTGCACTGAGAGAAAGAGAGAAGGAAGATGATGTGACCCCATGCAGTTGTTTACTACAGGTGGCTAGAAGGAGATCTAGACCACAAGCTTCTCTTCCACCTAACAAGGGCAGTAATAGCACTGAGGGTGAGACGAGAGCCACATATGGTGGTGAGACGAAGAGAGCAGTCAAGAGGCAGTAACAACCCAAAATACTGCTGGAAACACAGCAGGAACAGCTGTCAAAAGACCAACATTTTAATCAACAAAATTTGTACAGAAGAGGCTTCCCACTAAGGGAGTAAAAGTGTTCCTGCTTCTACACCACCTGGGCTTTTAAGGCCCAGGATAGTCTCTCTTCAAGCTTCTGTCAACAGCTATTTCCAGGGAGGGTGGCTTTCCAGAATCTTGTGGGAGCAATATTCAATCCAGCCCCTGTTGCATGAACTGGTGTTGAAAGCTGCGTCTCTTCCGCTCTCCCCTCACATCCGCCTGGCTTTCCGCGGGCGGCAGCCGTTGTGTGGCACTGGCGTGTTGTCGGTGATGGAGATGACCTCCAAACCTCCCATAGTCAAACCCTTGATGGCAGCCTGGAAGGACAAGGAAGCAGATGACATGCTGTAATCAACACACTGAACACCAGAGAAGGGGGGAAAAACAAAACAACAAAAAACAAAAGCTCAGGGGAAAGTAGTTTGGATCCCCCTCCAAAAATCAGCTTGTTCCAATAGTTCTACTGTGTAATTATCCTAAAAATAGATAATTTGTATCAAAGAACCCCGTTTAAACCTATCTGTTCCAGTCCTCTCATCAGCGTGACCATCAGTTCTTGAGGAAGTCCCAAATACAGCTGTTACTCTGCCTCCAAAGTGATGTTACTCTAAGATTCTAAATTTCATTCCTAAGAANGTCCCTTCCAACCCCTAGGACTGTGTAATTATCCTAAAAATAGATAATTTGTATCAAAGAACCCCGTTTAAACCTATCTGTTCCAGTCCTCTCATCAGCGTGACCATCAGTTCTTGAAGAAGTCCCAAATACAGCTGTTACTCTGCCTCCAAAGTGATGTTACTCTAAGATTCTAAATTTCATTCCTAAGAACTTGAGTGATGAATTCTTTACGTCACCTTCAGAAAAGCCAAGTTAATAGATACAGTGATGAGACCAGCCTGAATTTAAAAACACCTGGTTGATGCCCAAGAAAGAAAAATAGGAGAAGAAACTGTGGCACCTACTTTGCGTCCTGGTCCCAGTCCTTTCACCACGACTCGTACATGCAATACACCCTTGCCACGTGCTTTCTGTGAAAAGAACAACAGGTTAGTTCTGCTGGTGTAACCACTGCTTTTGCTCCCCTGGAGTATTTCATTCCCTTCTGACCCACTATCATAGTTTTCTTTAAGTGAAGAGTAGGTAATGATGGATACAGAAAACAAATATGGGGATTATTGCACAAAGAAACTGGGAGAAAAGGCGACCTGGATACAGCCGTGGCAGTTTCAAGACAATTTCTCTGCTAGGCTGTCAGCTCAGCATAAAGAGAAAGCCTGAAGATCAAACTATCTGTGACCTAAAGCCAGGGCAGAAGATGACATATCCATGGATATGGGACTGAACAGGCAAGAGGTAACTCAAAGCTGTTTTCCCTTCTCTAATGCAGCGACTTCTCTCCTGTGATCAGTGGATTCCTTCTAGAGGGTAAATGAGAAAAGCAGGCAAGCCTTCTAACTGCTGTGCAGGGGCCCACACACCTTCAGCGCCAAAAAGCTAGGGGCCTGCAAACTGAAAACCAAAACCACCCGCTGTAAAGCAGGGCCGTGCTGCCACCACGTGGACAGAGCTGCTCTAGGTCTCTCGCTTTCCACATCCCGCTGCAATGAATGTTCTAACAACTTTCACGGTGACAGAATAAATCTGTCTGAGCGCAGCTATTGCGAGGCTGATGAGCGCAGATTAACAGTGAAGATGTTCTTGTACTCCTCTGAGTCAACTACAATAAGCTGTTGGGCAGCAGTGGCACCAAACACCTCTGATGTGAAAGACTGGGGAAAATTCCACCTCGTTTAGGATGAGGATTTTCAGTTTAGCCATGTCTCATTCTGCTGTAATGAGGACTGTGACACAACCAGCCTCATCTTCTCCTGCCACCCGGACACCTACCGGGTTTTTAGAAACCATTACAGTAAGCTGTAAGCAGCTGGAAACTGCACATGGAAGGACATTGCCTTCTCTGGATAGAACTGCTGGCAGCAGCTCCATTCTCCTGGGGCAGAGAGCAAATATGAACCATTCAGCCAGTAATTATAGTGGCTTCTCGGTCCCCTACAGTGCAAGAATTGAACTGCTGCTGATTCAGGGGCTGTATTTCCAAAATGGCTGAGAGAAACTCACTCAGAAAAATGGAGCTATGCAAAGTGGTACTGGAAAAGGGTACGGCTCCAAGTTATCAGTCACAACCAGCACAGCTAAGCTTACCCTCTGGGCACTTCTAACTGCTGTTTCAAACGTGCTTTCTCTGCGTGAAGATGTGTGGTGTGTCAGAAGCAGCTGTCAGCCAACAGCAGCGTGCTGCCTGAGTGTGAAGAACAGAGCTCGGGACTGCTGCCTGGGAGTGAGGCACTGGTGCTCACAGCTGGGAGGAGAGAGTCACTGGGGCAGACTCACCACTGCTGCTGCCATGGCTGCAGTCTGCGCTGCTATGGCCGTTCCCTTCTTGGCATTCTGGAAGCCTTCTGTGCCACAGGACGTACGGGCAAACGGCCTGTTGTCAAAGCTGACCACTTGGATGTGGGTGCTACAGATGAGGAATAAAAGAAGTGACCTAAACCAAAACTTTACTCTCCACTTTCTTCTCTTCTGCTTTACTGGCATGGCTTCCCCCTGGAATCCCTTCTCCAAGCCACCCTAACTCAGCACTCCTTTTCAAGGTACCCCACTTACATGAACCCACTGCAGAGACCTCCCAGCAGTGTCCTCCTGGTCACCCGAGAACCGAAGCGAGGTGGCAAAACCCTTCTGGGTAAGATAACACCTCAGATACCGCTTAGCCCTTTCAGACCCACCTTTTGTCGTGAGCATTTTACCTTTTCTGTTTATTAAAAAAATGCACAAAGCATTTCTAGAACTTGAAAGACATTTAAGAGATAGTAAAGTATCATACTAGAGATCACTAATGAAACCCTACTGTCTCTCATGGAGAACAGGACAGTTCTTTCAACACCTGTACGGCTACAGTGCTGCCCTTAAAGCCATCTACATCTAATTACTCATATAAGAATGCAGTCAAAAACTTGTAATAACAAGCTTATTGATGTTAAAGATGCTATAGGGACAGTTTTACTTCCTGAGCTGCACTGATGTTTGAATTCAGTATTATCTTCCCAGTCACGAACACTGCTGTGCTGGCTTTGAGCCTTTGAGCGTAAACAATGCTGGCCAAAACCTGGGTATGGTAACCAGTTGTTGTTTGGCATGAGAGCAGGAGTGGGGCGGCTCGTTTGCTTACTTGTTGTATGTAGCTTTGATGTGAGCTATTGGGATCTCTTCGTAGATCTTTCCATCCCATCTCATGGAGTTCCTCTGCAGGATTAAAGGGCTGAGGAGCAAAATGAGAGTTATAAGTGACTTGGCTCTTTATATTTTGTCAACTTTTATTTCACATTGGGAAAGGAGAAAAAAGGGATCAAGTCTCAAAAAGACACAAGCTGCGTTTGTGATTGAGTCAAGTCACTGCTTTTTCCTTTTTCGGCCGAAAAACCACCAAAGGCGATAAAACCTCCCAGCGAGAGGCAAATGGCTGAGCTCTCCCGGCGCGGCCTGGCCCTCTCACCTCAGGTCGGTCCCGCTCTGGTTCTCCGCCTCCTTCGCGGACACCGCCTCCGCCACCTCCTGCAGGCTCTGGGGGCCGGTGCGCAGACCGCGGCCTAGGGCGGCCATACGGCTCCTGTGGGAGAGAAACGGCAGCCGGCCGTAAGGAGAGGGGGGAGGGTTCGGACCCAGTGGGGGGCCCCCCTGCCGGCCACCATGGAAAGGTCCCAGCAGTCACCCCAGATCGGGGATAGCGGTGGGGGGAACCCGTCCCGTCCCGCCCCGATCNAACCAGTCTGGGGACACCTTGGGTGATGTTTGCTTGCCAAGTCCATCCCGCAGTGCCGGTAGCTTAAGAATTCTCTGCCTTGCTCTTTTAGATAGAGCTGGAGAAAAGCCACTATTCAGATCATGAAATGCGTAAGCTGGAGGAGGAGGAGCAGCTCCGGAGGAGGAAGGAAAGTGTGTACGATGATGATGAAGCACCGGGCAAAACCGTCATCATGGCTCAAGACCTGGAGGACAAGTGGGAACAAAGGTTGCTGCAGTTCAAAGCTGCTCCACGGGTAACAGGTACAGGCCGGAGTCAGTAGTGGGTGAGAACAGCCCGACTGTTTGCCAAGTACAGCTCAGGGAAGGCATTTGCTGAGTCTTCTAGTGGTTTAGAGAGTCTTGACTCTGTGGCTGTACTGTTAGCATGTAAGAAGTGAACTGGCTGAGAAGGGAATTGGCGTTTCCACACCGTGAAGATGTGTGTGTTCAACTTCAGCAGGGCAAAATAGTGAAAATGGATGTTTTCAGATGAGAAATGTTTGGTTGCTTGGCTCGCAAGCTCTGCCTGGTACTCTTGTTAGTTTTTGTCACAATAGAGAACCAGGCTGCTTGCTGTAAATTCCTTCTGGAATTTAAATGGAATTCAGTCTACTAGTTGGTTCCAGCTGAATCCTGCATTGGTTTCAGGAGCGACTGAGAGCATGGGTTTTTGTCTTTGTTTTGTGCATCCGTATTGCTGAAAGAGCACGAGGTGCAGAGGGTTGATCAATCTAAGGGATCAGAGCAGTGCTGCCTAGAGACTTTGTTTTTCCCTGTGTGTTGTTTTTTGGCAGATGCTGATAAGAACAACAATCGAACATCACTGAACAGGAAGCTGGACAGTAACTTGATGCTCCTGGTGAAACAGAAAATCGGTGACCAGGAGCTGTGGCTTCTGCCCCAAGCAGAATGGCAACCTGGTGAGACGTTGCGAGGCACAGCTGAGCGAGCCATGGCTACGTTTTTGGGTCTGTATTTTGCCACATGTGTGGCCCTCCCTCCACTTTATCTCATTGGCTTTCTTCCTGTGCTCTATCTGAGGGGTGTTTGTCATCTGCTGTAATGAAACTGCCTCCCATCTGCTGGGAGAAGGCATTTCTGGCAAGATCCATGATCTGGGGTTATCAGCTCTGACTGCAGCTGTACATTGCGGGTCACTGCAGCATGTGGGGAGCTGATGGGGGCTGGCATGCTGTGAGCTGGGGTTTCTGGCTGCCAGCAACTGCAGTGCTGGGTCTGGCCCTCATGTTTTGATGCTGAAGCATCACCAGATGCCCCCTGGATGGTCTAGGCTTGCTCTGGGTGTACATCCTCTCTTTCCCTCTCATTGCCCTGTAGCAGCTTTTTGTGGTAGGTGGTTTATGGCAAACCCACGTGTCCTTGATTTCCACTGTGGCTTGGCAAAGTTTGATATGCTTTTCCTTCCTCCCTCACTCTGAAAGGACTTGCTGGGTTCCAAACAAGTTGTTTTTTTCATGAGAAAAGGCTTACATATGGCATATTTCAGCTAAAAAGAGGGAATGATCAATCTGGAGCATCTTACACTGCCTTTTAGCTAGTACAGAAGAGCAGTTATTGTTCTTTGTTCTTACACCTTGTTTTGTTTCCCTTGCATTGCTGGGGTCTTGCAGGAGATCACATTCAAGCCAAAATCCTGGGGAATGCACCGTATGGGATTTACAAGTACAAATTCCCCAGGGCCATCAGGACCGAGGATAACGTGGGAGCCAAAGTGTTCTTCTTCAAAGCCTTCCTCCAAAGCAGCGATTTATCCCAGGCAGAACTGAAGGAAGATTACCTGTGGGTCACAAAGGATGAGCTGGGAGATTACTTGAAGTCGGAATACCTGAAAAAAGTCAATCGATTCCTTCTGGACTTGTAAGCGATAGGCTGTGCTCCAGCAGATGGGAGAGATGCAGGACGTGACTCCAGGGAGGAGCACAGCTGCTGCTTTGCACGGGCTCTGTGGAGGAGATGTTGACTCGAGCTCTGGAGGATAATTTGCCTTTGCCTTATTTCCCAGTTCTTTTCACCGGGGCTGTACAGAATAAATATTAAAACTTATACATGGAAGTGAAGCTCTCCTGGGGGAGTTCTTTGCTCTCGGTGAATCCTCCTCCTCCATCTCTTCTGGAAATACGTGTTGTGATCTTTTCCTCGCCTGTGCATGCTATTCCCTGGGGCTGTGGTACCCAGGAGGCTCGCTTTCCTCACCAGGCTCCTGTTATAGTCTCAAGCTCAGCTGGTTTCTCTCTGCAGTGGCTAATGCTTGTCTCTGGGACCCACTCTTTAATGAGTGTGTGTCCAGTGGGGAACAGGCTCTCCTGGATCCAAGGCTGGGCAAAGAGGTTTTCTGGGGAGATGGAAACTGGGATATTCACAGCTTAGTAGTGTCTAATCTGCATTGGAGCTGCCTGTGGTCTACAGTCCGTGAAGGTGGCCACGAAGGACATGGATGCGTGAGGAAGAGGCAGCGGCTCTCTCTTTAGACAAATGCTGCTTTCCCACGCACAATTGCCTCCTTTTGAGCCCCAAGCTATAGCAGCAGACACTGAAGGAGGGTGGCTCTTGAGCAGCAGCTATCTGGGCTGGTAGGGGTTGGCTGCTGTAGCATTGCTGCCTCCTGGGAGCAGCCTCAAAAGTTGGCTCTAGGGAGTTCTTGGCTTCCATTCCTTGGTGGATGAGACCAGCCCTGCTAACCCAGCTCAGCTGGGTCTGCCCCAGGTAGACTGACCCTGTTGCCCCAGTTTCTTTATTAGAAGATCTATCCTGGGTGTTTGTTGTTTCTCTCAGGACAATTCTGTTTCTTGGAGGTTTTTTTCTGGTATTCTGTTTGGTAGTCAGAGTGTGGGCCCGGTGCTGGCTGGTTGTTGCAGACAATCAGCCTTCTTCAGCAGCAGGGAGAGAGGGAGGAAATAGCTGTCGTTAATCATCAGGAGAGGGTTCAGCCTCCAGAGGTGGAACTGGAGATTGCTATATGTATTTTATCAATCCTTTGGGAGCTGTTGAGCTGCAGGCCTCAAATTAAAGCTATCCTTAATCACTCCAGAAGCCATTGGGGTGGGGGTGGGGGGTAACACAGCAACCTTCTATTTACTAATGCTGGGCAGTTTGGGAGCTGCGGGCTTGCCATAAATTACCAATAAAACAAAACTTGGTTTCTCGAAGCACCCTTGCGGGCCTGGCAAGGAGGCTGTGTCTGCAGCAGAGAGCGCTTTGGGAAATGAATATGGAGCAGGATACGTGCCTGAAAAGCTGCAGGTTTTGGCTGCTGTCTGAGGCTGGCACCGCTGAAGGGGAGACTGGCCTTCTCTGGGACTGAAAGGTGCTGCAGAGGGGCGAGGTGAGACCTTCCCCTTGGGCTGTGCCCTGGCAGCCCCTGGGTGCAGCCAGCTCGGGGTGAGGCTTTTCTCTGCTGCTCTGTCTCAGGCCATCACCAGCTCTGCAGCAGCCCCTGAGCAGAGCTTTGTGGGCACAGGCTTAGGGCACACCCTTTGCCAAGGTCTCTGCACCATTTCCCGTGCCAAGGGCAGGTTTGGTTTTGCTGCAACAAAACTTTAAAGCAAATAAAATACTGTTTAATCAGCTCTCAAAACCAGGAGCACAAAAGAGAGAAAAAGCTCTACTGAAAGCTTGCTGATCTTCAAACCCAGGCAGGTGTTCACCTCTGGCTTGAGCTACAAGTCTCTGGGCATTGTCTGTGCTGACAGAGGTCTATCTCACTCCTGCAGTGGAAAGGTCAGAGTCAGCAGCCTCCTTCATATTTATATGTATGTATGAGTTGTTTGGGTTGGTTTAGATTTGGTTTTTTTTTTCCCCTCCCTTGGGCTCAGGCCTTTATTTTTACACATAGCAGGTGTCTGAGAAGTGTGGTCTTTTCTGGAAACTGAAATTGTTTTCTCATCACCTGCTCGCAGCCTGCACAGGAACATCAACATTAATTTATTTATTTTCCCCTTCAGTTGATTGTTTTTAAAAACTCAGCCAGTTGCCTCAATCCCAAATCCTGCAACTCGATTGCTTTTGCTCGGTTCTTTGTAGCCTGTTTCCCCCTCTCTGGCCTCGGTGAGAGGGAGGGCAGGAAGATGTCACGCAGGTTTCTTAGCGCAGAGGATGGTTTGTATCTTCTCATTGCCTCTCTTGGAGCATGGAGAGCTGCTCAGGTGCAGGGAGCACCCTGCAGTGAGTCACTGAGGCTGTTTCCCTTGGAGAATTTGGTGTCTGTTGGCTGTCTTTCCACTCAGTGCAAGCCTATACCCAGTCAGGCAGGCTGGTGGGGTATGGTTTGCCAGTAACTACTGAAATGCAAAGAGCATTAACACCTTTCCCGAGAGCTCTTTTCTCTCTCCTGTTGAGTTGTGGCTAGGAGAGAGCTGCAGCAGCCACCGTGCACCTCTGTGGTCCAGCACAAAGAGCAGGAGGAACATTTCACTTCTGTTGAGCATGAAACACAAAACTCCCCTTGCAAACATTACACTGGGTGTTCACCTGGGTGTTGAGGAAGCCTGGAGCTTGTTTGTATTCTAAGCCTGGAGGGTAATTCTCATCTTAGCAAAGGCCTCCTGAAACGAGATCTCTACCAGAACCTGCAGCTGCAGCGAGTGCCTGGGAAGGTACTGAGTTTGCTGTGGCTCTTTAGTGCAAGGCACAGTCAGATGGATCAAAGAGCTCTCCTGGGAAGTGTGCATGGGAAAGAGCTGTTTTGGAAGGGACCTGTGACTCCTTGCTGCGAGAGCAGCAGTGTGGGGCTCATCTAAGAAGTTGAGTGTGAGATCTGTGCCTTCGTCTGCCAGGGGAAGCATCTGAGCGTTACCTTCCCTGACTGTGCAGCTTGGGCAGGAAGCTGGAGAGCAGTCAGACTGCTGAGACTTTCTGCTCCTCAAAGCCTTTTTCAGCACAGGACACTTCCATTCATGAACGTGAGACACAAAAGTCCCTTTCTCCCCCTCTTCAAGGGGAAGGAGACATATAATAAGCATTCCTTGGTGTGATGCAGTCCAGTAGCTGTTGCTAAAAGCCTCCCGGAGCAGAAACAAATGGAAGGATCAGTTGCAGTCTAAAATACCAGCATCTAAGCCATTGCTTAAGCCACCATGTTAGAAGAGAGAGAGATGAAGGTTTGCTTTGTGACAAATCGATGCTAGCATTCCCCTCCAGCAAAGGAGAGATAACAAGTACTAATAAAACTACTTTTCAGTTTCACAGATAGAGCTTTCCTCTACTTTCCTTACAAAATACCTTGCCTAGCTGATAACCCGCCCTGTCTGCTGCAGTTTTGGGGATTGCTGCCCTCGAAGCAGAGCCCTGTTCACATGTTTTGTGGCACACTGTGAACTGTGCAGAAGTGCGCTCTTTCTCATATAATAGGAAGCTGATGTTTGATGCTCCTTCTGCCTGGCTTCAAGCAACCAAAGGCTTCAACATTTGGAAGATAAATATATGCAGAGCCAGGAAAGGCCATTGGAGCCGCAGGCTACACCGCTTCCTGCTCTCTGAAAGAATGTAGGAGGAGATGCTGTTGCTTCCAAATACAGCAGTGAGCTTCTTGGAGCAGGGAGAGCTGCTCAGGTGCAGGGAGCACCCTGTGGTGTCTCTCCCTGCCGGGACAAGGGGTGGGCTGGCTCAGGGAAGGCAGGAGTTAAGCTATCCCAGCTGGGGCAGTCTGTAGGCTCACTCCTTGTTCTGGAGGATAAGGCATCTCCAGCAGCATCAGGCACTTTTGTTTTTTGTTCTGTTCAATCTCTTGTGCTTGTGTTGGAAAGGATCAGTCTCTCTAGAAGGATTTTTTTTTTGCTAGTGCCTGGGGTTTTGTCAGGCACTGCCTATTCTTGCTGTCCTCAACTGCCTGCAGGGGATGCAGTGTGGGGTGTTCTGCTCACAATAGCCCAGAAACCCAGATGAAAATGGTGTGGAAAACCTGGTTGAGTACTATGAGTAGGTTAGGTCTTGTCCTTTTGTTTTGAGGACAACTTTTGCTCCCTTTTCTTGTGAAATCACCCCTGTATTTTGACATAACCAGCACAGTGGAAGAATGCAGAATGGGGCAGACAGAAGGCAGTACTTGAGTGAATCTCTGCAAAAATAAGAACAGCTATAAAAGAAGGGAGGCTACTGGGAAACTTGGACTAAGGGAAAAATTGCTCCAGAAGCTTTGCTGTTAATACTCGGTCCTTAACACCAAGCCCTCAAAAAGCAAAGCCAGAAATTGGAGAGGTGAGTACAAAATGCTGACAGCAGGAAGCCCCTTCAGGTAGTTCTAGCTACAGTTTTGCTGTCACGGCTACTTTTCCCAAACAGATCTTGGGGAGGTATAAAATCCTTTGGCAGGACTTCATAGGCAGTGCTCGGAGACCCAGGGGCATTTCTCAATCGAAATATGAAGAGTTATTCAGCAACATTAAAATGAAGCTTCTTCAAAACTCAGGCAAGGCAATAAAGCCTTTATGCAGTGTATAACAAGGGTTTAGGACTCACTGTGACAGCCTACTCCGGAAGCAGGACCATGTGCTTGCAGGAGCTGGCCCTTTACCTGACTGCTATGAACATCCAGCCTCATAATTAACTGAGGCAAAAGTTTAGGAAAAGGTTTTACAGCAAACAATTTGCAGTTTAAGCTGATCTCTGCTGGAGATTATGGTGAGAGCTGATGTTGGAGGCAGATTATCTTGTGTCCAAGGGCTGCTCTCCCTCTTGAACATCGGGGTGGAGGGAAGCTGAGAATGTTGGGGCACGAGGCACGGGCCAGCAGTGCTGCTGGGAGGATGGTGAGCGATGTCAGGGGTGAGTGTGTGTGCTGCTGGCCTGCTCCCACCACGTGCTGCCTGCCTGCTTTCTGTTCTCTCCTATCTATCAATGTAATGATGCCCATTACATTTCTCCTTTCAGGTTTTACCCTCCCAAATGTTATTCCACAGCATTAAACCCGTGGGGGAAGTGAATTATTGGGGAAAGTAACTAGATATAATCCAGGTTTAATGGGCACATAGAAAAAGCACGCTGGGTTGGGAGGGTGGTTCGGCCAGCGTCCTGCTTCTGCAGGCAAATAGAAATTTATCCTGATGTGTGTATATATCTAGCTTCGTGATCTGTGAGCTCTTAATAATTGGTTTGGTGACCTGCCGGCAGTGTTCTCTCTCTGTAGAGCTTTCCCCAGTCCCCGGTTAATATAATGGGTCACAAATCCCATTTGCTTTTGAATTCTGAGTAATCCTTTTGTTAATGTCGCCTATTGCTTTTCTGGAAGCACCGGAGGAAATCGGAGCCATGTGCTAATCAGTAAATCTGGTTCTGCTTGTTTGTAAAGCTGCAGCCCTGCCCGCCTGCCTTTTCCAAACGGCCAGGGCAGCCCGTTTGTGTTGGACCCAGTGTGCCCCTCTGCAAACCAGCAGTTGCTTCCTGAGCTGTGGTGCTGGCAAATGGCACAGGCTCCCAGTGTTGGATGTGCTTGAGGGAAGCAGCGGGGTGTGGTGGGGAGCCGGCAGCCAGGGGATAAGGGGCTTGGTGAAGAGGAAGGCACTCGGCGTGGCTTCCCTTACCAGGGCACTGTGTGGAGGGGCAGTGAGTTCCCTGTTTCAGGAGACAGGTGACTACTGGAGGCGGCACCCACGAGGACCCACTTTTCCACCTCTGCTCCACTGCTGCTCATAGCGCAACATCCAGACTTGTCCCCTGCACAGAAATAGAGGATGTGGCACAGCAGAAGGTGCCCTTCCAGCTGCCTGTAGAGGCTCTTGATCTGCCAGGGGCTGGAGGCAGTGAGCTGGATGGACATTGCCTGTCCCTGACCCTTCTGGATTTTGTATCCCTTAATTTTCTCTGCCTGGGAACAGGACTGCGGTGAGCTGTAGCTCTCTTGCCTGCTCTCTTCTACCTTTCTAGGTAGGTAGGCATCAGAGTCCTTCTGGAGGGACAAGAAGCTGCCAGACGACCAGCCCCTAAGGTGAACACAGATATATTCCTACTGAAGGGAAGGCAGCCCCCCAGATTGCCTGAAGACCTGTAAAACACTTCAAATCACCTGTTGTTGGTGCTAATCCAAAGGCTACAAGTGGCTTGTAGGGACTGTGCTCCTGTTGCTGTGGTTGCTCATGGATTGAACTGGATGGGAAACTCCAGTAGGATCTCCAAGCACCAGAATATCTGGGTCACAAACCCAGTGTAGGTGAATATTTTTGTTTGGTTCCCGATTCTCTCCAGGTTTTCAGTCTAACAAACATCACCCTTTGCTCCTTTCCCTCATGCTTTTGTCTTCCTATTTTTAGCCTGTCTGTAGCATCCTCACGCACATCCTGTGGGTGCTGCTTTGATCAAAGCTGCTGATGCCGACGGCACAACCTTGAAGGGAACGGTGTGCAGTGGAGCAAGAGGGGTGTATTTAGTCAGGTTGCTGTAGCTGGGCATTGCATTCACAACCCAGGTGGGCACGCAGCATCAACTCTTCTCACTCCCAGGCTGTTTTTTCCCTGACGCGTTCCACCAGGATTTGGACTATTTGACTCCAAAATTTGCCTACTTGACTCCAAACTCCTCGCCCTGGCCCCAGCCCAGAGCAAAGAGTACAGTTGGGAGCTGCCCAGAGCTGGGAGCTCTGTGGCCAAATGTTGCCGACTCTAATTTAAGAGCTGAATTCCCCTGAGGATGAAGGAGGATGTCACTTGCTGCCCGTGGAACAGCTCGGTGCTAGGCACTAGATGGCAGGCAGTGACTGGGAAATCCCGTCTGTAGAGCTTTCCTTCCCTTTCCCCTTAAAATCACCTCCCGCTCCAGCTCTCACACACTCCAGCTTGGGAGCCTGGAGCATGGAGTAAGGATCACCGATTTTCGTAACCGCTGTTCCCAAGCTTGGTGCCTTGCATGCTGAAGGATCCCAGCGACTGGCAGAAGGCCATCTTTCCTCCACGGAGGCTTGACAAGTAACTGGAATGTCAAAGGAGACTCTAGGGCAGTGAAAAGAGGCAGGGAGCAGGGAAGCCACATCTGAACATGGAGGTGGATGGCGGGTGGGTGAGTGCTGAGGGCTGCCCAGGGTGTTGGGCAGGGGTTAGGAGGGATTGTGGTGCAGAAGGGGTAGGGAGAGGGGAAAAACTGTTTGTAGGTGAGTGATGCAGGCAAAGAGAAGTGAAGAAATCCCCGAGGATGAATTTACCATGGCTTGGGTGTGTTTTGGAGAGGGCAGTGAAGGTGTTTCCATCAGTGTTCAGGTTTCAGCCGCACACTGTCCGCTGTCCCTCACCGTGTGAGAGGGAGCGTGGTCACCAGACCCTGGCTGTGCGGTTCAGTTGCGAGATCCTCTGCCCAGGGTGGCACAGCATGCCTTTGATTTACTTGAGTTGGGCTTTGGGTGTTTATCCCCAGAGGTGGGCATAAAGGCGGGTTTTCCTAGAAGAGGGGATCTATCTCCCCCTCCACCTCAGTGATGCTGCATGGGCTCCCCTGCACTGTTAGGGGGCAGGAGTGGCAAAATCCTTCCTTTGTCCCCCTGTTATCAGCCAGGGGTCTGAGTTCAAGGTGACCCTGAGCCCTGCTCTGTGCTGTTCCCACCCCTTTGAAGCTCAGGGCAAGGCAGCCTCCATGGTGTTGGGTGCCTGGTTGTCCTCTGCCCAGGCACTGACACAGAGCTGCAGCCCCTGTGCCACACTCTGGGTGTTGTAGGTCCCCTGTAAGCACCTTCCAACAAAAAGGGGATTATCTATAGCTTGTTAGAGACCTTGCAGGGAGGGAGAATAAGGCTCTTTGCTCTGAAACGTTCTCTTCCCTGGGATTACAAGATAATGCGTATGAAACGACATTAGCTCAGCCAGGTTTATGGATTATTTGAAAATCAAATTCTTTTAATCTCATCCACCATCTGGCACCAGCATAACAGCCAGCAGCCAGCTCACTGCTGCTTCCACCTCGACTGCGTCAGAGCGACTGGAATATCAGAGCCAGTGAGGGGACACCAGCATCCCTGGCCACCAATGTGTGTCCTGGCACCAACACCCAGGTGTTGTAAAAAACCTCATCCTGGTTTCTTCCCTAGACAGCATGGAGATTACACATCACCGAGGAACTGTGGGCTCTCCTTGGTGTGCACTGGGAATAAACAGACAGGCTGGGAACATCTCACTGCTTGTGCCCATGTTACCTTGAAACTTAAAGCCAGCAGCCAGGGGTGTCCCCAGCACTTGGATAAGGGTTAAGATCCAAGCAGGGGACCTGCCAGTCTCACTAAGATGATTTGCAGTGCCCTCCTGTCTGGGCAGGGAGGGATGAGGACACATTAGCTCCTTGCAGGTTAGCACCTCCCTGGGAAGGGGACAAAGTCCAGTGACATCCTTCTCTCTGAGTGAGCCCCAGCTGATTTTTCAGATGCAAAGCCAGCCTTGCAGCAGAGATGCTTGGTTCTCATGTTTTTAGTTTCTTTGCTGAGCCTCAATAGGACCATCTGTCTTCTCCTGTCTCCTCCAGAACGCTTCTGCACCTACTACCAAGGAGCGCTATAATCTCAGTACCCATTTAACAAGAATAAAAAGCCTTCTGGGACAATAGGTCATGGTTATACAATTTAGCTCAAGTAGAGAAAAGGCCTTTATAGCTATGAATACATGAATACTTAAAATATATATATAACATTGGTTAACATCAGGACATATAAGCATAATATATATATATAGCACTAGGCTAACAGTCTGTTTCTTGACTCCCTCTACAGAAGACTGTGGCTGTTCTGTCAGCTCTGTCCCTGAGGCTCTTTGTGGCTTGAGTCACAATTTGCACTGCTGCCCGCTTTTGCTGGGCTCTCGGGAGGGAGAGAGGTTGATATGAGCAGAGGGAGGCTGGGCAGGGAAGTCTGTGGTTGCTCCTCAGTTGGGATGGGGATGCGAGAGCTGAGGATGTGGCACCTCCACCCGCGGGCAAGGAACCACACACAGAGCTGGGCTGGTAGCTGATGCACCACGCAGCATTTCACTCCCTGATTTGTGTGCCCTGAAGACAGTTGCATGCAAGAAAAAAACAAAATGAAACACAACAAAGCAAAGAAGAAGAAAAATGAACAGCTCAAAAGGAAAGAAAGTGTCATTCCTGTAGGCAATTAATTACTAATTGTACAATTGCAGCATTGTCTGTATCATTAAAATTACTTGTTTTTTTCAATTCATTGTAGTTTTAATTAAACAAATCCTTAGATTTTTTTTTCTCCTTCTTTGTGACACAAATTCATTTTTTTTTTATTAGTGCCAAAGAATAAATTAATTGTGTAATTAATGACTATTACTTTGTCACTCCTGGAAGGGTTGTTTCCAGGTTGCATGTATGCGGTGGTTGTGGAATGGATTTGAAATGTTGTTTGATATTAAGACTCCCTGGAAGTAGCTGTCTGTGGCTGGGGATGCTGGTGAAGGTGAGGATTTGGTAGCACTGGGCCACAGCTAGCAAGAAGAAGGTGAAACCTCTGCCAGGGCTGCCTGAAGGAGGTTGTCAAGCACCAGTGGGTATCCCCTTGCTTACTTGCGTGCCTGTAAGAAAATGTGTTTCATTCTGATGCAGAAATGCCCTCTAGAAGGCATCCTCAGACCCTCCAGAAAGGAAGTGGTAGCGAAGCTGTGGCTGCTTCTACATTGTCCCCCTGGTACGGGCAAGGGAGAAACTCCTGGGTGGGATTTTCAAGAGTGCACCATCCCAGTCACCATTAGATGGGGTTGAAAGCCGACAGGGATGGCATGTCTCCCCTGCCCCACGATGGGGAAGGTACGCAGCAGATTCTAGGCAGGAGAGGGGAATTTACTGTGCAGCCTAGTGATAGGGTCTTAATAGATCTGCACTTATTATTTTGAAAAGAAAGAATCAGGATTACAGGATTAGGAGGGATTAGCGAGCAGGAATGCGTATTTCTGCGTATACTGCTCCTTTTGTAAACCCATTGTGCCATTAGGCTGATGCAGGGTTATACCATTACCAGCATGACATCAGAGTATCAGATAGTCTTGATTAGAAGATCCAGCAGCTGTCCTAAGGAAAACAGAGCTTTCCCACTGGCCTGATGATCCTCTCCTGTTGTAGCTCACAGTTCTGCTGTGAAACTACACCGATTTTCAGATAGCATCACCACCACCCGTAGGACAGACACCTTGTGAGCATTGGCCCACCTCCTGGAGGATTTCAGTCACCTGTTGAAGTAACCCAATGGAGGTTTAAAGGTTTCAGCTGCCTGCTCTTGGGAGTTTTAAAGCAGCAGAAGGAAAATGGATGTATGGGGATCTTCAGGTGTTTGTACACTCAGGTTTAGCAGTGGAAAGAGATCTTGGGCTGCTCAGAGGAGCTCAGGCTGCCTGTGGAGGTATGTGCAGGGGTCTTTCAGTGTGGCTGAAACTGCATTTCTGGTCTTAGCTATAGTAAAATAAAGATCTTCATAAATGTGGTGTGTGCTGGGTTCTGCACCTCCTCAAGGGCAGTAGCTGCGAGCTCTCCATTCTTGGAGCTCTGGAGGTGTGTGAGCTACCTGGAAATGTTAAGAAATCAGTGCAAATGTGAGCAGCTTCAAGAGCCTTCCTGTACTTCAACGTCTGCAAGCCTTGACCTCCTGTAGCTGGCCACATGGTCAACATGGGTAACCTCAGCAAATCAAAGTCCTTGGCTGTAGGCTTTCCTAGAGATGGTCTTTGTAAATAGAGATGTGCTGAGCAGGGAACTGAGTGATTATGAAATGTCAGAGTCTCTAAGGGTGTGAGTGCAAGTTTCAATTCTTATTAAATATTTTCCCCTTTAAACCATTGTTTTTTCCCAGAGAAATGTAATAAGAGTCCATGTGTTTCTAACTAAATGGCTGCCTGTGCTTAGTAAACAATCCAAGGTCCAGTTTGGATGGGATCCATACGTTGATGTTTCTGGAAATCAAATAATAATTGAACTAAGGCAACTTGTTCCTAGAGCTGTTTGCTGCCAGAGCCAAAGGGAGCGAGAGCCTCTGGAGCATCCAGGTCTGCAGGCAGCTCTGTGAGACAGCAGGAGGACCCTGTGCTGCTCAGACCTGGCTCCTTTCCCTGTTCTCTGTCACTCAACTGTCACCGTATAGGACAGTGTCAGGAATGGTCCCAGCCCTTGGGGCAGCCAGTTCCATCTGTGTAGTCCCCTTGGCACTGCTGCTCTCACACCTTCTGTCTCTCCATTTTCCTTTGGGGGTGATTTCAACAAGAAAACTTGGCTTCTCCTGCCTTTGAGGTCCACAAAGGCTAGATGGATTCTCCCAGTCATGTCAAACCTTCACACTGGAGTGGAGCTCATCCCTTTGTGGCAGGCAGAGTGGGCAACCTGCTGCTTCTGGCTGCACGGGTACCTTGGGCAGCCAATTCTATTTTGACTCTTCTTGCTGCAAGTTCCCTCCACTCCTGTTCACTGATCTCCTGCAACATCACTTGCACTGACATTGGGCACTCTGGACTTGAACTGGAACCAGATCCCTGATTATCCTGTCAAGGTCCTGGTGCTTTTAGTGCTTAGGTCATTTTTGACCGTGTGATGCCAAAATCACTTGGAATACATGAAAAATGCTACCTAGTTTTTTCTCTCTCTATTGGAGTGCATATCTGTGGTGTTTCTGTTTTTGTTTTTCTTTTTCTTGCCAATGTTTAAAATCTCTTTTGGCCATAATTTCTTTCTGTGATCTAAGTGTTCTGACAAACTTGACCCTATGCTGCAAAGTAGTTCTGCATGAATGAACCAGGTCGGTCAAGCAATCTTCCTCTCTGGTTCCTTCCTCTGCAGTAAAAAATGACCCTACAACCACATACATGGTGTAGAACCAGGTGCACGCAAGAGACCCTACAATAACAAACCAGTGTGTGCACAGCCCGCTGCTGATGAGTGCTGACATGGTTTTGAATGTATTGATGCCCCTGCTGGTGTGTCCTTTCTGAGGGCATCAGCGTCAGCAGTCCTTTTAGCTGTGAAACGAGGTGGATGACTCATGAACCATACAGACGCAAGAGGTGTCAGTACCTCGATGGTCCATCAGGTTTCTAACCTGCGTCAGCAAAACCAGGGGTGAAGAAGGAAATGAGAATGACAACTCAACCTGAATTTCAGGGGGAGAGGACAAGCGGTATGAAAAATAAGGTTCCTGTGAGCCTGTGTCCCCACACCTTCCAAGGAACACTGCAAGAAGACCAAGCTCTGGAGACCTTCAGGCATGAACTGTTCCTGTCATTTATAGATATTAGAAACATTGACTCGTGTCACGCTCTCCAGCAGGCTCCAAAAATTTCCTCTGCTGATAGCCTGAGAGCTTCTTCCCAGCCTCTATCCACAGAGGCTTTTGGGGAACTGATTCTTGTGGCCTGGCACCTCTGTCCTCCTGAGTTTGCCATGAATACTGTGTCTGCTGGTGCCAGAAACCCTCCTTAGGTCAAATTCCCAAGCAGAGCAGAAGGGCTTAACCATCCGGAAAACGAGAAAGCAGATGAGAAGGCTAGTAAAAGCAAACTCAAGATGCAGCAAGCCCAGTTGTGGTGATTAATGGCACTTTATGACACTTAGAAACAAGCATTTTCTGCAGAAATGAGTGAGGTCTTCGAAATAAACCAGGAATAGGTTGTTTTGTTCTGGTTTTGGTTTGTTTTTTTTTAATATGTTTTTGCCAATACAAGCAATTACACATTCCTGCGTGTCTCCCCCTGCTTGAATCTGTAGCAGAGGAAAAAAGGCTAAGAGACAAATATCTTAGTTTGGATCAAGGGACAGCCAGATTGGACCATCACCTGCAGCTCAGGTGAGGTCTTCATGGAGTGCTGAATGGGGTAATGACCCAGCCCCATTCTCACCACAGGGTATTGCTTCATCTGCACCTCGACAGCTTTCGGAACTTCCCACCTCTGCAGGGACAGGAGATACTGAAATGCCAGGAGACAGTTCCAGCTACCACCTCTACCAGGAGCCGAGTGTGCTCATTCTGGCAGCAGCTCCCAATCCAGCCCACTTTCCCTGGCACATGGAGGGATCAGCATTGGCAGCCTCAGCACCTACCTGCATCCTTTGAGCCTCTCCCCATCACTTCCAGCATCACTGCCCAAAGTGGTGGGAAGCAGCCTGGAAAGCTGGTGGGACGTGTCTCCCCCAAATGCTCTGAGATAAACTGTTCTACCCCAAGAGCAAATCTGATATCACAGTGAGATCTCTCCCAGCGGACAAGTGAGTAATGAACTGGAGTTGGGCTGTAGTGATTTTAAAAAACCCTGTTTTTTAAGGCTGGCTGTCGATGACCCAGCTAGATCTTAAAAAAGGTCTCATTGTTCCTAGAGTAGAAATCCAAGAGATCGCTCTGCATCTATTTACCATGCAGAAGGGTCAGAAATGGCTTTTCTCTCTCCTGGATCCCTGCAGCTTCTCTAGCAGAATTAAAAGACACATGTGGAGCTTCAGCGCCAGGGTGCAGAGGAGAGGGAATGGAAGCGAGGAGCCCTCTGTTTCATCCCACCTGCTCTGTGATGGTGACTTGCCCTGAAGAGTCTGAGGAAAATCCTGTGTAAATGGAACATAAATGTTTTATGAATTCAGCCCTGGTGGAGTAAATTAAAGGGTCATTAATGGCCTCATTAAAGAGCTTTGCACTTTGTTCTGAATTATGAAAGCTATCATGCAATGTTAAACTAAATGGAGTTTTCAGTGAGATTTTAAAACTCTTTAACTAGTTCCCTCTCCCCTTCTGTCTCTCTCTATTCTTCCCCCCCC
>VWZY01013294.1:308275-338244 GCA_013399075.1 Chloroceryle aenea
TCCCCCATAGGAACCGCAGCCAAGGGCTTTGTTGCCACATGGAGCTTGGGCAGCGGATTCCCATTACTGAGGCTTGGCAGATGCTCTTTAGGAGCACCCCGGCCGGCTCCTGGCAGCTTGCGCCGCGGTGCTTCATCGCCGAGAGACTCCAGCTGCCTCACAGCTCCTTCATCCGAGGTGGGAACTGCGGCTGCTTCTGCTGTGCCTGGTGCGGGAAGGGAGGAGGATTTTGCAAGAGCTCTGCNTGTCTTTCGAGGGAGCTGCCTGTAGTGCTACAAACTAGATTTCAATTATAAATCTTCTTATGCTCCACTAATTGCCTAGAATTTTTCTCGAGAGCTGCCTGAGGTTAATGCTGATGAAGAAAGAGCCCTTTTGTCTTTTCTTGAAATGGTGCCTCCCTCCCCCAGCTCTGACGAGACGTCAAGCAGGGAATTACCTATAATGACACCCAAACGGGATGCGGAGAGCTGCCATGTGGGAAGAAAGACATGTTTGCCACGGCTTGGCCTTGGCTCACCGGGAAGAAGCCCTTGGCTCCTCCAGCATCTCCAGCGTGGCTCTTGGGGAACCCCAGCAACCTTCTCTGGCTCTGGCTTCATCAGCAACCCAGCACCAACCCTTCCCCTTGCTGGGAAATCAGTTGATGCTCAGCAGGGTCAAGCAGGCATCTCTGGGAGCCCAGCCTGGACACTGTGAGCTTGATAGAACCGTGCATTAAATTGAGCAGTGCTGTGCGATATGGTCCAGAGCCATCGAGAGGGCTGCATGACACTCCTGATGGGGAAGAGGAGTGGAGAAGGGGGTGATGAACTGCTGGTGCAGTCTGTGTGCCTGTGCGTGTGTGCGCAGCTTTTTCTATCAGGCCTTTGTACTTTAACAGGCTGAAACAGCCTGTGCCAAAGGCTAGGTCGGGTCTCTGTCTTTCCCCTCCACCTTCCTCATCTCCATCTAAGAGCTTACTGTTAACAAGGTCCAGCAGAAACTACAGTCCTAAGGATGTCTCTGAGAGCTGTAACTGCTGGTGAGCATTCTGGCTGCCATTGCAGAGCCCTTGTACCTTGCCCCAGTTGTGGGGTTGAGGTGTGCTGAAACTTCTTCTGCAGGGCAGCAGAGGCTCCACATAAAGACTCATTTGATGGCTTTTCAAATGTTGCTATAGATAAACACTATTTGCCAGGCAGGCAATTGTATCAGGCAGGGGCTTGCTGAGACAGCATGTTCCCTGTCCAGTCGTTGCTGGCCAAGCTGGACAAAGGGACTGGTTTTGAGGGACCAGGTCCTGCAACTACAACTGGGCGCAGGACATGTGGTCAGTGAGAGGTAGGGGCAGTGTCCCCAGGTGTACAAGCCTGATGCACTTGGAGATAAAGACTAAGAAATCCATATTCAGGAGTCAGCATCTTCATTGCCACTTGGATTGAGTGTATGGAAATAAAGAGCCATCTTCTGGTCTCTTCCCTGCCTTTCTCTAGTGCTGGGGGGATACTGGGAGCCCCACACCTCAATGAAGAGAAGGGGAGACCCCCATGTCAGGGGTCAGCAGCATCTTGCTCGAGATCCAGCTACCCTGCTAAAGTGGGCAGAAATTGTCTGGCAAAACAAAAAATGTTGATTTGCTCCAGCTTTTCTGCCTGGACACAATCATTTCACCCCCAAGAGAAGCTCTTCAGTCTGGTCTAGAAATCCTTGCTGGGGTTGGAGGCAGAGCTGGGTCTCTGTGGGACATGGCCAGTCATGGAGGGGATACCCTCCCCTCCCCATCCCACGTCTAAGGCTTATTGCTTTGACTTACTGACTTAGCTTGCCCTCTGCAAGTTCTTCACACAGCTCCACAACAAATTAAACCCCTTATTAACTAATTAAGCTATTTCTTCAACCAGGCAGGGAGGAGAGAAGAGGTTGTTATTATTTCTATTTTTAAATACCCGTGAGAGGCACAGGTGCTTGAAGGAAGGTTCAGCCCAGCTGAGGCAAAGAGAGGTGGACAGGGCCAGCCAAGAGGCTCCGCTGCAGCCCAGCAGCTTTAGCAGCAAAACCCCCAAGGGGTTGGGAGATGCTGCTTTAGCTGTTCAGTTTTCCACGGCTGGGACCGATCTGGGGCTGAAGATGCCAGACTCTGGGTGATACAGGCTGTGATGGGGGCCAGCACAGGGGTGCCCCTGGGGAGGGTTGCTGAGCTCCCCTCGGCCTGTGCAACTCCAGTGGAGAGGAGGCAGCAGCCCAGGGGACACCGCTGCCTCCAGCAGCGAGCGCAAAGCCAGCAGCGGGTTTTAACCCCCGCGCAGCATCTCTGAAGGCTCAGGCCCTGCAGGCAGAGAGCGGGTGTCCCACGCAGCCTCGCTGGCTGCGTGTGGACTTGCTGGAGCCAGATTTCCCCAATGCCTAGCTCCCCAGGGCCCTCATCATCCTCACTGTCTCCAGGGAGCACCCACACATTTTTTTGGGGGGGTGGGGGGGGNGGGGGAGGGGGTGCCTCCTCAGAGGTGAAATCGCCTCACGGCAGCCATCAGTGTGACTGGTCCAGCCCTGGGATACCCCATGGTGACCCTCCTGGCCATCAGCCTCCCCCATAGGAACCGCAGCCAAGGGCTTTGTTGCCACATGGAGCTTGGGCAGCGGATTCCCATTACTGAGGCTTGGCAGATGCTCTTTAGGAGCACCCCGGCCGGCTCCTGGCAGCTTGCGCCGCGGTGCTTCATCGCCGAGAGACTCCAGCTGCCTCACAGCTCCTTCATCCGAGGTGGGAACTGCGGCTGCTTCTGCTGTGCCTGGTGCGGGAAGGGAGGAGGATTTTGCAAGAGCTCGGCTCAGAAATGCTGCTGCTTTCTGGCAAGCTCTGGCCTCCTTCCCTGCACTGAGGCAAGTGGCACTGGGACAAAATGCTGACCAGGAACTAGAGAGTGGTTTCTGCAGGTGAAACCACTGATATGAGGGCTTTTTGGGTTCAGAAAGAAGGTCGGTGGCTGCATCTGCTCCATATCCAGCTTAACTTGGGCTTATTAAAAGGGGTGTTTGTGCTAGGGGTATAGGAGCAGGCACTGGGCATGCTCTGGGAAAGCTGGGCAGGAAATAAAAGCCTTGAGGGAAGCAGCTGTGTTGGGTAAGGTTTTTGTCTGTCTTTTCTGCTTCTTGAGAACTTTGTAACTTTTTTTTTTTTTAAATGTATTTGGCCATTTTTTTTTTTCCTTTATTATTCTTTTTTTTCCTTCCCCAAAATGTTCTCCTGTGGGGTCTGCTCCAGTGCTGTGGAGAGGCTGACTTGCTCTATGGCTGGTATGGAGGTTTCCTTGCTAGAGGCTGCTCTGGGTGCCTCCAGCCTGTCCCATCCCTGCCCTTTACAAACTTTAATGCTGGTTGCTGCTGTGGGTGGATCTCCCCGTGCCTCTAACCTCAGCAGAGGGTCAGGAGAGGGACTGTTGCTCTGCTGAGGAGTGGACACCACTGCACAGGGTGATTTAGAAAAGCTGACATGCAGCAGCAGCAGCACTATAAACCATGTTTATGCTGATACAATTACTGGAGCCGTTGCGGTGCTGGAGCCCTGCAGCTGGGGTGAGCAATGGAAGGGACTGGCAGCTGCCCTGGGCTGCCAAATCCCACCTCTGGGGAGATGCAAGCAGCGAGCACCCTGCAGTTGCAAAAGGTGGGTGCAGTGGGGAGGCAGAGCTGTGAGGACAAGTGGGAGGGTGATGTGATGGGCTCTATTTCGTGCCTTTGCTCACCCACTGGTATCTGCAGAGGTGGCCTCTGTGTGGACCTGACCCTCAGTGCCTGCTGGGCAGGGCTGTGGGTACTGACCCCTCTACAGACCAGTGCCACCATCCCCAGGTGGCACATAGGGTGGCCAGGACTTGGGGCTGTGTCACTTTTGGGGGTGGACCTGATGGAGGGTTTGGGGTCAGTGCTGTGGTGTGAGTTCCTGCAGAGTGTGCTGTGGCTTCAGGGATGCTGCGAGGACCCACAGCCCCCAGCAAGTGCTGGGGACAAGAGGATTTTATGAGTTTTCCATGAAAACTCCCCACAGGTGCCATGGAGGAAAGATGCTGGGGGGGCAGAGCTGGGCTCTGCTGCCTGCAACACACGTGTGGATCTGGGGGGGCTCTGTTTGCTCCCAGGTGGGCTGGGGACACAGAAAGAAGCCCAGGGATGCCAGACCCTGGATGAAGCAGGCATGCTGGGATGGGGAGTGTAGAAATGTCAGAGTTGGTGGGCAGATCCAGGGCCAGATCCCCAGTCCCTGTGGGGCTGGTGATGGAGCAGTGTGGTCCTGTTGTGAGCAGCGAGTTGGGAAGGATACAGCTGGGATGTGGAGAGCATCATGTACCACTCCTGGTCTGCACAAATGGAAGATGGAATGATAAAAGGAGCTTGACAGCAACTTGGTCAGGGAGATTGCTGCAGGCACAGCTGAAGAGCCCCAGAAATGCTCTGCACAGTTTCCAGCAAAGTGACTGAGGGAGAGGGAAGGATATGAGTGGGGAGCAGATTTAGAAAATTATTTCAGTGTTGGTTAAATTTCCTCTGCATTAAAACATTGCAGAATTTGGGGAAAGAAACACAAGTCTGACAAAAATAATAATAATAATAAAAAAAAGAAACTCCACATCCAGCTGTGGCTGGACAGCAGGAGGAAGGAGCTTGTGAAGTCATTGATGATGCAAAGCCATGCCAGGAAAACATGGGATGGGGCATAGCAAATCCCATCTTGTGCAGACGCCTGAAAGAGAAATCTCTTTCCCCTGTCTAATCCGTTACTACATGCCTTATTCCTATAACAAATAACTGAGTCAGCAGGAGAAAACCAAATTCAATTTATATCTCAATCCAAGCAAATATGAAAAGGCTGCCAAATCTGACAATAAACCCACAGTGATCTCAGATGTTTGCCTCCTATATATTAAGAGAAAGGGGAATGAAGGAGCTTTTGGTCACACAGGTGTAGGTGGGGATGCAGGAGGATTAGTGGGATGCCTCAGAGCTGTGTCCCCAGGTGGTGAGCAAAGCTTTTGCTCTGAGGGGCATCATTCAGATGTACTGGTACAGATGTGGCTTCAGAGCTACCCTGGGGACAGCAAAGGGACAGGGCTGGCCCTTCTGTCACCTTTCTGAAATTATCTGAGTAATCTCTGGTGGAAAACGGCGGAGGCTTCCTGCATAGAGCTGTTCCTCCTGTGTCACTGTGGGGTTCTCAGAGGCATCTCTCCCCCAGCTTTGCAAATGTTGCAGCTGGCTCCAGCAGCCTGTGAGCACAAGGATTTTTCTTCAAAGTTTGTCCAGTTTGCCAGGCTTTGCATGAAAGCAAAGCTGTGCAGCAAAGCACCATGTGCTGGGGGATGTTCTTTTCTGGCTGGGCAGCCGGTGGCAGGCAGCATACTGCTCTTTGTACCATTGTGGGTCTATTTCTACATTGCCCAGCATGTGACAAATGGGTGTAGCTGCCTAAAAAGTTGCTCTCCCCTCCCACAGAGACATTATAGTATCTATGCTCCAGGCAGAACTGCTCTAAGTGACTGGGATTTCCTTCAGACCAAGGCAAACTTCTCTGCAAGTCCCTTTAATCACATCTGAGCTGCTCCATGGCCCCTGAAAGCCCTGGCTGAGCCCAGCTGCAGATGTGTAATGGCACCAAAGGTGATCTGCTGTGCAATGGCACCAAGGGCTTTTTGTTGTGCAATGACACTGAAGGGTTGTCCCCAAAGTCAGTAGTAGGGATGAGGTTCACCCTTGCTGCTCCCTACTAAACCCAGGTGCCATCTCCAGACTGAACTGGGCACTGGTACCCTTTTGTGCTCAGGGGGTGCCAGGCTTCCAGCAATGACACTGGGAACAGATGGGCAAAGAGAGATTAAACAAAGAGTCAAAATAGACAGTTTGATGAACTATTTTCCTAGAAGAAGGCATTTAGCAAGCTCAGCTGAGCTATAAATATCTCATAATGTTCCTCTAATATGTGAGGAGAGCTGGGGAATGGGAAGAGGGGGGATTTTTTTTCATGTAAACAAATGCAGAGAAAATAGTGGTGGGAGGAACAAAAGGTACTAAAGAATTCAAATCAAACACCCTGCGCTGGCTCAGAGGTGCAGCTTTTCTTGTGGAACATGTAACCATGTCCAGGAGGTTCATCTGAAACCTAAATTTAGGACTTTTTGTTCCCAAATTTTGGGAATTTGGGGGTTGCGGTTGATCTTCCCTTATTTTCAAAGCTTAAATAAAACCGAGTTAAGTAATGTGAGAATGAAAGGAAACATTTCATGTTGAACTAGAATGAGTTTTTTTTGGGTTTTGGTCTGAAAAGTTCCCACTTCGTGGAGCATTTCACACAAATAAGGGCTGGATTCAGCCCGTGGAGGACAGGCAGGGAATGGAAGATGGGGGGATATGTGCAAGGAACAAGTGGGGACACATACCTGGGACAAGCTCTACATTAGACCTGCACTTTGCTCAGGAAAATCTTAAGTGTTCCCCATGCTAATTTGCTTTATACCCACTCAAACCATGGAACAGCAAAAGGGAGGGAATGAAATGCTGTTCCCGAGCTACATTAGGAACAGTTTAGTCTCATTAAAAATCTGCTTTCACCTGCTACTAATTTTCCTCTGGTTACAAATGCCTGGAATGGTTGGTTGGTTTGTTTGTTTGTTTGTTTGAAGAGGAGAAAAAGAGCTGTTAGACATTGTTCACGGTGAGGAAATGACAGCACATGCTGTCGAGGGCATGCCGGGTAATGAGCCAGGAGTGGGGATGGGGTGAAAATCACAGTGATGAAATCCTTCCTGGGCTTTCTCAGCAGCATGAGAAAGGTGGGAGAGATGTCAAGGTGGGAGCTGCCCTGCCTGCTTCACTGGAGTGGGCAGCAGCTGCTCCCTGGGACATGCAGGAGCTGGTGGGGGGCTGAGCCTTTGGAGTGACCGCAGCCCCATGTGTTGTTTGCACAGGAGATATGTGCTGGTGGAGGGTCCAGAACAGGACCTGCTTGGTCATGCTGTCCTTCCTCACCCCGGCTCTCCTTAGCAGGCACTAGTGTCTCAGGGCTGGGGACATCCCTCTCCCAGGGAGGGGAAGTTTGCAGTCCTGGAGCAGCACCATGGTGCCAAAATGCTGTTCCCATCCCTGGAGCTGGCAGAGGGTCCCACCAGCAACACGACCCAGGTGAGAAGGGCCCCTCATGAGGTGTTTGGGCTGTTGCTTTGGGGAGCTGTGATGAGGAAATGGGAAACAGCAGGTGCGTGGGGAAATGACCTCAAATGCTGGGGCTGAGGGGTGGGAACGCATGACGCTAAGTCCCCCTCCTCCCTGCAGACTTGTGCATCCCGCTGTCTCTCCCGCCGGCCGTGCTCCCCCATTGGGCCAGGGAGCACAGCACACGAGAGCTGTCTCTTGTTATTGTGACAAGTAATTAGGGTGATGCGAGATGCTAAAAAAATTACTTTATTAGGCAAAGGCAGCCTATAAACCTCCTGGAACAAACAGGCTTTTTAAACAACTCCAGATTGTGCATGAAGGCGTCTCTCCTCTCCCTCCCGCTCTCCCAGCATGCCTTGTCCTGCTCATCCAGACCAAAGGAAGAACCTTCACTCTGGAGACTGAAGGGACCCGAAGAGACTTTTCTCTGCTTTGCCTTAACATCCTACCAGCTGGTGGGAACCCCCCAAAACAGGAAACTCAAATTGCAGCAACCGCCAGGGATGGTTTCAGGCCTCTGGTCTCCCCAATACCCCTTTGTTTGATGCCATCCCATCCCTAGAAGCTCCCCAAAGCCTCCCCTTGGGGTGAACAGAGCATTGCTGTGGCATGGGCATGGGCAGAAAAGTACCCACTTGTGCCTGCTGTTAGCATTGGCCAGCAGTGTCTGGATATGGGATGAGTATTAACAAATCCACAGTGCTGGTGCTGCCTTAGTGTTCCTCTAATTGGAGCCATAAAGTTAAACTCAGCTACTTAGGGTTCTTCTGGGAGATGGGGCTTCCATTTGCAGGTTCTCCTGCATGGCTAAAAGGCACCATGCTGGCTAATAGGTGTTAAATTGGAGCATCACTTTTTAATAAGCCTCTTTATGTCACTGTGCAGATCCTTGGCATCTTTGGGATGATGCCTACATTAGGATACCTGCGTGTGGGGAACGTGGTGCTGGGAACTGGAGGGTTGGAGAGACAGGAGTGACGTGGAAAGCACAGAGGGGCACCCAGGTCCTGCTCCACTGCATGGAGCCAGGTCACTACAGAAAGTCAACAAAGGTGGGACACAGTCACAGGAGCAGGTGAGCAATTGCACTGCTCACAGCCGGTGGCATCACACAGTGTGGTGTGTTTGGTACTTCAGTGCCTGCTCGGTGTGACTGGGTAGCTACTGCCCCAGGAGCTGCTTTGCCTGGAGCTGGACAAAGAATGGTTCTCCCCTGTGTGATTTGTCCCTTTGTTCAAGGACAAAGCACTCAGCTGCATATCCCTCATCGGGACCATCCCCTCTGTGGTATTGTTGCTGAGGTGTCACCTCCAGGGTGATGTTTCTCACTGCCCCTTGCCCTGCAGGGATCATAATCACCATTTCGGTCCTGTCACAGCAAACCCCACCAAGCATTTCTCATCTACTGAGAAAGTTTCATAACTTCCAAAAACCCCAAGCTCCTCCTTCCCCGTGCCCCAAGTTAAAGGGGTTTCTCTTCTCCCACTGCTCTGCGTGGCTGCCCACCTAGAAGTGACAATGTGGATGTGATCATCAACTGACCTGCAAAATACAGGCAGTGAAACCATCCAGGCTGCTTTCTACTTGGGTAGTGCTTAGAGAAAGGACTAAGCTTCTGAGAAACAGGCATGCTATTTTTATCGAATCCCTCTGCTTTAATAACTGGGAGTTGGAGGGCTTTCATTATTCGTAATTCAGATGAGGGTGTTTTTTAAAGTCCCTGGTGGGTTTTGTCTTCTGCCTCCAGCTCTGCTTGCGCCCAGGTGGGACCACTTTGAAGCTGTTTGCTGAGCCCATGATCACATCCTAACAGCTCCACACAGCCCGAGAGCTTGATGCATAACCCCATGCTTGATCTCTAGGCACACTGAGGTTTAACTAAGAAACACCCACCAGCAGAAAGCACATTGTCAAACTCAGCTCCCTGCAGCATCATCCACCTAAGACAGCATGGGATGGACTCACTGTTCACCAGGAAGGGAGATGTGGTGGGATTTGTTATCTCCAGACCAGACAAACTGGAGGCCAAAGCAGTGGAAGGGAATGGATGCAATTTTTGTCAGCTCCATCCGTGCTGGCGAATGCAGATCATGAATTACACACCCGCCAGATGACAGGCTGACATTTTAGCTCCAAACATTCTCCTATAATTAGAGAATCTAATGCAATACAGGGAATGGCTCCATTTTACACACACATTATCGTAATGCCTTTAAATAAGATAATTGATTATGCCTCTGCATAAGAAAGTAAAATATTCGGTGTAATTAAAACCGACATTCAGATTTTGGCATGCTGACAGGTGAGGCCATGTGTCATTTTATAAATCCTTAAAGTGATATTCACACCCACATCCGAGCTCCCAAAGTTTGGGGAGAAGAAAAAAAGAAACCCTTGTTGCTGAGTTGCTTTTTATCCTGAGTTCAAATGTGTTTTGATGAGGGATTTCACTTTTTTTTGCTCTCATTTATCTTCATTTCAGTCTCATATCATCAACTGACAAAAAAACCCTGCAGTCACATGGCTGTGAGCAGGGATATTGGTAGATCCTGTCTGATAAGCAAGATTTGGCCAGCTTCTGCTTGCGAGAGACCCCTCTAAGGTGTTTGTAGACAGTCCTGATGAATTGGCAGGCACCACCTTCCAGCCTCTGCCTACCCCGATGCCGAAACCACTGCCAGGTGTTTATGGGCTCTTCTGGAATGGAGATGTTCTTGTAGAAGCTGGGAAAATGCTTCATGGTGCAGCCACTGCCAAAAGCCTCGAGGTCCTTCCAGATGCAGGCTGACAGGGAAATTCATCCCTGGTGCGATGGATGAATGTTATGGGCCAGCTGAGGATAGGGCACGTCAAGGAGACGGGTTGTGGTGAGCCTAGGGGCATGAGGACCTGCCCTGGAGGACTCTGGGGACAAGGGTCTGGTCTAACAGATGCTTTGTCCTTGCCACCTGGGCTGAGGTGCTCTTCTTCCTCCTTTTGAGTGCTTTTATGGCAAATATGGAAGAGTGCTTGTTGCTTCTCCCATCCATTTTTATGGCTGGCTATGCCTGTGGAGATTTTTTTGGATCCAAAGGGTAGGTGCCAGAAACTGTTCAGGACCTGCTGTAAAACCTCCTAGCTGGGGCTCCGTTGAGCTACTAATGGACAAGGTTTATGTGGCCACTCTGCTAGGTGGTGAAACCTGCTACTGGTGGTCATGGGGCTGATGATGGTGTTTGAAGTCTGAGGGGTTTTGAGGGGATTCTTTAGCTCCTGAGAAATCCTCTAAGTCATTGCTGATGCTGACCTGCTGCCTTGACATTTTTTGACTGTTGCCCCTTGAAACTTTGCTTGAATGCCTTCAGCATCCCTAAATCTGTCCTTGTTGATCCATAGCACATTTCTGGTGACACTGGAACAGGTTGCCCAGGGAGGTGGTGGAGGCCCCATCCCTGGAAATATTCCAGGTCAGGCTGGACTAAGGCTCTGAGCAACCCGATCTAGTTAAAGATGTTCCTGCTCACTGCAGGGGGTTGGACTAGATGACTTTTAGAGGTCTTTTCCAACCCAACCCATTCTATTATCTGGGCAGGACCCAGGTGAACGGTCTCCATTTCTTCCCTCTGTACTCTGGACCTATCCCCATTGCCTCTGAAGACAATGCACTTCTGATAAATGGGAAGGCCGAGGATGCAACCATTGAATCCACCTCCTTTCTGGACTTGCTCCAGCCTGCTCTCAGCTGCCAACAGCTGCCACATTTTTCTTTCAAAAAAAAAGAAGAAATTGTTTCTCTTCTCCAGACCAGGTTACCTGTCAGTCAGCTGTTCCTTCTATCATCCCCATCCAATCTTCCTGAAGATCTGATAGGATGAGGTGGCATTTCCACCCCCATGTAGGGTCTGCTGGTGATGTTTGCAGAAGGAAAGGTGCAAGAGGGTCCCTTTTGATGGCTCACATCCACCCATGAACATGCAGTGTGCAGACCGGTGCCTGTTAGATGCAGTTTCAGTGGCAGTCACTCTGTAACATTGCTACCCAAACCTCCAGCGATGACCTTCCCCGTTTTGTACTTGCTGCTCTACCTGCCTGCCCAGCAATCTTCCCCATGGGCTCTGTGCAGGGCACAGGTAATTAAGACCTGCAGTCAATTAGATGACTCCCAGCCTCCAATCTGGCCGCAGAGGACTGATCCTACTGACCTCCTCACTGACCCAGGACATCGTGTCCCTTGTTGCAGCTCAGGTGGAGATGGCAGAGGAGCGAGCAGCCATGTCAGAGCAACGCCTGGTGGGGGGATGCAGACTGGGAGAAGAGGCTTCCCCCCAGACTCAGCCTGTTGCTTTCTCCCCATCTAGCCCTGCCAGGGGTCTTGGCTTAAGGGGATCTCCTCAAGGAAGAGAGAAACCATCCTCCCCAGGCTCCCTGGCTTGGCAGGGCTCTAGAGAAGAGTGGAGGAGGAGGAGGGGTTGAGGAGCAGCGCTGTCTGCTCTGCTCACATTAGCAGGCTGCTTTGGCTTTCTCTGCTGCTGCTGAGACCATTACACCAAGCTCGTCGGGCTGTGGTTGGCCCACTGGGAGGCCATGACGGCAGCCAGCAACTCGCCCCTTCCTCTGCTCTTAAGTGGGCTTGTAAAAACACAAACCACAGGCCCACATGGCTGAGAAACAGAGGCATGGTTAACTGTCTTGTTTAAGAACACTGCCTGGTCTCCCATGGGACAGCCTCACCACAGCAGGGTGACCAGAGAGGATGAGGACAAAGGGCCTCCCTCCTTGCTCTTGTCTGGCCTGTCCAGGCATGGGTGGCAGGCGTGTGGCAGGGCAACTGAAGGTGGGCAGATATGACATGGGTACCCAATACCATTTCATGGCTGCCAGAAATGATCTCATGTACTGGCCTGAGGGGATAGCAGATGTTGGAGGTGGGGGTCTCTGCTAGCATTAGAGTTCATAGAGCCACAGTGCCTCCAGCTCCAGGGATTCTGAGGCTGCAGAAGGCATGCCAAGGGGAGCACAGCACTGCACCAACATTGCTCCCTCCACACCTTCCTTTCTCAAATGGGCTACCCATCATGCTGGGACCACAGCCAAGGGCTGCTATTAGGATTAGGGTTAGAGTTCAGAGACCCACAAAGCCTCCAGCTCCACGGACACTGGAGCAACTTGTCTTACCTCTGCACGAATAACTTGCAAGTGGGCACTCAGGGCTGGCCAGGAGACAGCGGGCAAGAGGAAACCTCAATGCAATGGACTTTTTTGTGACTGGGTTGAGAGTTTGCATAGATCTGTCTCCCTTGGGCTGCCTCCCTCAGCATCCTGCATCCCTCAGCATCTGGTGACCCCCAGAGGCCACCAGACAGTGCCCTGTGCAGGGAATGGGGCTAAATGGAAACCGGTGGGACTGCTGAGGAAGAATAGGGCTCCCTAGGTGTCTGACCCAGAGCAGCTTCTTTTCTTGAGGGTCAGACACCCCATGGCTGACAGAGCAGCCCACAAAAGGCACACTGGGCAATGCTGGGCCACCCTGCTGTCTCCTTATTCCCACACGTCAACCTTCTTGGCCACTGCTGATCGCTCAGTGCATCATGAACTGTGTCATATCAAGCCCTAGAGTTTCGCCATACCAGTGAGAGAATGGCAGCCTGGGAGACCACTTAAAACTAATGGCTGTGGTAATATTAAGTGTTGCCCAGATGTCCTGGGTTTGGTTTGGATTCATTATCACCAGCAGCTGCTGGCCCAAGCAGTTGGGAGGGGCCACAGCCAGGATAAGCAACTGAACCAGCCAATGGGGTATTTGATACCCCACTGATGTCATGCCCCTGTATATGTGGCCTGTATCCCCACTTGCTCCAGGTGAGTAAAACCCTGGGAGCAATGTCCCCCTAGAAAATGCCACCGGGATGCTGCTTTGTGTCCCCAGCTCTCACTGCCCT
Organism: Chloroceryle aenea; assembly: GCA_013399075.1. Classification (NCBI taxonomy): domain Eukaryota; kingdom Metazoa; phylum Chordata; class Aves; order Coraciiformes; family Cerylidae; genus Chloroceryle; species Chloroceryle aenea. The sequence goes on from VWZY01013294.1 coordinate 321,379, forward strand.
TGTTGCTCCTGGCTTGTCCCCTCACCATCACACGCAGCCCATCTCGCACTCTCGTGTGTGCTTCCCTCCCTCTTTGTGCGCTTGGTCTCTCACCCTCGCACACCCACGCTGCCAGGATGATGCATGCTGGAGAGGAGCGTGTGCCATCAGCATTAGTCACCAGTTCAGTAGGAGGAAGGTTGCAGGCAGAGGAGGAGGAGCAGAGCCACAGTGTGGTATGAGACCACAGCCATAGGGAGAGCCACTGCCTCAGGCATTGTGTCACTGACGACCATCCAGCTCCATGTGGTTGGAGCTGGGAGGGGGGGATGTCAAATTGTGTGTCTGTGTTGGGGTCAGGCAGTATCTTGGCTGGGGGCTGTGAGCAGGCTCTTGGGGGTACCAATAATGGCATGACTGCTGTGGAGGAGGTAAACCACCCTGGGAGCAATGCAGCCCCCAGGAGGCAAGGGGCTGGCCCATGGAAAAAGCTGATGTGGGGATATGTGGATGGGATAAGGTCAAGAGAGAGGCAGAGCCAGGGGAGCATTTTCCTGTGATGATTCTGACACATTTCCAAGTGTCCCTTTTTGGGGAGGAGGAGCTGGGTGTGAAGGAGCGCAAGGGCAGATGGATAAAGCTGGAGGAGCTGGACTGGAGATGGGAGAGCAAAACAAACCCAGGCGGTTTGGTTTATTGGTGTGGACAAGAAACCAGGGAAGGGGGCAGAGAGAGGCAGTTTCAGGGGGTATGAGAGTGTTTTGGGGAGCTCCAAGGGAAGCAGAGCAGGGTTGAGCAAAGGGACATTTCCCTCTGAGTAGTTTCCAAGAGGTAACTCTTCTGTCTGACCAGCCTGAAGAGGAGTCCCAACGTCACCAGCTTTGGTCGAGAAGCAGGGAGCAGCATTGGGCTGGGAGAGGAGCCCCTGCCTGCCAGCACCTTTGACCTGCAGTTTCCAAGTCCTGTGGAGTGTGTGGGCAGGAGACTGGAGGAGTCACCACAGACACTTACTTGCACTACCTCCTTCCCTGTGAATTATCCTCAGCCCAGCTGGTAAGTGAAGGCAGGCTGCCTTTGAGCTGCAAAGCAGGCAGCTTCCCCATTTTCAGGGTGGGTGGAAGTGCAAGCCAGCAGGAGAAAAGCTTTAGCCATGGGGTGCTGGTGAATTCTGACAACGGTGCTGGCAGACAAGAGGCCAGAGGGGAGACAGAGGTGGCAGTGGTATGGCTGTCCTTGGCTGGGCAGATACAAGCACACTAGGTTCTGAGCAGATGACCATGAGCTGGTGCCACAAGCTGTCCTGGGCTCCTGGCACCTTGCTAATGCCCATGGGTCTCTATGCCAAGACCTCCATGGGTCTGGGTGTCTAGTCCAGCGTGTGTTTTACATCCTTTATCTTTCTTCTCCCTGCTCTCATAACCATACTGCAGCCAGTGTCCCTCCTCTCCTGCCCCACAGATATTCTGCTGTGAACTGCTGTCCTCCACATCTTCTCCAGCTGCTCAAGTGGGACCTTCTGCTGGACAATGAGCTATGAGTGTGCAACACAGGAACACACCATGCCTGGAACTGGTCCTGGGATCTTCTGAGCATCCCTCCCCTGTGGGCTGCTGCTCCACAGCTGCCCATGTGTCATATGGACCTCCACTGGGAACCCCCTGTCTCCATATGTGTGTGATGTCCATCTGTGTGTCTGCATCTGATCTGTTCCTGCCTTGCCCAATATCCACAGGGGTACTGTGCGTGCCTCTCTCCACGCCTATATATGTTCTACCTCACTCACGTATGACATTCAGACTCCTCCTCTGTTTACAGCTGTGTGCTTTTCTTCCATCCCGTACATCATCAGGTTGTTGTGATTGCTTTCCCCATGGTGGGCTGGATCATGAAGGGATTAAGATCATCTAGAGCGGGTAAAAGCAACAGAGCATTAACTATTGCACAAGCTCCAGCTCCATCTTATTTCCCACCGAGGTTGAGTTGCCAGACTCCAGCTGGTCTCTTCCTTCCTGTGCACCTTTGACTTGCCAGCAGAAGGGGAGCACAGGGGAGCACCGGCTTCAACGAGCGCTGCTCTTTTATCCGTGGACCCTGGAACAGCAATGCATCGATAGACAACTAATGAATCATGCCTTCACTTAATGCATTAACTTCTTTGAAATGCAAAGCACTCCCTTGATATTCCAGCATTTTCTACCTAGTCCAAAGCAAAACACAACAGGCAGAGAAATGCGGGAAGCGAAGCAAGGTAACGTTTCCACCTTGTGTCTGTTACAACGATTGCATCAGCCTTAATTACACCGGGACTTTCTGCCCTTTAAAGCAGTTGGGCATACGTTGTGTTCTCAGCTTTCCTGCCTCAGGCTGGTTCTGGCTCTGAAACAGTTTCTTTCATGCATTCAAAACAGTTTGTAATTAACAATCACATTGTTTTCCTTTGAACATTGATAGAGATACAGAAAACAGAGAAACTGGGAGCTGAGATGCTGATATGACAGACTATTATTTTGCTTCCACAAAATGATTTTTTCCATTTTACAGCAAATTTTGTGCTGATGAAAAGCTCAGGGTAGCAGAGAGATTTTGCTCACCAGTTGGTCAAGAAGCTGGCTCAGACCCTGAAAAAATTCTCTTCTATATTGATGGGGAAGGATGAAATTTGGGCTTGTCTGCCCTATTACCTTTGGCCCCTGTTCTTGCGCCCAGTGGATGCTCATGCAGGAAACATCCCTGCCAGCATTACTGCGTTCACAAAATAGCCCTTGATGGGAAACCAGCAGAAAAGAGTAAGTAAAACCAGGAGTAGCTCAGCTTCACAGTGTGCCCCTGAGCTACCCAGCGAGTCAGACCAGAGGGGGCTTAATTTGAAGCCTTGGCTCTATAAACAAGAACCAGATTACAAACTTCTTCAGTTCTGGTTGCAAAGCTTGGATGGGAGGATTGTTGCCTCCATCTGTTCTTCTCATAGACAATCTGCCTTCGAAAGCCATCCCTGCATAAATCTGGAGGAAGCGTAAATGCAGAAGCACCTGAATATTGTTTAACAGATGGGGACACACATTTTTCAAGCAGAGATTTCCTTTACATTGTCCCATTTATTTTAGAGGGTGTTTTTCAGGATCATCCTTGCAAAGCCATGGCTGCCAGGGAATAAGATGGCATCCCAGTCTGAGGTTTGTGGCTAGCCAAGTTGATTTTCAGTAGCAAACTTTACTGTGTGAACACTGTTGTGACACTTGTGGTTTGCTTTCACCCCTTTCAGTGCTAATTCCCTTCTGAACAGACTCAGATTTCTCTTCCAGGCCTGCCAGGAGGCCCGTTAGCTGTGAGCAATCGATGTCATCTGCTCCCACCCTGGAAACAAAGTGGCTTGAGGAGTTCATCCACACGCCTCACTCAAAACTTGTTCTGGCACAAACAAATGCACCCAAGAAGAAACACAAAGTTGTGTTTTGAACCCTGTGAATCCCTCCACCCACCTGCCCTTCTTCTTCTTCCCTGACAGGCAGTCCAGCAGCTGCCCTCCTGTTGACAGCGTTCTCTCAGTTCTTCCACCTTTCATCTCACAGGATCTTTAATGCATTTAGCACAGTGGCTTTCAGCACTGTCAACTCAAGGACCACTACAAATTTTCCAATGGTAACACAGCCGCAGACTGTTGAATGGCAGAAAGGAAATTGCTTTTCTTTGCAACCTTTTCACGACACCCCGTAAGTAGTTGCTGGACCCCCAGGCCTCAAGGACTTTAGATTGAAAGCCACTGACTTATCGAGCTGCATATGGAGATCACTTCAGGTAACATCTCTGGGTGGGAACGGGTTAGCCATCAAATTTAGCAAGCGACAGCATTTCATGAGGATACGGGAGGTAATTAGAAGCTACTGCAATTGCAGTGGGAGTTTGGATATTCCTGATGGAGATGGGGAGCTCTTCCCTGCTGCAGTGTTGCTCCTCGTGGTGAGCAGAGCCCTGTCTGTGGAGCCACAGAGAGCTGCCCGAGATGACGAGCCTGTCTCCTTTGCCTCTTCTCCAGTGCAGAGGCACAACAGATGCTGTACTACTGACCCCCAACAGTCCAAATGCAAACAAAGATATTAAATGCTGTTTTCTTTCCACTTGCCTTCTGGCTCTGGAACCAGTAAGCTGCACTCAGATAACACTCACAGCTTTTATTTATTTTTCCCCCAGCCACAAGAACTAGAACTCTTTTTTTTTTTTTCCCTTTTTTTATTATTATTATTTTTTTCTTTCTTTCTCAGTATAAACTGAAAGCTGAGTCTTGCTGAATCACTTGTCTCCAAGAACTGGGGTTTTAAGGAAAATCTCCAGTACTGGGAAGTGTGCAGCGTACGCGAGAGACTTGGCAGAACCACCAGGAGATGAAATCAAAAGATGATGTAATATGGCCACATCAGGAGGGACAACATGAGGATTGTGTTCAGGGCTGTACACAGCCCTGGTCAGTGGGTAGGAATCTGTGACTGTGTCCTGTGACTTGTGACAGATGAATGCTGTGGGATGACACGTAGATGGTGATTGCAAGCAGGCACTGAATTCAGCCCATTCTGGCCTCCCCTCTCCACTACCTTTACACCTAACATGGGAGTTGAGGTAAAGATCACGACTTCTGTGAGGGACAGACGATGCTGTGGCACACTGGACCAGCAGCACGGGGACAGAAGCTGGCTGGTGCCACAAGGAGGAAGGTGGAGAAAGAGGGATGAGGCTTGGCAGTGGGAGAAACACACATAGAACAGGCAGCTTGTCCCCAGGGCAACCTGAGCTGGACCTGATCAGTTGGTTGCTGTCCCACTGACCCTCAACCATGCCCATCCACAGCCCTGGACTCAGGAAAAAACAGTGGGAAGCACAAGGCAGCTTGCTGTGGTTGGTTATGTGGTGACACACACCATGGGCAGAGCCCTGCCATGGCCTGTTCTTCCTGGGCCATACGATCTCAAAATCCAGTTATTGGAAGAAGTCTCAGACTGAGAAAAAGGGAAAAAAAAGAAGTGAAAATATGGGTGCAGAGGGTAGACCCCAAATTTCTCAGTTTTCGTATCTCTTTGCTTTCTCCATTCTTCAGTCGTCATATTCTTTCTGGGAGAAAGTGGCTGTTGGAAAACAGAGAGAGAAGACGACAAACACTGCTGTGGAATTATTTAACGAGACAGAATGAATTGCATTTGAAATCATTTAAATGGGATCTGGGAGTATTTAACTGCAGCACAGGAACTTAACAAGAGTGGGAAAGGATTTTGCGCTAATTGCTGGCAATGATATACCTACGGAGAGAGAACATGCAGCAATTAGTAAGTAAGGCTGTAATTTCAGCCTAAGGTCCCTGCCTGCCCTAGAATATGGCATGGATTATCTGCTGGAAGGAAGACAGGGGCTCTGATCCACAGGTGACCAAAGAAAAGAGCAGATGAGACTCTCATTAAGAAATCAGTAACCAAGTTTTCCAAACAGTGGGATGCAAGAGATGGGTTTGGTCAGATCCAGCTGTCCCATTGTATCGTCCCAGGTTTGACTCCCAACCGCCCATCACCCAACTTGACGTGACTGAGACTGGCAAAAGCCAAATGAAACTCAAAGCTGGGAACTCAGTAGATTCAGAGGATCCTCGATGCTGCTGAATTTGGGGAACCAGCAGGACAAGACCAGAGAGCTGGGGGCATGGTGTAGCCTTGTTCACAGCCTGTACAATTGCAGAGCCTGGGGCAAGGACCCTTGGACTGGGGCCATGCAGTGATAGTGGGGTGAGATGGAAGGAGGGTTGAGGAAAGTAGGTGAGATGAGATGGGACACTTTCACAGGTGCAGTGACAAGCAGACAGGAGCCTGCACCCACCAGTGGGCTTGCGCAGAGACATCCCAGAGGGTCCTGAGCCTGATAACATGTATCTGCCCTTCCTATAGAAATGCCCATATGTGCCAGGCCCTATGGTCCCACTCAGTTGAGCGTGCAAAACTGGGATACACACAATGCCCAGCAGCACATCTCAAGCTGCGGCCCCAACAGAGATGAGCTGCCGTGACTCTAGCTGGGAGAGTCCCAGCTAGCAGCAGCCCTGGGAGGGTGTCCTCACTGCAGGAGAAAGCAGCAAGCCACCAGCTCCTGGCTGTGCTGCTGACACCCGCAACCCCCACCAGCCTCTGCTTATTGTTTCCCAGTCCTGCTACTCCCCATCTCCATTCTCTCGCTGTGATGCCTCTGTCTTTGGTATTTTGTCTTTCAATCAGTTTTCATCTCAGTAATTCCCATTCAATAGTTAGTCCCTGATCTTTCTAATTGAGATCAGAGCTTCATATAATAGGGAAGGGGGGAGGAAGACTATTTTTAATTTGCTACGTTCCCATTAATAACAAGTTCTAATTAAAAAACCTCCATCTTCCATCCTCCCAAGTTCAGAGGAAAACTCTCTGCGACTTCTGTTGGAATCTTCTCCTGATAAATTGATACCACAGCCTCCTAGAACAGCTGGTCCTCTTTAGCAGGCATAGTAATTAATGGGAATAATAAATGCATTCAAAGCAGGTTCGTAACCCTCCTTTCTGTGCACTCAGACATCTCTTTGCATTGCAAGAGATGCACATCAACATTTCCACTTGCAAAACAGACCCCAAATAGCTGCCTACATCTAACAGGCCTGTGTTTCATTAGCACTCTCCATCCCATAATAAACCTTGTGATACAAAAGGTCCCTGGGGATGGTGAGGTTCCCTCTTGGCTGGGAATGAGCTGGATGCACAGAGCAGGAGCTGTACCTTGAAGCATTTCTGTGGCTATTGAGGACTTTGTGCCACTCCCGAGTTTCATATCACAGCTTTCCAGCCTCTGTGGTGAGGAAAGCCATATTCTGTCTTTCACCTGGTGCCTGCCCAGTGGGGAAGGTTCTCCACTTTTACAGGGCATAGACCCACCCATGTGCCTTGCTCTGACAGGTGGGGTGAACATGGATACACCTCACCTTCATCCTGAGCTGCTGGCTTCTGCTACCAGCACCAGCCTTGTCTGCGCTCCCATGCGACCCTGCCCTTGCTGCTATGGCAGGGGAAGGCCAAGCAAAAAGCGTCCTCAGGGAAGGAGCTTGCTTTGTCACTTGCACAAGAAGACGGGAGACCAGGATTTTCCCTTCTCTCCACCTCCTGTTCTTCTCGGCTGTGTCCAGCCTCCTGCCTAGTGTGTATTAGGGCAAACAGCTATTACTGCCTTGTAACATCTGCGCAGTGAGGCTGGGAGAGAGGAAGGTGAAGCAAATGCAAAGCAAAGGCCAAGGTCATACCACAAGCTGGGAATGAGGCCCAGACATCCCGATTCCCCTTCCTGGGCACAAAGGACCAGCACTGGGGGACAACTCTGCCCAGAGAATGAGACAGTAGGGACCACATCCAGCCTGGGTCAGCAGACACAGCAAAGCAGAAGGCCCAACAAGTTGCATACCCTCTCCTCCCTTTGCATGGGTCTCCATTCACACCAGCTGCTGACTTGGGCTCCCTTAGAAGTGCAGATCAGCTCTGGTGGGGATGCATGACCCCTCGATGTCCCTCTTGCTTGCTTTTGTTCACTGTTGCTGAGTTAATGGACTCATCTCGGGAGTGGCCAAACCAGGAACCATCAGTGCAGATATCCCCAAGCTGAGCAATCTGTCCTGAGCAGTGATTTCAATTAAAGGGTCATTAGCATGAAATCTTATCCAGCCCAGCTCCCATTTGCCAGCAGGAGGTCCTTCTCCCCGTCCCAAGCCCTGCTCTGTGGTTAGAGCATGCTGCTCCTGCTGGAGCCCTCCAGTTTTGCTAAAACACAGCAGCTGCTGCTAATAAACAAACATATTGATCATAGAGATATGGGCTGTCAGGGACTTAATTCATGAATGAAATGTACTTAAGAGTGCCTGGTAGGCAAGCGGTCTGCTTAAGGAGCTTGTAGCCAAGATGGTTCTTGGAGGTGGAAACCAAGAAACGCAGCGATGGCTCAGCACTGGATTGTCTCAGTTTGGGGCTGATGTAAGGATCTGGGGATGAAATTTATTCACAGGACAGAAAGGAGAAGAGCAAATTCCCCTTTATCCTTGTAGTCCATTGCTATCAGGGATGTGGTTCAATGAAGGTCTCTGTGTTCCCCCCCCGCAATTTTCCCTTCACAGGCAGACAGTAAAACTCTCCCTGTGTGTAGGACAAAGGCTGCTTATATTGCTCTGCTACTGATGCCTGCCATTGTTTCTGGATCATCGTCACTGTGTAGAGTTGTACCTACACAAGGTAGAATCAGTTCACAAATGGCTCCCACACAGTCAGGGACTGTGATGACAACAGATTTGAATATAGCCTTTAGAGGTGCAATAAATTACACTGCAGTATGCAAGGGTATAGGCTGATCTGTAACAGGTTTCCATACTTTTGGCACTGGCCACACTAAATGCAGTTGTTAAAATAGGTCTTAGTATTTATGATCCTGGAATGTGGAGGCCTTGCTGAGAGTTTGATGAATGAACTTTCAAGGACAGGAATAGTTGTCAGTCTGAAATATTTATCAGTCTGAAATCTCCCTCTGATTCATACCATGGTTTTGATACCTCCATTTTTCCTCCCTGTCTCCTATGTTTAAAGCTGTGGATCCCGGGACAGAAGGAGGGTCTCTGGGTCTCTGCTGTGAGTTGTGTCTCTGCCTCCTCTCCCTCTACCTTGTCTCATCTAGCAAGGCTGGGATGGAGGGGGTTGGTGTGACTACAGGGAAACCATCTCCCTACTGCTTGAGGATCAGTCCCGGGGGAGGCTGAGGAGCCTGGAGTGGGCAGAGAAGAGAGAGGTGCCTACTGCTCCACATGTGGGGCTATGAGGATGGAAAAAAACACCCCAGGCTTTCTGCCTTTGTGCAAAACACCTCTGTGGGGAGACCTGAAGATTTTTCTTCTAAAATCAATGGTGTTTGCGCTCTTTGCAGAGGGAAAGGAAGATGAAGCACGTGTTTACAGGCACTCAGCAGCTGTAGCAGGCTCCTGGCAGTAGGCTGCAGGGGAGGCAGGGGCCATGGGGACAGCATTTGACCTCTCTGCACTGCAAACTCTGCTTAAGCGATGTTATCTCTTCTCCCCTTGTCAGCAGCGACCGCTGTTTGAACTGGCTGTGGTACCTTGCGCTGCGTTGCTGGCTCCACGGCTGCTTCTGCTGCCCTCCACCCCAGGGGATGTGTTTCAGGGCTTGCCAAAGAGATTCCTGCTCCATGCACAGTGGGAGATGGAGGCCCGTGTCTGGACAGGCTGCATGCCTCCCCCAGCGTGTGTCTGGATGCTGCTGCTGTAATTCCTCTGCCGTGGGCCTCCTGCATCCCCCTGGCTGCGGACAGGCTAAGGGAACTCCAGGCCACATGGGTAGGATGGGTTGTCTGTCATTCTGCATCTCATTTCTTCACTATCAACAGCACAACCCCATTTGCTGCCTGGTCTCCAGTTCCTGGCATCAGCAGTATGCCCGGGGCTACCAGCCCTCCCCTGTGAGGGAGGCAGCCTGGACACTGCTCCTCATGGCTATGAGAGGGGGGGCTGTATGGTTTTACACCAGCCCAAACGAACTTTCCTCATCTCTTTTGCGACTGAAAATCCCAACCCAATGGAATGTGTTTCATTTCTCTCCCATCTTTCTGTGCTGCTTTTATAAGTCAATTGTGTTTTGTGATTAAAGTGTGGTTTGAAGACCACGAGTAGTGCATGAGGCTGCTGCAGAACCACAGCCCACTGCAGCCTTTTTATCAGGTCCATGCATGAGGGCAAGAGGGTCTGTTGAGCATGAGAAATGTTTGGTTTTATAGGGATCTGCTGCGTGAGAAAAGACTGAAGGCCATGATTTTAGGTGCCTTTTCAGAGCCTGTTCTCACCAGCTGGGGGTTTCTACACTCCTCAGGTCTCCAAGACACCCAGAGCCTGCAACTTAAATAATCATCTAGACATTATGTTCTGAGAGGGGGGAGATGAAAACTCCCAACAATTCACCTGCAGCAAATGCCAACAAAGCACATTTGCTTGAGGTTTCTTGAAGCTACCACTGAAAGGTCAGGTCTCTCAGAGAGACAAAAAGCTCTCTTCTGCCTTTTAGTTTTTCCATCAATATTTGTTTTTCATCTCCATTTACTTTTAGCTTCCTGTTCAGAAAAAAACATACACAAAGAACTTGAGGTAAAGAAGTGACACCTGTTCTTCTCCAGCCAAAAGTGAAGCATGTTGCTTGTTTTCCTTGTTATCCCTTCAGCCTGGCTTGCTCCAAGGTCCTTTCCCATACCTCGGTCAGGAAGCAAGGCAGATACTGTGCACAGAAGGGAAGGTGAGAACAATGGGGAGTCTTTGTGCATCTTTGCATCTATGGTTGCATCACAGGTATCGTTTTACACCTCTCAGGTAGGCAGCAGGTGGAAGCAAGGGTCCAGTTTGACCCTTGCAATGATTTATCTGAAAGTAATGACCACTGTTATAGCCTCTATCAGATTCTTAAAAGAAACCTTTGATGGGGTGCTTGTAGCCCCACTGGGAGGAAAGCAAATGGTTCTCCAGTCCTTTGGACATCTGTCATGGAGGTCACCTTTCTGGGTCAGATGGCTGCTTCTTCCAGCAGCCAACTCACAGGGTTTGGGCATGGGCAGCTGGTGGTCTTCAGGTGCTCACCACTGTCTGGTGTGGGAGCAGGAGCTATGTGCAGAGAACTGGAGTCCTCACTCTTGCTTGTCTAGATAATGGATTGCTGCTGAGTTAATCACTTAATACCATTTGGGGATAATATTCCTTAACCCACCACTGGGCAGAAATGATTACTCCAGCTGCAACCCACTTCTCTTCCACTCACTGCTCCCATCCCTCCCTTCTCCCCCATCTCTGCCTTGTTTCTCTCTCTCAGTCATTATGGCCTTTGTCCAACAAAGCACTTAACCAGGTGTTTCACCAAACAAGTAACCTGGCCCTCTCCATGCGGCAAATCCGGAAGCCCGATGCAGGAGGCATCTGGCCACCTTTGCCCTCTGGACACATGGGGCTTTTGTGGTGTGGAGAAGCTCTTGGGCTGTGGGTGGAGGAGCTTGGGAAACCCTCAGATGGCCCTCCTGACCTGCTGGCTATGATCTGCAGTCCTGACATCTGCTTGTGTGTAAAAAAAAAAAACAAAAAACACCAAGGATTTCCTCCTCGGGCTTAAGGAACAGGAGCAGTGCAGTCCCTGGGACGGGTGTGGGCCATCCAAGCTAGTGCTGTGCAACAGGCAGAGAAGGGCTGAAGTTCATGGAGCTTTGCATGGGAGGAAGAGGTGAGTATGATGGGTGCTGCCCAGACAGAGAGGGCAGCTGGAAAGCCCTAGAAAGGAGTCCAGGCAATGGGCCCTACTGCAACTTCTCCACTTAGTTAGCCATTGTATGCTCTTTTTGTATGTGCTTTTGTTATTTTTCATCAACCTTCTCACCTGTCGCCCAGAATGCACAGTTCTTCCGTAACACCCAAATCAGGACAAGTCTACAAGCCCACTCTGCTAGAAAAGGTAAGACATTATTTTTGCTGCCACAGGAAAGAAGAGTGTCTCAGGGTGTCTGAGGAGTCTACCAAAGAGGTTCAGATGTTTCCTGTGTGACCAGGCCCAGGCCTTCTGCCTTCCACCCCAAAAAAGCAAGACTTAAGGTTAGCTTCTCACGCTGGTGCGATGCCTCTGCCGCTCAGCTCCATAACAAGCCACGGATAAGACAGTGGGGCTTACATTTCAGGACTTAAATATTCAATTAATCAATGGAATATTCCATTAGTGTAATAATCACTTGGCATTGCCTGATCTATAGGTACATCTCAGCTGGGCCTTGCAAATTGATTTCTGATGAAGTTCTAATTGACTGCACAGGCAGAAGAGGACCTGTCTGAGCATGTTGAAGCCGGGCTCGTGAAGGCTCTGGCAGCACCACCTCCCCCTAAGGAAGGGGAAGGAGGAGGGGGAGGTGTGATTTATGCCCCATTTATCACGACAGCCTCTCCCCTATCCTGTTTTATTGGTCCCAAATGAGACATGAGAGCTTACAGCTTTAATGCGGAAATTTGCAGGCAGCTGGAGACCCCCGTGAGCCGCTGACAGCTGCTTGTCACTCAGGCAGTAGGTGCTGGGGGTACCCTAAATCCTGAACCTCCTAAGAGGGGATGCAGCCATGGGGAGTTGAGTGTGGAAGGCTCAGGCTTCCTCCAGCACATGTGTGTGTATTCGCTGGCCAGGTTTTGCTGCCCCTCTCAGTACAGCCAGACCAGCAACACTGCGGGGGCTTCTTCCCTCTTGATGTGACTCAGGGCACGCGGGGATGGATGTGTGTGGAGGGTAGGAGTGGGTGACTTGTGTGTGTCCTTCTTGTCTGGCCATCCTGCAGCCTCACATCCTAAACGTTGTCCTTCCTAAGCATGGTGGTAGTGGCTGAAGGGAGATGGCACTGCAGGGACCATCTCTGATGCAATAGGGTTGGGCTTTGTCATGTAAGGTTGGGGACATCTTAGGCTCCAACATGGCTCTGCCATAAAGACTTAGGCAAATCCTGCCCATGTTAGCAGCCTGGCTGTGAACTTTCCTTGCTGAGGTGGTTGTAGTGGGAGAACTTATGGTAATGGCAAGTCCTAGGAGAAGTGTGTGATGCACCTGCAGGTGCAGGTGCACAGAGATCCTAATCTCCTGGTGGGACTGATTTGCCTGTCCTGTGGCATCTGTGGCACCAGGGGATGGTTTGTCACCCCGAGACCACTCCTGGCTGCTGCAGTCACACCCAGTGATGTGCAGAGAGCATGCATCAGGTGCACAAATGTCCCTGCATGAGCTGCCATCATGGTAAGACCTGGCACACTGAGAGGTTGGGGTGCAACACCAGCCCTTCTAAAAGCCCTCGCTTGGGATCTGCTGGCTCCCTCTGCACTCTCCTGAAGGAGCTGCTAAGAGGGAAGCTTTAGGGCTTTCCCACTCTGAGCATCAGCAGTGGGAAGGGGACACGATGCTGATCACTGAAGCACAGCCTGACTCTGCTCCCTTCCTTCTCTGACTCTGCTCCCTTCCATGGGGACTTGTGTGGGGGGGAAGTGACAGTGATTTTGGGAATACAGAAAACAACAGCATCAACAAAACCAATCAAAGCGTGTGTGGCCGGCTGCTGAATTTTAAGAGAAAGAGCTCCATTTTTCAGATGTGCAGAAGTGACGGTAACTTCCTCTCCATCCTCTACCTGCATTAACTTAAGAGACAGCCAGGTGCTTAAAGGTTACTTTTCAGGCAATGACTGTTCTGTAAAAGGCTACTCATCTCTAACAGAGATAGGTTTTCTTTTATTGAACATCAGGCAGAGTGGCTGAAACCTGATAAAAAATCCAGAGCAATATCTCCCCCCTCCACCCCCCTTTTCCAGTGAGGAATAATAACTATCAAAATAAAAAGGCAATTGCCTCGCTGTATGTGCTGCTTTAAGCAACGGCTTTGTATGGCAGGGAATGCAGCTTGGGTAAATGCCCAATTAGAAAGATTTTGTAGGAAGACCTTTGAATTACCACCACATCTGAACCTCTCTCCCTACTACCAGCATTTCCGTCACTGTTATTTCCAGCCTCACCTACTTAGGGTACAGGAAGGAGATTAAAGTGATTGAAAGCCCATATGTGGATTTTAAGTGACAGAATTCTCCCCAGGACCACTAGGGTTGGGTGGACAGCAGCAGTGTGGTTTGGGGGCATGGCCTTCCTTGAGACCCTGAGAGTCACCTTGGGTTGTGTCTCCTTCCTTGCAACAAGGAAAGGTGCTCTGGGATTTATGCAGCACTGCCCAGGAGGGCTTTTGACTGGGGAAAAAAAAAAAAAAGAAATTAATAGCAGCCTCTTCTATGTGGGCAAGATGATTTTGCCTCAAGCCAAACCTAGGGTGATGGGCTGGGAATCAGAGCCTTTCCATAGCTGTAGCTGCTGGTTCCTTCAGAAAAGTCTTGCAGTCTTGACCAATGAGGTCTGACTGATTTCTAGTTTGTTTAGTTTTGCTATTTTTTAAATTAGTGTTTTTAATTAATCAGTGAGCAGAGTCAGAAGCATAACCTGTGCTGGAAATCTGGCTGAGAGAAGCAAGGCTGCAAAAGGTAGAGAGCTTGGGGAGGTGAAACCCGTGCCTGGGATGTGGGGAGACCTTTCCAGCAGTTTCCCCCCATACCATCTCCATTTGAGGTCATCTCAGCAGACCCCTTCCTTACCCAGCTTGGACACCTGGCAGAGACATCCCCTCCTAATGGCCCATGAGTACTCCCCTTGAAGAGACATTGATGTCTGCCATCCTTGTAGAGAGATATACTTCTGCAGCTGTTCCCAGACTCTCCCTCTGCGTGATCCTAAACACAGGACATGATTTGGTGACCATCCAGCTTGTTAATGGGCTCGTTATATTCACATGGTATGTTCAGGGTGCCCCTTCAGGGATGTACTTCATTTGCCCTCACAATTAGATTTGCTGTCCATATGTGGATCAAACTACAGGTGTGGCTTGGGCATGGCCAAGTCACAGCCCTCAAGAGCTGACTGTCCTCAGGTAACCCTGGCCTGCACCTGGTACCTATGGTGGGTGAGGGATGAGGATGCAATGCCTGCTAGAAGTCTTCTCAAACCCTCCAGGATGTGGTATGGCCATATGCATGAGTGCCTGGTGCTTATATCCACTGTAGAATAAGAAGACCCCGATCTCCAGAGCTATTGACCCTATTTTTATCAGCAACATGAAATGAAATGATTTTTTTCCCAGGGTGATGTTTGTTTGTCCCTTTCTTTTTTTTTTTTTATTGCAAGCTGCATGACATATGGGGCAACCACTGTGTGTGCTGAGAAAGCACGTCCAGTTCTCCATATGTCACAGATCCCCACACAAATATGGAGGCTATTAAGCAGAAGTTATTAAGTGTCATTATAAATACACTTGAATGTGATGGGAAGGGATGTATTTTTGTGCCAGAACCTTGCACGTATGCTCCCATCATGACAGAGTGAAAAGGGAAAGGGACACTGCCCACAGCTGAGCTGTGAACCAAAATGCTGAGCTACAGATAAGTAGCTTGTGTCAGATAAGTCCTTGTGGGGTTCTGGCCAATGTGTTGCCAGGCTGGTTGGGTGCCAGGTCCATGGGGAGAGCCTGGTGAAGCCAGCTTTGTTTTTTCCAGGGCACCTTATTGTCATGTGGGAATGTAGGGAACAGAAATGCCACCAGGAAGGTGAGGGCTGGTGCTGGGCTTTCCATCTCCGCTGAGAAAAGAAAGAAAGAAGAAAGAAAAGCTGTTTCAGATAAAGCTCTAAACAGCTGATTCAGAGAGAAATGAGCAATGGAAACAACTGTTTTATGTAAGCACTGTAGATCGTTTAATCCTTCCCCTGGGCAGGATTGTCCCTTTCCTGTGCTCTCACACATATGCTGCTGCCCTGGCTAAGTTGGTCCGAACTGCTTTCATTTCTCCAGCACCAGAAGTGCTCTGCCCCTCATCTCCTGCTCCTCACCCTGGTTCCCGCTGAGGCTCCCCCCAGCCCTGTATCATTGAGATGTACTCCCACCTTTGCCCATGGTTGGGAATCATGTCTGGAGATAACATTTCTCATCAGCGTGATTTTGATTTTTCTCCTCCCCCAGCACCTCCAGCATCCCCAGTTTTCTCCTCCAGTCTGGCTGTAGCACAGAAGCAGGGATGAATTCAGACCCTCCTCCTGCTGTTATCTGCCAGTGTTCCTCTGCATCTACACAGGGCATCCCCTTCCCTCTCTCCCTCCTGCCCAGGGCCTGAGTTTCAACCTTTCTAAGAAAAA
This sequence comes from Chloroceryle aenea, assembly GCA_013399075.1. Taxonomy (NCBI): domain Eukaryota; kingdom Metazoa; phylum Chordata; class Aves; order Coraciiformes; family Cerylidae; genus Chloroceryle; species Chloroceryle aenea. The sequence goes on from VWZY01013294.1 coordinate 337,166, forward strand.
CACTCTTCCCCTCCATGTTCTTCACTGTTTTCTGAGAGATGAAATACAGTTTCTCTTCTAAATGAAGCTACAGGCAGTTTATTAGCCTAGCTAATTAACCCATAATCAGCGTTTCGTTCTCCTCTAATCACAGGCTGCTCACACACACCCTCGGTTCCCAGAGTGCAGCCATACTATAGCACATGTTTTTATAAAGGGGAAAAAAACCAAGCGTGCAACCCACCATGAACTCTCTTTGCAGGGATAATGTCAGTTCATTCAGGCGTGGGATGTGACCTACCCAGGGCCAGGGCTCAGGTGACTCTGAGGGGTGACAGTGAGCTCTGGAGCCTGTCACCTTCTGAGTGCAGGTTCATCGGCAGCTTGGGCTACTAATGTCTGGCTGTTGCTGCTGGTCAGTGGTGGTTTAAGCAGCAGGCAGGTTGGATGAGAAGCAGACTCAGTAAGTCTTGTAACCTACATCTCTGTCTCAGCAGAACTATTCCTCAGGGAGTCAGTTTTTTCTAATGTCTCTAGCTGAGTTTCCCCATCCAGCAGCGATCCTTCCAGGAATTCACACCAGATCTGCTGAAAACAAAATATTTTGAAGAAAGCACCTGTGTGTTTTATTTTCTTAATTTTTCTTCTAATTCAACGCCAGGGACCACCTTCCCCAGGACCTGCCTCTTGCCATTCCAGATCTCTGTGGGTGGATGCTCAGTTCTCCGTTCTAGCCAGGCAAAATGGATTCAGCTTTCGTAACATTTCCTTGTAAATCAGATTTCTGATTATTGCCACTGCCCTCTGAACTCTCTCCAATTCGTCACTCCATTCCTGGTACTGCGGTACGCCGACCATGAAGAGACAATGTTTGAAAACATCTTCAACCCGAGCGACGATCTAACGAGACAGCGTATAAAAATATCGTTACATGGTGAGCTGAAGGCATTGTGCGGCTCTGTAATCATTTTCAAGATGGTAAAATCATTTTGCAAGGACAGGCTGTCTCCACTCTGATAAAATCAGGGCCAGAAAGGCAGTCCAGCTTGGAGGAACAAATTGCAGAGTTGTTTTTTAACTTCCTTCTTTCCCCCGCCCCC
>VWZY01013294.1:338342-361594 GCA_013399075.1 Chloroceryle aenea
AGCTATCCTAAAATGGGACAGATGTTGAGAAGATCAGGTACAAGTCAAAGAAAAGTGGTGATGCTTTTACCAAGAAGAAAGTGGATGGTTTGTCATCTGCTCTCCAAAGCACTTTGGCTCCCCGGCTGTCCCCTGCTGTCCCTGCAGTGCCAGGTGTCCCCAGTCAGCTCAGGCTGGCAGGTTTTCTCTGAGCCTTTTCTCACCCACAGCTGAAGCTACCCTCTGCTTTGTTCCCTGGAGCAGCTGCTCTTAGTCCTTAGTATGTCTCTCTTGCTTTGCTGTGAGGCTGCTCTTGTCTTTGCAGCCTGCTCTCCCTTTCCATATCTGCAAGACTTGCTGTGTGAGGAGTGAGATGAAGAAAATTGATCAGGCCAAGAGGATGCCAAGAGAGCCAGGTGACAAGGCTACATTTGTGCTAGAGGTGGGTCTCTCTTCATCATCACCAGTTTTCCCATCACTGGAGTATCTGGGGTGTTAAAGACTCCACAAAACAGCCCCCAGTGTCCTCTTATCTTCCAACCCCATGAGCACCATGGGCTTTTATTCTCTTCTACCCAAATATCTTCCTTCCCTTTTTCATTGCCATCTCACATGGTGGGGAGAGGTGAATTTAATTACAGGCTAATGAAATGCACAATTCATTTCTTGAAAAACTGCAATCTGAGTTAAGAAAGGGTACTTCTGTTTACAGAGCCACTTGGCATTGGGGTTTTATTTTCCACTGTGTCTTTTTCTTTGTCTGGTAAACATGTATTGCGTAAGTCCTTGCTGCGTTCATGGGATGCTCGGAACATTGTCCTCACTTGCCATTGTTCGGGTTAATTTATGCTGGGTTAGACCTCAGCCTTTGGAAAGGGTCCAGATCCCTGGTGGTGTAACTCTTCCTGATTTATGACTCCCCCATTTAAAAAAAAAAAAAAAGGTAATTTAGGGAATCCTAAAGAGAGGATTCAGAACAGTTCAGCCAGGATTCAGGATTGAGACAGGGAAGGCTGGGGTGATTTGGGGTTCGTAAGCACAGACCTTTCATCTGTTTGTACAGAGAAGGGAAATTAAATCTCATGGCCTGTTTGTGAGAGGAAATTGCCCAGAATAGCTCTGAGAGAATAAGCTATTCCACAATAGCTCCCCATGTGGACACTCGAACCACTTTGTTCCAGGCTAATTAGTGTGCTTCCAAGCGGAGTAATTATTCTGGAAGGGAAACCTCTCTTCTCCCACAAAGAGTGTCTACATGGAGGTAGCTATTTGGGAATGGCACCAGGAGGACACCTGGAAATCATTGCTGCTCCACTGACCGGCATCCCCATGTTGAGACATCCAGCCACCATTTGTGGGTGTGATGCTCAGGTGGGTGTTTGGAGGAGGACTGGGGAAGGAGATAAAAGTGTGGATGTGTCTGGCTGGTTACCCAGGTAGAGTTCAGATGGTCTTCCCCAATGCTTAAAGGCCCCAGAAAAGACAGTGGTTCAGAAATTAGAAAAGATTGCACCAATCCTGTTATTTCATGTCCTTTTTTAATTCCACTGTTCTATGACGGTGCTATTAAATGTCTGCTCCAAGGGCTTTCTTCCTTTCCTCAGAGCGTCTCACTTTTTTCTAAAAGCATTTTTTTTTTCTCACCTACTTTGCTACTGACTTGCTGGAGAGCCTAGATTTAGTCTAATCATTTCTCAGGAGACTGCCTGGTGTCTCACGTGGCTCATTCCCCATAATTTGCAGAGAAGTTCTTTTTATGAACGATGAGAAGTTCTGTGAAGAGGGAGCTGTGCCCAAAAGAGGGACCAGTTAGCCAGGTTTGGTACAAAAGCACTGGACTAACTTTGAGTTCCCAGAGATGGCTTTGACCTTCACCACACTACTTGAACCAGGCTCAGTGGAGGTTGACTCAGCTTATGCAAGGGGACCTGAGGTCGAGTCGCAACCAGCGCAAGGACATGCATCTTCTCCAGCACATTTCATGGAACAAACCTGTACTTGCACTTGCCTTCTTGTTCTTTGAGCTTGTCCTGGCAAAATATTGGTGCTGACAAAGTAAGAGAAATAACAGGAGATTCTAGGCTCTGTCTCCATCCAATCCAGGATCCTGGAGATGTTTTATATTCTGCTTATGTTCAGCGCTTGATAGGTATGGCCCAGCCCGAGCACCTTCTCAGCTGCAGTCTTATCTTAGAGCCATTGAGACTCTCAGACCAAACTCTTGCTCTCTGCACATTGTTTGGAGAAGGGAGGCAAAGTCCTACACTGCTTTTCTGACAATTATAGCCCTTTGCTACTCTTCCCCCAAGGCTTAGCTCTGAGCATAGGGTGACCTGGTATTTGGAGGGGCAGAAAGAGGGGTTGGAAGGGCTGGATGACCTACACTGGATCCCTTCCTCCTGGAAAGAGTTCAAAACAACTTCATAAGCATTTTAGTGTCAGTCAGAGAGATTCTCCACGGCCATAAACACTGGCATGGTCTATAATTACACATGATCTGCACACTCTGGAAAATTGATACTTACATGGTCCACTGGGCCCTGTGTCCCTGTCAAAATGCAGATCAGCTGTTCCCCGTGGGACAAATGAACACTCCTTCCAGACAGAGCAGTGAAAGAAAACGGATGGGAACTTTTGTTTTCATTACTGATAGCTTCTCTCTCCTTAGACTTCTTGGGGTCCCTGAGAGACTCTGGGGGCATGTGGTGGGATATAAAGTGTGTTCCTTGAGTGTCTAGCTGGGATGTGCTTCTCTTTGAAAGCCTTTGGGGTGGACTCACAAGCCACCAAGGAACTCAGATGTGCCCAGGTAGCTGAAAGTCTCAGTGGTGCTGACCCCTGTGGGTCTCCAGAATGGAGAAACCATTGGTAGGAAGATGGAGACAACATGGATGGACAAGGGGAATTGCCAGCCCTTGAGCTTGCAATCTTATGAGAAGAAATTATTGCTACAGAGAACTAGCTGTGTCCTTGCTAAATCTGCTGGTTCCTCCAACCTAGCACAGCTCCTGCAGGCCATAGACACCATTCCTGGGGTCCCTCCCCGCCTTGTCTTTGCCTCTCTTTAGCTACTGGGGAAAACACTGGAGTTTTTGTGCCTGAAAGAACCAAACTCCAAGAGAGGAGTCTGGTAAGGATTAGGGGCTGATGCCATTCAAATGCAGACATGTTCTTCATGACCAACCCATAAAGTCCCTTTCAGAGTCATGTGTCTAGAGGTGCTGGGGGGACACGTCTCAGAACTGCAGCACAGAGAAGGAGCGTGTCCCATGGATAGGCAGCCCAGCTTTGCCAAGAGGTAGTGAAGGAGGCTGGGGAGTGTCTCCTGTTCCCAGCTCAGCCCTGCCCTAACACACTGGCTCCAGAGAGGTGGAAGAGACTGTGGCAGAGGCTGGCAACAGTGGGTGAGCCTCAGTTTCCCTACAGCAACAGGGAGAGAAAAAAGCAATTATCGTCAGTGAACAGCCAGCTGACACCTCATCAGTGCCTGCAGTGACTGATATCTCCTTCTTCTGAGAGATTAATTATCTGAAAATAGCCATACACCAGGAACTATGAGATCTTGTCTCTGTGGAGGAGTCCTCTCCCCTCCCAGCAGCATGCTTCAACAGGGACCCTTCAGCAGGCAATTTGGGGACCCTGTGTGATGCTCCAACATTCCCAGCCACCAGATTTCTGGGAGCACCAAATCCAGCCAGACCCCAAAAGTAGTCCCCAACGGGGCAGCGCAGGAAACAGCATGGTTGGGGTAAGGCAGTTTTGATAATGAAGAGAGTTAAGAGGCAAAAATTTGGTTTAGAGGAGCTGGGAGGCTTTGCAGCCTCTCAAGCTGCATCTTCTTGTGGTGGCATCAGGGTTCCTAAGCTCCATCTTGGGGGTCCAACCCCTTTGTGGCAGGAGTGGGGCACCCCACAGCTGTATCTCCAGCTCCTGCCAGAGCCTCGCTGAAGCACTGGCTCCTCGGGAAGCCCATATTTAGCAATTAATCTCCCAGACATCTTCTGTGTCTCTGTATCTTCCTTCTGAGCTGACCCCTCTCCCCAGCTGAGATTTTTCTCCTCCTGAATTATATTTCATCTGTCGATTCTGGAGAGATGAGGTGTGTGGAAATTCTGCAGACCCACCTGATTTCTGCCACTTTATCCAGGCTTCACCCGCTTCAAAGGGCACAAATGCAAATATCGACAAGTTCAACAAGAAGGCCCATCTAGCAGGCTAACAGCTAAACAGGCTGTCTAATGAGGGGGTGCAGGGAAGGCATCTGAAGCAAAAAACAGCATTTTTTACCAATTTCTACATGATTGCTTCTTACCTAGACTGTAACTAATCCCAAAATATGGGCACGCAGAGCTGTTACCCTCCCTCAGCCCTTCCTAGCAGCTGATTCTACCCCTTGCAGGGAAGATGGCATTTTCCTTGGTGTTGGAAAGCCGAAATCTCCCACATTTACTGAGCTTGGCACTTTCCCCAGAGCAGCAGCAAAGTGATAACATCCCAGGTCACCCAACATCTCCATGGCTTGGCTGTGCAGCCCTGCCCGTAGCCAGCCCCTGCTCCCTGGTACCCGATATCCTAATTCAGCCCTTTCTTAATGACGTTTGCAAAGATTTTCAGTGGCAGAGCAGGATGCCGGCCTCAAGCTCCACTGTGCTCCCAGCCTGTGGATGTGCTCCTCTCGTCCTGGATCAATTTCCACATCGGAACTGGTGCTGTTTGATCTGCTCATTGCGATGCAGTGGAGGGGAGGGAGTCCAGGGAACGGGCCTCCTTGGAATTAAACGGCCTCTCTAATGTGATTACAAATAGCTGTTAACCCTTGTATCGACATGAAGGGCTACCGTCTAGGGGTGGTGGGGGAGAATGAGACATGAAAGTCCTTCCTCTCTCTGTGATAAATGAACACGAGGGGTGCTCTGTTACCAGCAATAATTAGGCTTCCCCAGCTCCCTCACAGAGGGTTAGGAGAGTTATTTCGTGTTTGCAAAGCTCTTTGAAGAAAGGAAGTATCCAAGAAATGCTGCAGGTGCCAGCACCATTGCTCCCAGTGCTGCTCTCGCTCAGGTGAAAGGATTGTGGCTATGGGACATCTTCCACCCAAGGATTTCACAGCATGTCATGTGGGGCATGTGCAGAAAGTTTAAATATTACTATCCTGCCATTTTAGCAACTGGAGAAACAGGAATGTACAGGGAAGCTGCTGAACATTTCTCACAGAGCTGGGATTAGTCAGAAAGAGTTCTACTTTGCATGCTGTTGTGATCTCCACCTAGGGGATACTTGAGCTTGAAGACATCAGTGTTTAGAAGCACATATTGGCTGACAATGCTGCCGTAGAGGCACAATGTTCTCTCTGGAAATGAAGTTCAAGACTTGGGTTTTTCAACAACATCCATGTGTGAGAGCAGTGTAGCTAAAATATTGTCTGGACCATCACCTTTTTAGCCTGAAGGATGCAGAAGAGATCCAAGTACTCAGCTTTGGCTGTGTTTCTCTCTCCCAAATCAGGCCAGGCCTCAGGCTCATGTACCTCCTCCTCCAGCATCCCCCTAAGCCTTGGAAGGAACTTGGGATATGCTGGGTGACAGGGCTGTTTCATGCTGTGTCCCTGGTCTGGACCAGAGGACTGTGGAGCTACTGTTGGAGCCACCACCTCCACTCCACAGTGCTACTTGATGCCAGAATGGATGGCTGCCTGGACGCCAAGCTGAACATTACATGATGAAAACTAATTTTCCCCCAACGTCTCCATTTTGTCTTCACAGCAGAAACGTCAAGCAGGCTGTACAGAAAAGAAAGCCATACCAGAATAAGCTTGGCTTGGTTCCCACCGTCAGTTTGGTTCCCTCCAACAACAATCAACCAGGACAGGAGCATCTGCTTCACTCAGAAGGGCTTATAAGCATCATCTGTGCACCCCAAGACAGCAGCCACGAGTCTTTTCCTCCCAAACTGTTATCAACGCAGACCTCTTCACCCAGAGAGTGCCTGCAAAACCCCTTCTAGCCTTAATTCCTACAAAATCCTGCTGCATCCTTGGCATGGTCAGAGGCAGAGGCAGCCACTGTCCCCGAGCTGAAGTGGGGATACAGGTGATGCCTAAGGAGGTCTCCAAGGATGATGAGCAGAGGGTGGGAAGGCATCTGCCCAGGATAGGCCAGGGAGGGCAGGGACAGAAGAGGAACAGGATGTTCTCGGAGCATAGACAGTAACAGCCTTGTCCATGCTTCTCCTTTCTTTCCCTGACAGCTTGACAACCTAACAGGAAAAATGAAGTCAGTGAAGGGAGAAATGTTATCAGGAGCCCCGTGCTAAGAGGGCAGACAGGCCAGATTGGAGGAAAATGAGAAGCTGTCCGGACTAATGCAATCATTTATCACATAATCTTGCTCAGCAGTTAGGTGGGGAGCCTGGCAGTGCCAGGCACTCAGAGGAGGCTCTACTGGCCCCTGGTATCCTGCTCCAGTTGGTAAGGATTGTTTCTCCTGGATTCTCCAGGGCTTGGGCTTTTCCTTTCACCACCTCGTTGTGCTTGTGGTACCTGCCTCATTTTGCTCTTGCTCTTGTCCCCTGCATTCTTCCCTCCTCCCCAGAGCTAGACTGGGGCTTGCGTTGCCTCACTGTGTCCCTTTCTCAGGAAAGATGGCATCTTGTCAGGTCATTGCTTGTGCTGAGACATTTCATCACCGGTCCATTTTGGCTCCACTCTGTGTTAGTCGCTCGCCTGAAACCTGGATTTACTGCTTCCTCATCCCTGGCCATAAAAAGAGGCATTGCTGAAACGCCACTGCAAAAAGGGGTCAGCACGAAAGCGTTACCAAAAGGAAGCAGCAAGGGAATTTCATTCCCTACTCATGTTGCATCTTCGGGTTTGCTCCATGTTGGGCCATATGTGATCCTCACCCCAGGGGAACGGCCGGACATCAAAGAGTGACTTCTGGTGAGGATGAGCTCATTCGCCCCTGCTTGACCCTTCCTGCAAGGCAGGGGGTGGGGTTTCCATGACCACTCGACAGCTCTTGCCTGGCCAGGGCTGTCAGCGTCTGGGGCAGGGAACCCCAACGGCTGCAGCTGCTCTGGCTCCATCAGGATCTGCTCTTGTTCCTCCTGAGCCTGTAAATTGGAGAGAAACCTACACTTCACTTTAGACCCACCAATCCCCTGTGCTGCTAGCATCATGCTCAGCACCATTCAGTCCAGCACGGCAGCATCTCACACCAGGGATGGGTTAGAAAAAAGTTTGCATGTGGAGTTTCAGTGGCATGCTGTGGGATCTGGGTGGCTACTAAGCCACCCCACCTGCACCTTGCCTCTGCAGATGATGTGCATGGGCTTTGTGATAAAACAGATATCCAGGAATGTGGTAATGTTCCAAACCATGTAGCTAATTTGTACAGGCCCTGTCACCGATGAGCACTTAGCTGTGTAATTACTAGAGCTGGCCATAGGACGAGAAAACCGACTTTGTCACCACTCAGGTTTCATTGTTTGTTTCTTTTCTGAGAAAAAAACCAAATCTTCAGGTGCTGTGAGATGAGGGGTGGGCTGGTGTGCATGGCACTGGCTCAGGCTTGGGGAGCACAGATTCAGATCCTCTCTCTGCTTGAGTTATTTTCCCTCCTGGACACTTCAGCATCCTGTATCCCTAATGTTCCATCTGCAGACCTGCTCCCTTGTGTCCTCTCACCTCTCCTGGCTGTGGAAAGCAGCTTGTTTCCAATAATCATTCTGGCTGGAACAAAGCTTTCAGCAATGTTGCATCCAGGTCCAGCAGTTATTCCTCCTTCAGCCAGACTCCTGGATGGCCCCCTCCATGTGTTCAGCTCCATTTCTGTGACCTCACCACCCCCTTTCAAAGCAGCTTCAGTTGATACTTTTGACAGGGAGTTGCACTTCTCTGAAATAGCTCTCTGCCCCCTCTTCCCCCCAGCACAGCCCAGCTCCAAATCTTCCTTCTTTCTCTTGAAGAACAACTGTCAGGAGGAAGACCAGCAATTTCAGGAGAAACACATCCACTCTGTGGTAGAAGACAGATGTGGGTGGCACCAATGGAGCTACCCAGGGCTTTCCAGTTCCGTCTGCTGAGGCATTATTGATTCAGGTCCAAGGCAAGGGGGAGGTTTTGCTGCCATGCACCCCATGCTGAGGACCCACCAGGCATGTAACAACAACAGCCAACTGTTTTCTGGCTTAGCAAGGAAAAGCAAAATTTCTCGGACTGCTGCCTCCTCCAGGAATATGGAGTGTTAATTATTATTAATGACTCCCTGTAACTTTTATTATTAGCAATACTAATTAATTGGATTATTACTATTTCCTCTGTTGGAGATGCTTGAGGGTGGCACATAGAAGTAATGGATATTGTTTTCAATACAGAGAAGGGACAAGAGGGAACTCATGCAATGTTATTTTGATAATACAAGGTGGCAGAGGTGAGCGGAGATCTGAGAGACTTGTCCTAGAGGGGAGAGACTATAAGATTAGCAATGCCAGCACCAAACCCTCCACAGGCTGGATGCTTCAATTCAATGTATGTTTTTGTGATTTTCCAGCTATCAAGATGTAAAAGACTAAAACTAATCCTTAGTCCATGTCCCAAGACTCCTTAACTCCCTGTGTCTGAATCGAAGGTGAGTCCCTCCAGGTGTTCCAGGCAGTTCCCCTAAGGCTAAGGCAAGGAGAGACCTAGCAGCAGCTAGTCTCTGTACATGGCACAAGAGTGCCTTTGTCCCCAGACCTGTCACATCACACCTCATCCACCATCCCGTGCAGCTGCCCAACGTACCTGACCATCACGTTAGCTCCTCCTCACACTGAGCTTGGGACAAGCCGATATTCCCTGTGGTGAGACCTGTCATTCAACATATGGCACAGCACCAATTCACCAAAAATAGCTCTGAAGAAAGAAACACAGCAGAAGCGTGCGTGCAGGCACGTGCATGCATGTCTGTGTCCACAAACCCATTTGCTGTTGAGGTGTCAGAAATAAATTTTACCACTGGAGTCTGCAGCATCTGATTAGTGAATTATTCAGTTTGGAGATTGCCTTTGCTGTGACCTCATTAGTAACCCTGAGGTGAGCGGGACGCATTAGAGTAACCACCAGGCTGTCACTNCTATCCTGTTAAGCTGGCAGCCTGAGGATAAACAGGCGAGCAGGCAGAGGGGTGAGGGGTGCAGGGGCCCCAGAGTGCTAGCAAAGTACAAGTCTTCTCTCCAAAGCCAGGGCAGATCTGTGGTTGGAAAAGGTATCTGTAGGGCTCTTCACTGTCTGCTCTGCCAAGAGAGCCCAGCATTTGTTCAGTTAAACCAGCCCTTGGGATGCTAGCCAAACCCCCCTAGCTGCCCAGAAGAGCTGCTTCTTTTTGACTCTCGTTGGGCTAACATCCAGCCTTGAACCTTCTCTATGTCAGGGCAGATGATGCAGGGCTGAAGGAAGGTCTTCATATGGATCTGACCTTTAAATGTTGGTGCCCACATTGAGGGCCTCAGTTGTTCCATGCTGCTGGCTGCAAATGGGAGTCTGGTGGGGACATGAAGTTCTCCCAAACTTGCCTGTGAGTGGGACTTACTCAGCTGACATGGGAAGGAAGATGTGGCCCACAGTGATCATTCAAGGACCATGGTGACCCCCTTGACATGGGCATGGTAGAGGGAGAGGTGAGATACCCCACTTCATCTCTTCCTAACAAGCCTGCAGAAGGGAAAGGGGGATGGGTTTGTACCATGCTCCCTCAGGGTCAGCTCTTCTTTCCTGGGGGGGAGGTACTGGCTGATGAGAACAGCTTTCATCTGGGGATGGGCCTGGTGACTGATGTGGTCGCATTTGTTTGCTCAGCAGCTGTTGCAAATAATGGATGCTAAAAGGCTTTGTGGTTCATTGATGGCCATGCTCATAACCACACACTCTTCATCCAGTTATGGGGAAGAAATGCAGTGCTCTCCATTTAACTTCTCCGATCCTAGGCCCTGCTTTTGACATGATGTGGCTTGGTCCTTTTGCTGTCTACACGAGACTCTGTTGGTGAGAGATGCTCCAAGGCAGTGGCTGGACCTTGTGAGAAGATCATCCAAGGGTCTGGTCCTTCCTTCCACCACTGAAGCTGCTAGAAGCTTGAATGTGCACCCAGACATTTATGGGGTCTTTCTGTGGCCGTGCTTGGTGAGTCCATTTGCTTCTCTCACTTCTTTAGTGACAGTACTGGGAGCACCTTATTGCCAATTCACATGAATTGGGGTCAGTATTCCAGAGGATGCTATGGGACATCTCTGTGTCATCCAGTCCTCAGAGGCATGGTAAGCTTACAGGTTTCTTCAATGGAGCCAAGTGTTTTCTTTCCATTAGCTTCATCTATTCAGCCTGGGCCCATCTGTAACTGGGGAGACTCTTATTTAATCCTTTCCCCTTGCTTCCTATTATTAGTCCTCCAGCTGTCACAACCCGTCCATCCCAAGCTACCTCTGCACCTGGGATGCTCCCTGGGACAATGCAGGAATGGAAGCTTACTGTCTATCTCTTCTCCCCTGGTCTTGGACATCTGGGACTATCCAGCACAGGGTTGTGTTGGCTGACTCTCCTCAGCCTGCCCCATTTGAATCCATTAGATGTGCCCTGGTCTCTCAGGGGAGGCTGTAAGAGGAACAAGAAGGCATGAGGGAGGTAGGACAAAACTACCTGAGTTTTATTAGGTTTAATTGTCCCTTTTTTATTATACCTGAGCATATAAAGAATCTTAATTGAATCAATTTCAAACACCCAGGGCAAATGAGCCACTCGGCAGAGACGAGCTGAGAAAGGAGCAATTCAGGCTGTCAGTTCTCTGGGTCTTTCCTGAATCCTCCCTCCCTTCCCCACCAGGCGAGTACGGGAAATTTGTTCATTTATGGCTGCTTAATAATATATACTTATGCACGGTGTATCCCAAGCTATTTGCATTGTCAAGTCATGTGCATTGATGTGGAAGCTTTGCTTTCCCTTGTGCTGCTGCTGGTGTCATCTTCGAGCATTTGCCTAACGATGACTAGACAAAGCGAAGGGAAAGATGCAGCAGAGTTGAAAAATGGTTGGGGGAGCCCAACCAGGGCTCTCTGTCACCATCCTGGGAATTGCTGGGCTGTGTTAACTAAGCATCTAGCAGGGGCATGCACAGTAGAACGCCTTCCCTCTCCAATTAAAGCAGCCACATTGACTTTGCTTTGAAGGCCAGCCAAATTTCACTCCACTGGTTTCTAGGATAGTTGTCCTAGTGGCATTCTCATATCCCATGCAGTTTGTCGTTGCCTCAGCTTAGTCCCCTCCAGAAAATAATCAGCTTAAGCCAGACAAAAGTGCTGTACCAAATAAACTGGACACTTCTTGCACTACATCTTCCTTTTTCCAGCCAGCCCCTTTGGGTCTGCTGTGCTGCCACAGTCATACAGAAACATGAGAGACTTTTCCCAAGGTTTCCACCACCGTCTCAATGTGACCCTGGTGGCTTTGTGTCTCTTGACATCTTCTGAAGGAGAGGAGGCCAGGCTTGTAGGGTGAGTCTGAAGGACAGAAGGCCTGCTCCCCTCTCTTATGGCAGGAGTTTCTTTCTTCCATCTGGTGTGTCCTGTGGGAGCTGTTTGTGACCCACATTTTCAGTGTTGAACAGAGATGCAAGTTGTGTCTCCTCACAAGGCTTCTCCTAGCCCCTGTGGCTTGTTTAATTACTTAGGAAAACCCTTCTACTTCTCTGGGCAGTGACACCTCTACTGAGCCTCCTTTGCACACAGCTGCCCATCACAGCTCCTGGCTAGGCAGCTTAGCAGGTTGCAAGATGCTGCATGGCAGCTCATGGGACACAGCTTGGGATGTGAATGCAGACACAAGAGCATCCCTCAGGAACTTCAGGTGCACCCTCCTTGACACTAAATTATGCATAAGAGACCTTGATCAGCAGTGCAGAGGGATTATCCACTGGACTAAAGCCAGGCCTTCCTCATCCACTCATTAGAGATGAGCACTTTGCAAAGGAGCAGCCTGAAAATCAACGCAAGAAAAGAGCCCAACCCCATGTTGCCTACATTGCAGCTCACTGGGCATCATCACCTTTCCCACAGCTGATCTACCCGTGTCCTGTGATGGGACCCAGAGCATCCTCTTCCCAGATCCCCGGCAGCCAGAAGAGGGTGACATCAATCCCTGCCTGTTTTGCAAAGCAAGGCTGGAGTTTTCTCTTGGCCATTTGCTAAACAGCTGGAGTGCTCCCTGTATCCAAGGAAACCTGCCTTAACCTGCTGCTTACACAGAGGCTTCCATTTGGCAAGTTTCTGATGGCTTTCTTCCGTGCTCCCAGGTTAAGATTTTTGGCAGGTGTAGAATGGGAGATACACCTGCCTTGTTCTTGTACTTCCCGTCTCTTATGTTTCCCCCATTTTGGGATTGGAGACTGTGTAGAGCAGAATGGGAGAAGCCCTGATTTCCCCAGTTTTGTTGACACTTGGTTGCAGTTTGACAAAAACAGAGGCAGAGCCTGGAGGCTGTTTTTCTGCTTCCATTTCTTTTGCCATTCTTTTTCCCTACTTCCAACACTTCTAGTAGGCAAAGTGTAGTGTAACCACTCACCATGGGTAGGCTCTGTGCTACATCTTCGACTGGGGTTGTGTGCAGGAGCTGAGCACCATCACAAGAGATGCAAATGAAGGGTTGGGAAAAGGCAGGAAGAATCAAAATCAAGGAATGCTGAAGAGGTTGGGAGAAACCTGTGCATTAGGCAGTGTCTGTGGCTGCAGCTGGGACCTTCCCCCTCTCCACCAAAGCAAAAAGACTGAAGCATTAGGGACAGCAGAGAACAGGCAATGCTATCAAGTTTCTCTAGATGATTTCTCATCCACTGACCCATGTTTACTCTCCGGATATGGCTGTCAGCAGCTCCTTGCCCAGCCAAGCTGCTGTTGTAGCCCTGACCCTTCCCAGATTCTATATCTCTCTGGACAGAGTGCAACTCTTCATCCTGCCCTGCAGAACCTGAACTCATCCCATCCCCTCCTATTCCACTCCATTCCATCCCCTCCCAGCCCATTCCATCCCCTCCCATTCCCTTCCCTCTCCTTCTCTCTCCTGCCATTCCATCCCATCCCATGTAATGCTGTCAGCATCCCCCATCTTTCATCCCTGCCTCCCTGCTTTGTCCTGCTGTCCCGTCTCCTCTCTCAAAGCAACACTGATCCCATGTCTTCTCTGAAAAGCTCACAGCCCAGAAAATCTCCTTTTCCTTCTCCATTGCCTCTGCTGCTTGGGTGCTGAGTGCAGGCAGGAGGATAGGAGAAAATCATAACCCCATGGATGGATCTGAGAGACTGTGAGCTCATGCTGGGGCTGAAGGATGGGCTGCAGGGGTGAGAGAAGTTGGAGAAAGCCCTGGGAACAAACTCAGGGAATGCAATTTAGGCACAGAAGGGCTGGAGGCCATGCCAGATTTCCCCAAGCTTAGGAGCTGCATGCCAAGGCGAGCAAGGAGAAAAGAGCATCCATCCTCTCCCTATACCCATCCAGCTCGACCACCCCAGCCAGTCTGCTACTGGCTTTGTCCCCACTGCCCCAGTACTGGTGAGCACGGCTACACTGCCTTGTTCATCTCTGGCACCGTTTCACTCTCTGACAGTGTATCCCCAAGCATTTCTGCGAGGTTATAAACGGTGCTTTGGGAGTCAGAGGCTTCTTCTCTGCCTCCAGAAAACCCATAAGACTGGGTGGTTGCTGTAATGGCTGGACTGTGCTAAAAGCCTCTGCCTGCCCGAGCCAGCCAGAGCGGGGCCGGGCGCTTTCCCAGAGCCGGGTTAATGCAGCGGCAGCTGCTGAGCGCAGCCGTAAGCAGGGTTAACACACCCGCTCTCCCCCAGCTCCCCACGCTGCCGGGGAGGTTAAACTCCTGCCTTGGCCTTGCAGGAGCTGGTCTTCAACCCAAGGCGAGGGAGCCACATCGCTTCCCGCTCTCAGGTTAAGCATTTCTTTTGCTTTCCCTAAGGTGGCAGTACGAATCCCTGCTGCAGCATCCTCCCGCAACCCAGTGCTTAAACTCTGCATCCTCCAAGGTGTCCCTCTGTCTCCCAAAGCACCCAGCACTGTGTTTCGGGGCTCAGGCCCATCTGCACTGTTCGGCAGCCCAGCCTGGCCCTGAGCGCCTGCTGGGAGACCCAGGGCACCGCAGCACTGCCCACCACCAGCGATACCCACTCAGGCCCGGGCAGGAGGATGAGCCGGGGAGGGAGTGAGCAGTGAGGAGCAGCTTGCAGGCAGAGCTGGAAGGGCTGACAAGTTTCCAGGGTCTGGTCAATAGGAGAAGAAAGGATGGAGAGTCAGAGAAAGATGGAAGAAATACTGTCTTGATTTTCCACCAATACAGAGAAGTAAAAATGTTACTGCTTTGTGTTGGTGTGGGGAAGTTTTAAAGGGTGATAAGAGGGTGTCAGAAAGCCTCGAAGGCAAGGAAAGGACACTTTTCACATCAGCCTAGTGTTTTCACTCCTGGTTTGCAGGATTTCTCCTCGGCATTGCCCGTGCAGTTCAGCTTGGCTCACAGCGAGACAAGGGACTGGTGCACTGTAAGGGCAGTTCCTGGACATGGCAGCAGGCTGGCTCCTCTTCCTAGGGAGCCCCACTTCCTTCCTGTACCCCTGAAGTTGCAGGGATGTCCCATGGGGTCTCCTCCACTTGCAGCAAAGACCCATCCTCTTCTCCAAGAGCTGCTATGCCAGTCCGTGGAGAGGACTCCTAACTATGTGATCATTTGGGCTTCCAGGACACGGTGACCAAAGGAGGTTAAAAAAGATCCAGCTGGCGAAAATACCCTGTAATTTCCTCTCTCTCTGATCACAAAGTGCCCCCTTAGGAGTGCCAGACAGCCTTGGGCAGCAGGCACAGATTTGAATTTACTTCTGTTGTTCAGACCAAACAGCTGCTAAGGGCGTCAGTTATACAGACACGATGATGTTGTCACTGTATGTATCATTTTTATTTCATTGCTCTCCAATGTTTGTAATACCCTGGAGCTCAGAAGCTTAAATAACAGCTCTCCCCATATTGATTTTATCCCTCACCATTTGGCACTTGTTCATTCCATTCCCTTTGAGTTCCTAATAACCAGGATTTTAACTGGGCAGTGTCCCTCTCTGTGGCTAGGAAGTGGCTGTGGCCAGCTGGAGATGGCAGGGGAAGGGACAGGAGCAGGACAATAGTTTTCTTGGGGTCCTCCAGAGATTGGGCTGGTGCACATGTGGTGCTGTGATGCCCCTTGGACTCTTCCTGATCAAAAAAATAAAATTAGTACCAAGACAAAAGTTCAGCTGGGATAGCTCAGAAGGAAGCTGTGTTTAGCATCAGGACAGCCCTCTCCAGCAGGCTTTTGGGGATGGAGCTAATAACCACGTGGTGCCAAGGGAATTATTTCATAACAAAATGTGTCTCTTCTTCTCAGTGCAAACTGCCTTTGAAGGGACCATGTGCTCTTCATTTGTATCCCTCATATGGAGGTGTGCTGGCTGCTCAACCCAGGGCTCTCACGTCTTAAGCATGCAATTGGACACAGGACCATACAATCTCTTGTTTTCCTCTGGCTCAGCAACACATCCCCCTGGGTCCTGCTTCTCCAGTTGGTACATGGTGGTGTGTTCCATCTGCTCCCCCTGTGTGGGTTCACTGTGGTCGGTCAGGGTTCAGAGCACCCAGAGCTGCCAGACAACCAGAACATCCCGCTCTGTTATTTCCAGAAGATCTTGCCTACAAAATCCACAGCAACACCGTGTTGCAGGTGGGGAAACAAATAGCACTGGGAGCTCCTGAGGGACCTCCAGGAGACCATGTGGAGAAGTGCTCCAAAAAGAATGGAGATGGGCTGCTGGGGCCAGTGGGATTGTGGCAGGACCAGTGAGAGAAGGAGATCCTCTCTAGCCAGCGTTAATTGGCAGTAGGAGGAAATATTTATCTTAACTTTGTTAGATGGTTCTTGCATGTCACTGAGGGAAGTGAAGGAGTGACAGGAGCCCTGTAGTATGATGAAGCAACAGCTTCCCAATCTGCCTGCTCAGCACAGCTATGTCTGTACCTAGAGACAGGTCAGACTGGCAGTGTGGTCTGGAGACTTGGTTTGTCTGTCTTGGTGGTTGAAGCTCATTTTGGATACTGCATCCATCTCTGGAGCCCNGATGTAACCTGCACATGAGTGTCTCTGATGGGGATGGTTGCCACCTCTGTCTTGGTGGGAAGCAGAGCTTATCCAGATGCTACAGCACAAGGAAAAACCTAGTGATATTTTAGCTATCCTTGGTCATTTCAGCTCTAGGGGCCATCTCCAGATTTCAGCTGTGTGCAGTGTTCTGTGTATTTGTAAAAATAAAGTGATCCTTTAATATTTAATCAGTCATTAGTCACTTTTATTTATTTTACTCAGCTGAACTGCATCACAAGTGGTTTACTGATAGCTCTTCCTAGTGGAGGCTCTTTGCTGAAGGAAAACTCTCCAGTGTTTGAGATTTTGGACCAACTCCTGCTCCCCTGAAATTTCTGCAGCAGGTGGCTGAGCACCTCTGACTGGCAGAGGTGTGTGTCCATCCCTCCCCAAGGCTCTGCCAGAGAATCCCCAGCTCTCGGGGAGGAGCGGGCCTGGCAAAGCCCTGGTTAATGCTGCTGCAACTTCAGTTCTTGATGTGTTTGGCTATCAGAAACCACAGCCTTGCCTGGCAGGGAGAGTGGGTGCTGAGCCAGGGAGGGGGGAGTGGGAAGATGGGCCCTGGGGACACCATCCCGCTGAGAAGGTGGGTTATGTTTCACATTAGCTGATGCTTCTGTGTGGTTTCCAGCACTAGCCCGAATGCAGAGGCTTGTGGCAAGCCAGCTTGGATATGCATCAGGCATAAATCAAATCAGCCAGATCTTTCTCTGTAAGGATGGGGAGAGCCTCTTTCCAGACTGGTGGAGTGACAGGGGGAACTGCTCAGTGCTGAGAATTGCTCAGCAATGGGCTAAAAGATGTGAGGGATTTATCCCTTTTAGCAGAACAAAGATTTATCTGCACTGCAAGCTTTGGCTTTTCCCCATTGGTATTAAAAGTGGCAGGGCAGCAATGATATGGGTGCCAATGTGGACAACAATATTGACACTGCTGCCCAGACATCTTCAGGTATTTTGGTGTCCAGCTCTGCCTTCATACATTGGCAGTGTGTCCCAGATGAGCTCGGGAACCTCAGAGTTTGACCTTCTGGTGCCTGTCACCAACCAAAATGACCAGATAGATTTTCCAGTGTAGGATGCTTTCTTGGACTGTAGGTCTGGAGTTGGCTGAACAGGATGCTAGCAAGGTTTTTGCCATCTTGAGCTTTGAATAGGCGAGTGTGAGGTAAGGCTGTTTTTGGGAAGGCAGAGATCTTTAGCAAGGGACATGGCTCAAGAAGGAGTCCTGCAGGAGCAGGCAAACAAAACTGCTTCATATTCAAGGATAAAAAACCCTGAAAGCTATTTGGTGTGCAGGCATCTAGAGCCTAATGGGGCAGATCTGTGGATCATCAACAGCCACAGCTGAACAGAGCCACAAATGCACGATCTTGCTTTGTGATTCTGAGTCGGTTCATAAAGGCCGGGGCTGAGATGAGCATTTCTTCCATCCGACAACTATCTCATGGCCACTAACCAACTACCTTACTAGGATCTGGGGCAGGCCCTGAGCACCACCATTGTTGGAGAAGCAGAAGACATTGCAGTGGGATTTCACTCACATGCATGGGAAGGGATGGGGGACTGGGACACTGGCAATATGCTCTCTCCACACAGCTCCTCCATGATAGTCTCTCATGGCACATCTCCACTTCTTGGTGACTTTGTGTCCATTACACCTGCAGGCATGCTTAGGCACATCACCCCCAGACCCTGCAAATGCCCTCATCCCTCTGGTTCCCTCAGCTGGCTGCTTGCCACACAAAGTCCCTAACCCTGTACCTTGCCTGCCTGCTAAANAGCTCTACCTGGAGTGTGTTCAAAGGCTAATGTACATCCTCCCTTAATTATTGATTTGTTTACTGCAGACACTTTGGCAGGACATTTGCCACAGCTCACACACCAGGCTCCTGCCTTCCCTTCTCCTTGCAGTTCATGGGGGCTGAGGGCAGTGTTAATGGGGCAACCTGGGGACTATATGCCCTGACTTGAGGGCAACATCCCTTCATCCCCACCAGCAAACCCTGTGCCCTAGGGTCTCCCAGGGTAACCCCTTGTTAGCCCACCCCTGTGGGAATGGTGATGGGCTTTCCTGCAGAGCTAAACCCAGAGTTCCCCTCCAAGCTTTCCCTTTCTCCCCAGCTGAGCAGAGCTCGTGGTAGCTATTTCCCAAGCAAGATCCCTTTCTGTAAGGTGGTATCAACTCCCAGCATGTGTCTAGGAAGTCTGGTGCAAGGGATCAAAACACAATTATGCCATTGAGCCCCAGCTGCTGTCATCCCCGGGCAAGGAGAGATTAGATGCTGCGCATTAGTGGGATTGTTAACGACTCTGCAAAACCCATGTTGAGAAATAAGCATGGCAGCACCCGAAGAGGAGGGCTCAGGGGAGTGGTCGTGCTACCGGGACTGCTATCATCCTGTCACTATGTGCTCTGGGAACTCTGGCTTTCAGGTGATGCTGGGGAGGCATCAAAGTAAGAAAACACAGCTGCGACCAGCTGCTGAAGAGGATCATCCTGTGTTCACTTGCATTGCTCTATAGTGGGTGGCTGGGACAGAACATTCTGGGGTCTCGCTTGCTCAGCCCAGGGCTCTTGGCTAAACCAGGCTCTGGGGGTTGTGGTCCCTTTGGGTTCAGCATGGTCACTTCTCCCTGCATGGTGGGTTGAGTTGGTGATGTTAGATTCTTCCCTGCTTAACCATGCTCCAGCACCTCTCCTCAAAGTCAATAGAATCCCCTAGGAAGGAAGATCAGTGAAAGATTTGGAGGCATAAACAGGCGGGGGAGCTTTTTCTAAAGCAATGTAATTTCCTCACAAGGGCAGCCGGGGTTTGCAGAGCATGTTTCTGTGCACGTGTGCAGGGAAGAGCTCAGGGCAAGGAGGAATTGATTCTCCAGTGAGTTGTGAACTTGGAGGCTTGGTAGGGGCCTGAGATGAGCATTGTTACCTCTCTGATGAGGCATGTGTCACAGCCACTATTCCTTTTGCACAATTTGCTTCCCAGATTCTCAGCAGCAGCCTGAGTTTCTGCAAACCACACGGTGATGTGGGAGGGATGCTGCTGTGGTGCGGGTGTCCGGCCAGAGGACAGGGACATTCAAGTGCTGCAATGCAAGGAAACAAGGCTTGGCATGGATGTAGCTCTTCCTTTCATTCATAAAAGCATGCTTGAAAATAAGCTGAAAGTAATTTGTTTGTTTGTTAGTTTTTTGTTCATTCTGATTATTTTTAAAATCTAAAGCAATTTTTTTTACACCAAGGTCCTGCATTATGTGATATTCCAGGCACTTTCTGACACCACCCCCTCCCGGATTCCAGCATGTTTCTCTTGTGCATTCAGAGACTGAATTAGGAACATGGGATTCTTGAAAGCAGACGCTTGGTTTGGGGAAAATCATGGGGTGGCATGATGGAACCTTCTGCTCCTTTGTCCTGACAAGGGTTGTGTCTGTGACTGTAGGGTCTGGCTGGTCACATAGGGAATCTCCTGACTTGTGCCCACAGCCGAGCGGCTCTGAGCATGTAAAATGCCCCAAGAGACGTACAGATGGTAGGGCAGCAGAGGAACAATGCCGGGACTATAATTCCCGTTATCTGCCTGCAGCATGGCCATCCAAGTGCCTCCTGGGACTCCTTTGCAGCCCCCTCTCCATCTCCTCTCCCAGCAGCTACCCTCAGGCTTTGCAGCCTCACCACTGTTGGAGCTTCCCCACCCAGATCTCAGAACTGCTCCTCTCGGGTGAGAGATGGACCAGCTCTGCTCAGATCAAAGTGCTGCCTTCATTTCTTGAGGGCGGCTATAATCTGCTCCACATTATTCTCCTTCCTATTCCTTGGGCTTTCCAAGATCTTTGTTTCAGACTTTTTTTTTTTTCTGACCATTGCAGACATCCTCCCTGGACCATCTCTTGGACATTACCAGACCTTTTCCCTGGCTAGACACATTAATTCAGGAGCTGCCTAGGTGGGAGATGAGTTCAGGTCCTAGCGATGAATGCAAGCACAGCAATATCTGTTATCTTCGTGACAGGGCTGTTTCTTTAGACCTCACTTGAATATGTTTCCCCCTGATTTTTTTTTTTCCTCCTTATTTGAGCAAACAGTTCCTGGTTACATGCTTTTCCCTACACTTTCTTAACAGCCTTAGAGAGTTTAGGAACAGAGTATCTGCTGGAATGGCTTCATCCTGTCCTTGTCCCCACATGCCCACAGCAAGAGCAAGGACAACCTGAGGCTGGAGTGTCCTTCCACTGGCTGCTCTCCAGCCACGTCCCCCAGCTGAGACCTTCACCTTTCATCACACAGCTGTCCCTGCCCAAATGTGATTCCCCCACATGCCTCCCCCTGCCCCTCTCCCTCCAGATTCCTTGGGCCAGGCTGACCCATATGCAGGATGTCACTTTCCCTGCTGTTCAGCGGCTTCTAGCAAGCACTTGAGGAGCAATACAGACATTAGATCAAAAGCTGCTTCCAAGCTCTTCTCAGGGCGGTGGGAACGAGGAGCTCTGCTTCAGGGAGCAACACTTTTGATGCTCGTATGCCTGCAGAGCTCAGGCAAGAAGCAAACACCTCCTGGCTCTGCAGGGGCTGCTATTCTTCTCCTGCAGTCTGCGCCAGTAATGCCATGGGGAATGCTGTGACCCCAAACCAGCCCTGACCCCCTTCCAAAAAGCTGGTAGCCGCTCCTGGACATTTACCCTCCAAGCCAAACCCTCTCCAAAATTGCACTTCTTGGGATCTCTCTGCAAAGTGGAATGTGAACCTGCAGTGAAATTCCCAATACAGGGGATGAACCCCTTCTTCCTGCCTCTTCTGTCAGAGCTCACACCCTGTGCTGCTGCCCAGCACCACTGTGTTGTGCCAAACAGCGGCTCTGCCCACCCTGGGGCTGGCTGCTTTTCAGAGGTGTGCAAAGTGGTCCTGCTGTAGGCAGACTTGCAGATTCCTCTGGATGAGAGGGGGGCTAGAAAAATGTTAGCTCATCATTTTCAGCAAGAGGCGAGTGCTGTTCTGGTAATAGGGAGCAGGGCGGTGCATGGCTCAGCGTGGGCCTGCCAGATCGATACGGAGATCAGAGGCAGGAGTGGACGTCGGAGCTTGTGATGACTGAGCAGATACTGGACCACGGATCTCTTTCTGGTCATGCCCCAAAGGGCTGTGGTGTTTGCTGGGCCCAAGAGGAGAGTGGTGCATTGGGGAGTCTTTACCTGGGAAGCAGAATGGTGGGAGGGAAGATTGTCCCCAAGGGATGGCCAGCCTGAGAGCGTGATGCTAAAGGCAGCCGTGTAGGTGGGAAAAGCAGAAATGTAAACAAAACTGGTGCCTTCACCTCTGACCATGGCCAGGAGCCCCTTGGGCACCCCCCCAGCCCTGATCCTTTTTCTGGGCTGGGTGTTTTGGTAGCAACTCGTGTCCCTGTGCAGTGGATAGCTGGGATGGGGCAATGGGGACTTCTCTGCAGAAGAGCTGGGGTTTAAGTCTCAGGTGAATGCATCCCATGGAATTTATGGAGACTCTCAAAGGCCAGAGGGAACCCAGCCCCTGAGACTCTGTGGGAGAGAGTTCTTGCGAAGGCATTGATTTCATCCTTCATGGAGATGCTACTTGAAAGAGCAATTTGCCAGCATCCCTCAGAGCAATAACGGCAAGGCCTCTGCTCGAGATACCATCTCTGCGCTCTGACAGCCCCATCACTCATGCCCTGCTCCTGCCTCCTTCTTCCACAGGGACAGGAGTGAGGGATGGAGGCAGGGATGAAGGCAGGGATGACGTGTTCCCACCACTGGCAGCTCCCAAATACTCCTGTCCCCTTCTGGGTCTGGGTGTGCAAAAGGTTGCACTGCCTTCTCTGAGCATCATCTTCTGTCTGTCCATGGATTGGTGAGGGGATGTGGGTCCAAGTGAGAAAAGCGGGACCGGGGACTGCCCAGCTCTGGTACTGGATGAAGGATGGTGGCCCATTTCTTCTCTCTGGAAGAGACTCTGCTGTCGCTGCAGTCTCTTTTGCCAGAGAACTCACCAATCCCTCCTGGTAGCCTGCAGTGGAGAGGATGAACAGCTCCTCTGTTTCCTTATTTTTCTGCCTATCTGCAGGCACCCAGCTGGGAGTTCCCACTCGTCCCATTCATGTACTTTGCCTGGCCATGTTTCTTCTGTGAGTGGTGGCTTTATCTATTGGTGGCAGAGGAAGCCATGGCTTGGCACAGAACCTCCTCATAAACTGCCGCAGCAGCCAGGGGTTGACCCCATGCCCTGGGGGATGGAGCAACACAGGGCAGGCTGCCACCTTGGTTGGGTGAGGAGGGCTTAGGATGCTCATGCACCAGACCTGACACCAAGCAGCGTCGCCCTGGCACCTCCATGTGACACTAGCTTCTCCCAGGTCCCACCACTGATCTGCCTGGGGGCGAAACTTATTATGCTGCAGGACTGTAGTGGGTCCCCAGGGTGTGTGTGTGCCCCCTGAATGTGTAGGCTGATGGCCTCACACTGGTTTCACACATGATGGTGGTGCGATTGATGTCAAGTGCCATGAGGAAGCTGTGACCTTGCACCAGCTCCAGTCTAAAGGAAGTCCTGGTCTTGCCCTGAGCACTCATTTTGTGTGACAATCCTGTCCCCTGTGCTGCTGAGGGATGAACCCACATGTTGGCTGGACATTGTGGGATGCCTCGTGGGCATATGGCATGGTGGCCTCCATCAGTGTCTTCTCCAGTCCGATTGCAGTGCTAAGCCATAAGAATGACACCTCTGTGACACAGCAGGGGGGGAACTAAGGAAGAGGATTAAAAAAATGCTTGGGTGTATTCCTATCTGGTGCCTTCTCAAACTCNGGTGAAACCAGCCCTCCCACGTTGGTATTTATTTGCTAGACAAACACCCCTCCTTCCCATAGGGAGTCCTGGCAGGAGGAGGGAGTCCTCCTGAAGCTGCCTGGCACCCCAGAAGCCTCTGTGAGAATAAGACTGGTGCCCTGGTGTGTGCAGGTCCTTGCACATCACCGCTGTTTCCAGGGCCTGTGATGTGGCTGTGCAGTGATGGGTGAGGAGTTACCCAAGTGCGAGCACCACTTGTGCCCCACTGGGGCAGCCTCCTGTG
>VWZY01013294.1:372673-388804 GCA_013399075.1 Chloroceryle aenea
TGCAGGAGGAAGGAGTCAGTGCACTCCTTTGTACTGATACCAGTGCCACAAGAAATATAAAGCCCGGCCCACCCGTGAATTGATGTGATTTGTGGCTTTTTGGAAGGTGTTGTCCCAAGCAGGATGGTGCTGTGGGGAATTGTTCCTGGACTGTTTGAAGTGGTGGGCAAGAGGTGCCTGACTGGAGTGGTGAGCTGCTATCTGTAACCAGCTCGTGGCTGTGTGTGAAGCCCTTACAGCTCTGCCCATTTTACTGATCGGGAAACTGAGGCACAGAGGAGTGGTACAAGTAGCCTGCAGGCAGCACAATGGGGGTGGAGACCCTGTCAGCCCAACACTGGCCAGGGTTTAAGGAAAGGCCAAACATGGAGGAGGAAAAAACAAGACTGTCATATTGGTCCTGTTGTATTGAACATCCATGGTGTCTTGAGAGAGATCCTGGATGCAGAGGCAAGAGATCGAGCTGTCTCTGGATGCCTCCACAGTGGCTTCAGTGCAATTTATTTTTCTGATTAACCCTTTGCTGTAGGGGTTGGAGAGATAAAGAAGCCACACACCCTTCCCCAGTGGGAAAGGCTGAGAAGAGCCTGGTGCAAGATGGGGAAAAGGCTGATAGTGGTTGGAAGGTTTTGACACTACAGTATTGTTCATGTGTATCTCCTGAGGGATATCTCATTGTCCCTGACAGCTGGGCCCAAGATGGCCTGGTTATCTTCCTGCCTGGGGTCACCATGCGCTCCCAGTGTGGTGGAAGGGCTGTGATACCCAGTGGTCCTGCAGCAAAACAGCAAATGGGTCCCCAGCATCATGACATTGGGGTGGATGTGTATTTGGGGTGGATGATTGATGTGAGTTAGAGCAGTGATATGGCCTGGGCTTCATTTAATTTGAAGAAAAGCAGATTAAAAGCTCTCTGGACTCTCCTTGGAAGGCTGCACTGGAATCAGTGCCCAGCTAGCAGGCCTTCTCCACCAGCCCTGCTCCATGTGTCCTTGTGCATCTCCATCCTTCATGTACTACTCTGTTTCCAGGCTCCATGGGGCTGGGGATGCTCTGTTGCCCTCTGTGAGAAATCTAGCCCCTGCTTGCCTGAAGGAGCAGCACCAGGAAAACATGTGCTGTATTTTTAGCTTGTTTTCATGTGACATAGCAGTTGAGCCGAAGGAGAAGCCAGAACTGTGTCTGCAGCCAGCTTTCCTCCAGCTGCCACCCAGTGCTCCAGTGCAGGAGATAATGGAGCCTGTTAGTGATTGTCCTCATCTTGCATCCCCCTCTGGCATGTGCCATCACCCTCACTATTGCCTCTTCCCATCTTTGGTCTTCCTAAACAGTAAGGAAAACTGCTTATTTAATTAAAAACAGAAGTCCTGGCAGTGGAGCAGAGAGGGATTTTGAAGAGAGTGTGATGGTGTGATAGCACAGATGGGTGGCTTGGGGGGCATGTCCTCGACCTCAGGGCTCCAGGAAATTGTGCAGGGAAATGCTGGCCCAGGTGCCTTCCCTCAAGAAGCTGTTTCTTTGCAGCCCTCCTATGGAGTTGTGCTGGGGAGGGCATAGAGCACTAGTTGGTACCTTTGCTGTTTGCTCTGTGCTGTTCCTGGGGGACTGGGAAGTGAGTAGGAGCAGATGTGAGTGTGGTGAAGTCCCCATCCTCCTGGGTTGTGCAAGGCTGTCCCTTAACTTGTTCTCCCTGAGCTCTCCCCAGGCAGTTCTTACTAGGAAATGTTGATGGAGGAATGCTCAAACAGATGCTGGGAATCTGAGCGCTGCTGAGGACCCTGCATGCTCAGGGCTTTGCCAGGATATATTAGGAGCATGAGTGCTCAGCTGAGCTCTAGCGATGCCAGGGTCTAACTCCTGACCCTGCTGGGACATGAAGCCACATGAGGGGGAGCCTGGGTGCCTCCAGCTGCTTTCCTTTTACTCCTGTAACAGCTCTGGCCTCATCCCCCATCCCTTGCTCTCCATGGAAATGCTGTGCAGTGACCTGGTCTGAGAACCAGGAGTCCTGATGCTCTGGTCTGTGATCCAGCTGTGCAGATGCTCCCTTGAGCTGCCTGCCCTTGTCCTGGACCAGAGCCCTCCTCTTGCCTGCTTCTAGCACAGGCAGACAAGAACTTGGGCAGCAGGCCTTGGGCACCCCTTGCGTTCATTCCGGTACAGATGGGATTGTCTCTGAGGAACTTTGTGACTTGTGTGTCTGGAAAGATCTCTCTTGTCCTTTATGCCTCTTGCCTCCAGGATATGTCTGGGTGCTCCTGGGGCAATGGTGGAGGCCCTGTTTTTGGATTGGCTGTGACAGATAAAATATATCTCAGGGAAAGTGACCTGAAAGCCATCAAGTCACTTGGTGATTGCTGATGAGCAGCCTGGGGTGCAAGCAGAATTCAGTGGGACATGAGGTCAAGGATGGTGTATATTCTTAGCTCCTCAGCCTGTGGAGAGCACCCTTGTCCTCCTGGGGGTCTCCTTGTACCAGTTTAGAGAAGTGGAGTGTTAGTGGGGACTATTTGCTTCTTTGAGGCACACGTGGTCTCTGGACATATCTGTATTGCCAGCTATCTCATGGCTGTCAGGCTCTGCACTGGGGAGGGCAGAGTAGCACAGAGCTGAGTTGTCAGGGCAGCAGCCTGGTGCTCCCCTGACAAGTGCTGTGCCCCTGACATCTGGTTGGGGCAGATGCTGAAAGGTGTCCTTGGGAGCATGAGAGCAAAGCCTGAACTCTTGCAGGGCTCTGATGTGGTGCAGGGATGCTGTCTGGGCAGGGAGGGAGCCTGCACAGCAGGAAGCTCTGTGGGGCCTGGCACCCAGGGGGTTAACAGCAAGGTGCATGGTACAGCTGGAGCGATTTGGGAGAGGCAGAGCCTGATGAGGCTGGAGGGGGATGTGGTGGGAGAGATGAGGTGTGGGCATCGAGGGGTGGTAGGGTTTGTGAGTGAGGAAGGCAGGCAGTTGCTGTGCTCCTCGCAAGATGCTGCAGTGGTGGTTTTGGGAAGAGGAGCCGGAGCAGGGAAACTCTCAGGTATGAAGCTGTGCGGGTTGCCTGCCCTGACTCTGCGCAGGGGGAAGCTGGGAGGGAAGTGGTGGCCGTAGCTGGTCTCCGGAGCAGCCCTGCTCGGTGGTGGGCTGCGGTCATATGTATTGGTGCCCATCTTTATGTCCCTCCAGCGTTTTGTGGGTTGATCCTCTGGCCCTCAAGAGCACAAGCCCTTAACCCTGTTGCAGCTGAGATCTCATCTCGGGGCCAAGAGGTACTGCTTTGGTCCACTCTGCCTGGAAAGCCCTTGCCCTGCCTGTGTTCTCTGTGTCTTCAATGGTCGAAGTCCCCGACGTCCCCAGCCTGAGCTGTGCTTGGTGCGATGTGTTTGCAGATAAGCTCACCCTTCCAGGAGGGATGGTGATGGGATTCTTGGGCTTTGCCCCAGGCTTGTCCTCAGCCCCAGGCAGGCTGCCCTGCACCGGACGTGCTGTGGCTGCCGTGGCCCCAGGGGAAGGATCCCTGCTTTCTAAAAGGCATGGGTAACATAGATTTATTTATTCAGAGACTTAATTAGCATCTTTAAATATTAAATAGTAAACAAACTGCGTCTAGTGGGATCAACATTTACAAACGGGGATTTTAAATTTTTTTTTTTTCCTCTCTCTGGGACGTACACTTGGTTTTTTTAAGTGTTTGGGGAGGAGCTGTTGTGTGTGGGCTCTGGTTAATGGGCGAGGGACCAACCCACGGCACTGCTGGTGAAGAAGGGGGAGAGGATGGGGTGAAGGAGCGGAACAGACATAAGGGCTGGGAAAAAAAGGAGGGAGAGAAGCAGAGAGGTGTGCTTAGAGCATGGGTGTCGGGGAATTGCAGAGCCAAGTGCTGGATGGAGGTAATTCTCTGCAGGATGCACCATCCCCTTCCTGCCCAGGCAGGTGGAAGAAGGCAGGCAGGAGA
Organism: Chloroceryle aenea; assembly: GCA_013399075.1. Lineage (NCBI taxonomy): Eukaryota > Metazoa > Chordata > Aves > Coraciiformes > Cerylidae > Chloroceryle > Chloroceryle aenea. The sequence continues at coordinate 376,611 of VWZY01013294.1, forward strand.
TGGAGGTTCCTGCCATGGAACAGCTAATTGCAAACAAAAGGTGGTGATCCTGCAAGGGGAGGTGTTTTTCAACTGATCTGCCCCCTATTATCTCTGCAAATGGGGGCCTGCCTGGTAGCGGATTACATTGGGGGTTATTTATTGGCAAAGCACTGTACAGTTTTAATTTTTCCTTTTTGCTTATTCAGGCTTTAGCTCCAGAGGAAAATAGCCTGGGGTGGCTTTGAAATGGATTCTCTTTGCCCCATTAACTTATTCAGTGAGTTTAATGGGCCTTTTTTTTCTCCGAGCCTTGAAGCCATCATTAAAAGGCAGAGATTTATAAAAGCAAAGATACTCCTGAGCTTTAGTCAAACTTTGGGGTAGGGGGGTGGGGGCAATGGTGTTGTCACTGCCAGGTGAAGATGTATGGGGTTTTGCTCAGGGATGTCGTGAAGGTTGAATGCTGCTATCGTGCTGCTCTGGGAGATTTACATGGAGAACCAGGTTGCTTGGGATACTGTCCTGGTGCTGCCCAAGTTCCTCTGCTGAGGAAGTGCCCCTGAGGAGCTGTGGGATCAGCTGGTCTGTGCTGGAACCAAGCCCTTGCCTGCAAGCAATGGGACACTATCTGGGCTCTTAACCTGTTGGTATATTGCCCAGTGTGACTTGTCACCTTTCTGTGCTGCAAAGCTGCCATCTCTTCAGGCTGAAAGAGAGAAGCTTCTCTTGCTTTGTGCAGGCTGCTCACAACTTTATTTTCATTTCATTTATGCCATGCTGGGGATGGCCAGTGCTTGATGCTTTCTTGAGTGTCTACAGTCAGTGCTGGAACCCTTTCCCTCCCTCTCTCTGCTAGAGGTACCCAGTCCTATTGCACCCCTGTGCTGAGCAGCCCCATGCTGTGATAAACTGGGTGTCTCCTGTGAGGATTGCACTTGTTAAGCATGTGGTTTTTACTAGTACCTGGGGAGTGTTTGGAGAATGAAACTGAGATTAAATGTCTGAGTGAATTCCTTCTTTCTTGGGCTCTTCTAGGGCCAATCTCTTCACCTTTTGTGTTGCAAATCAGACCTGTTGTCTTTTTGGGAAAGAAATATAGGAGCATGTAAGACATGGGTTGGCATGTTATCTCTGGACACCCTCCTGCTGGCACAGTTGAATTTTTGGTCCCCAGACCATGATGTGTTGCAGACATCTCATAGGCAGCCCTTGAGTTTTACCACTGATGGGGAGTAGTGGCAGGGAAGGGCTGGGTGTGGTAGGGTTTCCTAGCTTGCTTCTAAAAACCAAGTTCATCTGTTTCTGGCACCTCCTGGTCTGGCAGAGGCTAGTGTGGCCCATGACTTTCAATGCCTTAAGTTGTAATCAGAGCCTCTGTGCTGGGACAACTTTTCTTATATATTTCTTTACTTTTCTTACTCTGTGTGCTACCCTTGAGGTTAACCCCTGGTAGCATGAGCAGTCCACGTATAACCCACATGTCTCTGTGCCCAGCCTGCCACCTGCCAGCTCAGGGATGCTGCTAGTAGAAGTCTGGGCTGGAAGGTATGTGACAGCTGGAGAACCACCCATGCAGCCACCCCTCATGTTTGCACCATGAGTTCAAGGTGTGCATCCCTCACCAGCCCTGCTGCAGTTCAGGAATGGGAGGCAGATGTGGTGGGAGAAGGAAAGGACCTGCTTGCCCAAACCAATATGCTCAGGGCTCGCATGTAAGGCTGACCCCAGACACTGGATTCTGCTGGGTACCAAAAGCAGCTGGAAAATGGGACTGGAGACTGGGTGATGTGACTTGTGTGTCTGTGCTGGTGGCACTGGGGCTGACTCTCCTGCCCTGCTGCAGGATGGAGGGATGGCAGCCTGTGACCCCTGCTGACCTGTCACCAGCCTGGCAGGTGGCGAGGAGCCTTGTCAGTGGGAGAAAAGCTGCCTTGTTGCCAGCGGATGGGCTGGGAGGCTTGCAAGGAGGAAAGGCCTCCAGCTCCAGGAGGAGTTGTCCAAGGGTTGGTTATTTGTAGCCTTCCTGGAGGGACTGACCACCCAGCCTGACCTTGGAGCACTGCTTCGAGGTAGTGGCAGGACAGGGACATACTGAAATGACCCTGAAGGTGCTGTGGCCAAGCATCAACCAGCTGCAGTGTGCAGCCATGCTGGAGTGGGAAGAGTCCCTGATGCTGACCTGCCTGTGACCTCTAGACCAAGAGCAATGCTCATTGCAAATCCATCTGTTCTTGAACCTCTCCCTTAAGCACACAAGGGGAAGGAGACACTCATTACCTAATAAGCACCCATAAAAAGTACTTGTCCCCTGCCCCTGTAAATCCTTGCCTCCTTGGTGCTACCTGCTGTGTAAATTGCTGCTGACCCTGTAAATCACTCTCTTCTTTCCTCTGCCTCCCCTGAAACTGTCCCTTCCCTTTAAATCCTCTGTCCCCATCGTTTTTCTGCTGCCTCCCCCCTTGCTCTGCCTGTGCTGTAAATCCTGAGCCCCGTTGAGGCTGGGATGGATGTAGGGAGGAAGGGTTCAGTGATGTGGTGGTGGAGGGTATCTGCCCTAGGACGCTAATCCCTCCTGACGACTCTCCTGGGACTTACTTGCCAGTGAGAGCTGGGGGAGGTTGTTCTGCCCAACTGCCTGCAGGGAAGGTCGTCCTTCCGCTGGGAACAGAACAGATCTGGGCTGTCATCTTCAGCCTCTGGGCTGCAGCCAGCTGGGTCCAAACCGGAGGGTGTTGGTGGAGTCTGCGCCTGACCGCAGGCATCCCAGCCCTTGGTATGGCTCCTGGAAAGGGCTGCTCTCCCAGGACACGTTTCTGAGATGTAAAAATAGCCAGAGTTAAAGACACAATCTCTGTTTATCCCTTGAGTGCTTGGGGTCATGCCATAGCATAGCTTTGCTGTGCCCCTATCTGAAGTCCCCTCAGGAAGCTCTGAAGGAGCTGTGGGCAGCAGCGTTCCTGTGTGGTAATGGAGAACCATCACCTGAGTTTCCTCTCGATGTCGGTGCCTCATTGCCGAGTCCTGAGTTGCTGGGATAACCATAGTGTGTTTTTCCCCTTATGATGATGCTGGGACAGTACGTAGTATGTAGGGGCTGAGGCAAGGGAGGTGTAGGAAACCAAGTGTGAGGACATCAGCTCAGTGCCGTGAGCTGTGCTGTCCGTAATCCTGGCCTCACCGCTCAGCCTGGGAGTGCTGGGCTGCGCCTGCGTGTGCAAGAGGAGCTGTTTGTGTCTTCATGGGAAAGCCTGTGGCCAGAGACGATGGCTTGGCCTGTGTGGGTGACTCGGCCTCAATCCAGGCTGGTCGTGCTGCTAGTTTGCTGTGGCTCATGCACCTGGCACCCAGACATGGTGGTATTTGGTGTACAAAATACTGAGCCTTTCTGTGTCCAAGGACTTAGTGAGCAGAAACTGATAATGCTCCAACAGAGCTGCTTTTTTTCCACCTAATGAGCAGGAGTGAGCACTACCCTGAACTGTATGAGCAGCTTTGCCCCACTCCTGTGGAGGTCAGTGGAGCACACAGCAGAAAATGCAGAGTCAGAGCCACGATGGGGGTCACTGGAGTGTTTTGGGATGGTGCTGTCTGCAAAGCTGCTGTGAGCACACAGGGTTTAGAGATTTCTGCTTGTCTCTCTGTGGAAGAAAGTGCTGCAGAAAATCTGAGTGCCTTTTGATGTGGATTTCCAGGTGCCCCAAATCCCCAAGGTATGAATGGGAAGCTGGGGAGTGCAGTCCTCCCTGCAAGCCCCCGGGCTGGAGGAGCTCCTCAACTGTCTCGGTGGTTCAGGGCTTAGTTTATAGATGTGCTGCTCCTGACCCACTATGAACTGTGCATGTCCTCTGGAGAGACACTGACTGGTGTCATCTGTGGCTCAACTCTACCTGATTGCCTGGAGGGTGGTTGCCAGAAGATCTGCAAGAAAAACGAGGTGATGCTCTGGGATGGCTCATTCAGGCATTAATATTAACTGCTCACAATGCTGGCGGTGCTCTGCAAAGGACCTGGGCTTGACCGAGCTGGGTGTGTTGCTTTAGACCTTTCTCCTGCTGCCAAGCATATTTTTTTTATTATTATTAGTTTTTCTTTATCTTATGTCTGAGGCCAGTTGTTTATTAACACTGGCCTTGTGATACCACTGTGCTCTGGTTTGGGAAGAGGACGGAGCAGGAGATGCATCCGGTGGCAGTGCAGGGATGCTAACAACAGTGGGGAAGGCAGGGGGCAGCGGAGGAGAGCGGTGGCAGATTTTCAAAATCCATATAAATAGCAAAAATAAATTTCCAGCAAACGCTTCCAGTCCTGCAGTATTAAGAAAGTGAAGCACTAGAGGATAAGGAAAAGCATGAGCAATAACAGCAGGGATTTAGAAAGAATAAATCTTGCCAGACAAACCTGATTGCTTTTTCTTTTGATGGAATCACAAAATTAGTGGCTGAGCAGAACGTGGAAATCCTAATATATTTGGATTTAGCAAAGCATTTGATATAGTGTCTCGCCAAATCTTACTCTAAAAATTAGTTCAGTTTGCCTTGGATATGATGCCGCCAAATGGACTGAAAACTGGCTTAGGGCCCTAAACAAATAGCGATGGGCTGTGTTTGGGGAGAAGAGGAGCTGTGGGAGCAGAGCTACAAACTGGCTTTTCTTATTTAAAAAAACCCACCCAAACTATAGATAAACTCTCAGAATAACAACACTAAAAAACTCCAGGAGTGTGGCCTCAATTTGAGGCACCTTATTACAGGAATATTGACAAATTGGAGAGGGTTCAGAGACAAACAAGGAGGGGGGAAAAAGCATTAAGTTACCCTCAGAGGGAGATGGGGAGATGAGAAAGTCTCAGGGCTGGAGGCATTTCGGGGAGGAGCAGGTGGTGGCCCGTGGGGCCAAGATGAATATTTGGGCTGTTGTTGGGACCTGGCAGGGAGCATCTCATTGCCTTCGCCCCCGCACAGTGGAGAATCGTTAAGCTGCCCATTTCACGGCCCTTTCCAGATATTATCGAGTAAGCGGGGGCAGATAATCACCGTGACTGTCAGAAAGAACATCCCTAACGGGGAAGCTGGGTACGTTTCCTCAGGGAAATCTTGAGTCTTGGAGTAAGCACCAGGTGATGGCCTTGGGTGATTCGGGTCAGTAGATGGGAATTTTTCTGCATTGTGGGCTCGGGAGGGAAGCTGAGAGGTGGTTGTAGCTGCCTTGAGGTGCTGCCTCCCGCATTATTTATCTGCGCTCCACAGGCGTTTATCATCAGGGAAAAGGCTGGGGAACGGCTGGTGGCAGCTGGAGTGCAGATGTGTCCCCACGGAGGGATGGCTGAGTCCCTTTATGTTTAAAGGCTTGTGGAGAGGTGGAGCCCCCCTTGTCACCTTGCAGAGGTAGGACAGGAGAGGTTGATGCCCCTAGCAGGAGTTTATACAAGGGTTTGAGCCCTGTCATGGAAGTCAGGAAGGATGAGGTCTTCCAGCAAGTTCATCCATGAAAATGTCTGTCTGTCTGCCATGCTGAGCTCTTAGAGTCCTTCAGCACTTGTTTGGGGCATGGAAGAAATTCGGAGTGTGTGGAGACTCTTGGCATAACTGTAGTGTTCCCACGAGTTGAGGAAATGCATGTGTCCATCGGAGATGGCTCTTTCGGATCAGCTGGGTGCTACCAGTGCCAGTGGGATGGGCTGGGTGAGTGGGACCTTTCCATGGCCTTTTAAAAGCAGATCTGTACCTTTAGATACAAATGCAAAGAAACTTTCAATACAGGAAAGGCAGTTTGCTAGAGGGGATGTTGCTTTGCATAAAGAGCAGCTACCTTGCGCTGGTGAGCCAGAGTGGTGGGGCAGGAGTTAGCTGGACTGAGCAAGAGTTAGGGAGAAAGCCATGGAGCAGAGCTGGGAAGGGCTCCTAGAAGATTAAGTGGCTTTGTGTCTCCCTGGAGGAGCACAGGGTTTCTTCAGCCTGCTGCATGGTCCTTCAGGTGGTTCTCCCCCCCCCTCTTTGCACTGCTCTCTGCCCAAGGCTGAGCCTGCTGGGGGGGTTGGTGAGATGGGGCTGAACCAGGCAACATTTGGGAGGTATTTTTAGCTGTTCTAATTGTGGCAAATAAATGCCGTTCTTACTTGTTGGGATTGAGCTACAGCTAAATCACAACTAGTTCTAATGATGATAATTACCGGATTTCAATATTTATAGAAACGGGTGCTTCCTTCGTATCGGCGGCTGCCACTGCGCTCTCACCTTCGCAGATCGAAACCTTGGCTCATTATCACTACAGCTATTTATTTACTTGCACATTTTTAACTCACAGATGGCAACGTATGAGAGATCTGAAATGATACGGACCCGCTGGGGATGTTGTAGTCTTTGGGCAGAAGCTGTGGGATGAATAGGGAAGCATCTCCCGAGGACCTGCTGGTTGCATTCTTTTGGGGCACCCTTGGAGAGATGTTCTCAGCTCTGCGAGCCTGTTTGTGTCTGCCAGGACTTAGCCCCCAAAGGGTGAAGGGGAATGTGTGTATTTTTGTGTTAGCAGGATGGATCACTGCCTCTAATTGCTGCGTGCACTAAAACACACGCATGCTGTGATTGGGACAGAGTTTAAAGGGTGAGACAACAGAAAGGACTCAAGTCCTGTAAGAATGGACTTGGAGGAGCTTGTGTAAAGGTGTCTGGGAAGTCGCTGTTTGCAGCAGCAACTTCTGGATATCTTGATTTAGTAGTGTCCCTCTCCAGCTTGGTATTGCAGAAGAAGGGCACCTTCTGTGGGTGCAGGGATATGTGTGTGGGTGTCAGTATGCCTGTCCCCTAGGCTTAGGATGGGGGTGCAAACCCCCATGGGTGTATCAAACCAGCCCTGTTGGGTTGATCTCAGCTGTGGATCCTCACAGGCATCCAGACCCGTGTGCCCATCAGGTCTGGACTCCCTTCTTGTGCAAGGTGTAGAAAAGATTCACTTATTCAATTTGCTATCTCTCCAGTGCCACATAAGCTGTATTGATAAATTAATCTTATATTGTTGTGACTAAACAGCCCTGCAATTTTTTACACTGTGCAGTCTAATCTGTCTTGACAGCTGTATCATTAGTTTATATTTGTTGTAATCTCATTCGCTGTGTTGGCTGTGGGGAGTTTTTATTTGAGGTGCTGTGCTGCTACGCAGGCAATGGGTGCAGCCAGTAGCTCTCCGCTGGGTGCTGTGGGGGGTAGTGAGGATGCACCTCCTATGAAACCAGCCCCAAAATTCTGCTCTACTGCCTGGAACCAACACCTGCCTGGTAGCAATGTTGCCAGGGCTGACCTGGCCACACCAAAGCATCCCCACTGCTGAGATTTTGATGGGAACCCCTAAACTTGAGTAAAGATGGTGAAAAGGTGGCTGTTGGGAGACTTGCATCTTACAGCAAACATTTCAAGATGCCTTATGATGAGGGATGGATTGTTTCCTTGGTGTGTTCTGTCATTTTCTGTAGTATGGGATGGAGCCTGCTCCATTGCTGATGTTGCCTTTCGGTCACAGGGAATAAAGGGACTGCAAGAGCTTGGACTGCACAGCCTGTCATCCAGGCCTTTGGAAATGTTATGAGGGACAGTGAAGTGTGCTGGCATAGCATCCTAAGATGGAGATGACAGTGTCATGGGCAGCTGGCTGCTCCCCTGGCTCAGGCCTGGGTTTGTTCTTCCTAGTCCAAGTGGGGCTGATTTGGGCCTCTGCTGCATTTGTAGAGAGTCCATTTTCTTTGCAAGCAGCTTTGTGTGTAACTCCTTTCAATAGCAGCTCCCCAAAACTGTGGAATGAAAGGTTTTGAGCTGGTGCAATGAGATTCCTGACAGCAGGGACCAAGGGAGACTATATGTTCCCCAGGCAGGGGACAAACTGGTGAGGGTGGGAAGCATTTTGGTAGCTACTTTATGCTTTAGATCTTGAACTTGTTAAATCTGGATAGGAAAGGACAGTCACGGGAGTGCAGACTCCTGTTTGAAGCATCTCTGACCAAGCCTGGATGGCTTGGGTACAGCTCAAGCCTGTCTTTTTTTCATGAGTGCATCCTTTGGGGAAAACATTTGGGCTCTGGCAAGACTGAAGATGTGAGTGGCTCATGAGGTGTATGTACCACTTGCAGTTTGATGATGTCAATTGTTATTTAGACCTCCGTTCACCTGTATGGTCTGGCAAAGTCCTGCAATGCTCCATGCTGCTCTCAGATCTGGCAGCACCAGTACTGTCTCAGCCCAGTGGATGTGCCACAGTGCCTCAAGGTGCTGTGGTGGTGCTGCCTATGTACTTCCTCCTTTGCAGGCAGGACTGAGAGCAGATGGTGGGATGTGCTGTGTGACAACCCCAGCATGTAGGGCTGGTGGGGAGGATGGTGAAGCTTGGTGAGGTCTGAATAGTGGTGTCCTAAACTGTGACAGGTGGCATCAGCAGTGAATGTAGGAAGATCCCCACTCCAGGAGATAAATATTTGTGGAAACATCTAGAGCCTGCTCATTCCTGTGCATATGAAGATGCTATGAAAGGAATGTCACACCTGATGGTCCATGATGAGTGCCGAAAAAGGTTTGGTAATGTGACTGTCCACCAAACAGGGTGTGTTGTGGCTCAGAAGTTTGTTGCTGTGGCACCAAGTTGCATCAGGCTTAAACTGTGGTTTGTAGTGATCTCAAGTTGGGGATGCCTGAGGACAGTTCTTGCTAGTGGCAGAGATCTGCATTTGCATCCTGCAGCTGGGAGAGCCTCCTGCTGTCAATGCTCATGGAGCTGCCATTTGTCATGAGCTGCGGGTGGTGAGAAGGTGATGGACTTCCAGGTTGAGTACAGCTGTTCAGCATGGTCAGAGGCAGGAGGTGTCCATCCTGTTGGCAGGGGAATTGCATCTTCTCTCTGCCCCAGCCTGGTGGTGTGATGGAAATGGGAGTCCCTAGCACTTACCCTAAATCCAGGGTTAATGACACACCCATGGCAGTAGCACCTCCATATACAATGAGCACTGCTGACCTGCTGTCCACTCTCGTGGAGAAGATGCATTTCCCATTCAGATGACCTCCAGTGCCTGGGGACATTGCTCCAAGCTCTAGTGGTTAAGGCTGATCCTTCATCTGCAAAGACCCTGCTAGTGTTTTCAGCAAGGAATTGGCTCATTGTGTGAAACATGAGTGGCTTGCAGCCAGGGCCCTCAGATGCGAGGTGGGGACTCAGTGGGTGAAGCAGGTCAACTGGGGAATTTAGCAATTGCTCAGCACACCAATCTTTCTGCTGGATGAGAAAAATTCTTGCTTTGTTCTCCAGTCCTCTTCACAACACTTGATGGTTGCTGTTCACACCCTGCTTTTTTATCAGCTTCATGTCAGAGGCGGGGAGATGTGAGGACAGGGCAGCAGAAGCCTCCCTGGAGAAGTTCACTGAGCCAGTTGCAGGGCCAGTGTCAGAGTCCTGCTCTGCTCCTGCTGTCATTGTCTGTGGCCACCTCCTATTCACTGTGATAGTATCGCTGGGGCAGACTGTAGCTTTTTGCTGTTTATAGCCCTCTTGTCCCTTAGCCAGGGTGAGGATGTTTTAGCTATTTTTTTTTTTTTTTCCCCCGGTTTATCCCTGGGTGAATTGCAGGTCCTTGCCCTTGACTTCCACATGGGTTTTGGTCACCCATCAGTGCCAGGTTCTGCTCTAAGCTCAGGATGCAGCTTGGGATAACCTTCCCTGCTGCCAGTTCCTAGGCACTGGTGTCAACTGGGAGCCACAGGGAGTTTTGGCTGGTATTGCTATGCTCCACTCATACTGATGAGACTATTTCCATAGCAACTACAGGATTTTTTCAAAGGGGAGATAAGGGAAAAGATGTGAAAAAAAACCAAACCAAACCCACAAAACTAGCCCAGCTGAAAACCGTCATGGGCAGAAGCTGTTGGTCAGCGTGCGTGGGCTTCAGGAGATCATGTATTGCCTCTCACCCAGGAGAAGTTCCCTGGCTTGGCATATTTGTGTGGGGCATTGTGACCAGGTGGCCCTGATGCTCTCACCACCTAAAATATGGAAATTGGAGCTGGTACTTGCATTGTGTGACTTGGGAGGACTGGGATGTCCTTGTGGGGACTTTGAGGCTGGGGACGGCTCAGGAGTGTGTGGGGCCATGCTGTGGGGAGCTGGTGTGTGCTGTGGCTTTTGGGGGAGCTGTGGAGGATACAGCTGCTGCTGCACAGGGTGATTTCCAAAGCTGCTGGCATAGCTGTGCTTGTTGCTGGCAAGGTGATTGCAGTGGTGCTGGAGGCTGTCTCAGCTCATGTGGGAGTGGGGGGATACCTTTTGCCCACTCTTACTTTCCCAAAGTGCCTGGAGCCCTGGGGGAGGGATCTGCAGCTTCTGCCCTTGAATATCCCAGTGCTGCTCTGAGTTCTGCCTTCCCCTCTGTCTCCTGCCCTTGCTGGGAGACAGGGAAACAGATAAAAGGGCTGTAAATGGTGCTTCTGGGGCAGAAAGCTTTGGGAATGCAGAGACAGGTACAAGCTTGGCATGCTGACCCTGTGTGTGCTGTCTCAGAGGCTGAATCTGAGCTTTGGCATTGCAGCAGGAGAAACTGGGGAGTTGCTTGTCGGCTTGTGACTAGGGGCTGCCAGTGGGACAGGTTCGCTGGCTGCCTGATGAGCCCAAAGGTGGCTCAGGAGCTGGAGACCGTCCTGCAAGCTCAGTGCAAGGCTGGTGTGGGGAGGCTGTGGGCAAGACTGTGTTGGTGTATTGATGCCTACTGTGTAGGTTGGTGACACCTGGTCCCAGACTTCCTCCTGCAGAGGAGGAGGCAGCACGAAGGCAGCCCTTCTCTGTCCCATTACACTGTCTGCAGAGGGTGCAGGAGCTGCCATGCGGGAGGGCTGTTCCCCACCAGCTGCCATCCCCAGTAAGCTCCAGCCTGGCACACAGCACAGGCTTTTGGGCCCCAGCTGCTGCAGGCTGCAAGCGAGCCAGCCTGCTCCCTGGAGAGTGGCCTGGGGCCGGCGGCAGACAATGTCCAAATTCTTTGTACAGAATGAGCTTCCCTTGACTGATAAAACCCTCTGGGCTCACGCAGTTTGCTCAGAGGTTGGGCTGGTTTTGGGACCCTCCTAGCTGTCCAGCTGCCCAGGAGCGGAAACAGTTTGTGTCATTCTTGGCAGGGTGGGGGGGAACCAAACCAACAACAATAACCCTGAAAAGATGTTGTCCGATGATCTACTTTCTGGCTTTGAAATTGCTCTGTGATCCTAAACAGCAACAAGACATGTATCCTGTTAAATTCATCTTCAACCCAAGTTGTGAAAGGGAAGGTGCCATCAGGAGGTGCAGCCTGGCTTCCTTGCTTGCTGCCTCTCTGCAATTAAAACTGAGCAGGACCTCTGGATACCTCAAGTGCTCCTGCAAAATTTTCTACCTGTCAGTGTAATGTCAGCCTCTTGGAAATGCTTCAGAAATAAGAGTCTCATTTTCAGGAGCACCAATCCATCAGGCTTGTTATGTCTGTGCTCATGTCTCATAAGATGGGACATGGCCTTGGGCTATGGAGAGGGGCATGCGTGCTGCTATGACCTGGCTGGGACTGGATGTCACTGCTTCTTACTGCTGTGGCCTTAAACCTTCATGCAAACTCCCAAGACCCAGTGTTGAAGAACATCTTCAAATGGTGCAAGGAAAGCCAGCTAGCAAAGGGTGGAGATGTCAGTGCTGGGTTAATGAGTTGTGTTAGCCAAATTGCAGTAACTTGTGTTCTCCTGCCCTGCTCCTGGTGTAAAGCAAAACTTATTTGCTTAACAGCCAGTGCAGTCCAACAGCAGTGTTTTTGGATAGTGTGACCTCAAGGATTTCAGCCCATCTTTGGCCCTGGTGAAGGAGGGGCCCATGGGGAGTGAAGGGCAGAGGCTTGGTTGGGGCAGCTGTTTCTGGAGTGCTGGCAAGCCCTGGTTGTGAGTGCTGCTCTCCGTCAAGGTGCCGGGTGAGCAGAGGCTTCTCCATAGTTCAGTTATGCCTTTATCTGGAGGGATGGCAGACTGAGCTGTGATACGAGTTAGAAACGGTCCCCAGATTTGCTGTTTGCATAGCTGGATCAGCTCAAACACAACAGCCCGCCTAACAGTGTCTCTGGCTGTCAGTGTCTTCTATAGCATTTTTGCAAGGCGCTTTTTTCCCATGTTTATATGAACAAAGCAAAGTGCTGGGAGAGGAGCCTTTAAAGTGTCTGTTCCCTCCTTGCTCTC
>VWZY01013294.1:388901-419929 GCA_013399075.1 Chloroceryle aenea
CAGCAAAATATCTGCTATCCCAGGAAGCCCAATGCTCCAAGTCATCATGACTTGGTGTGCACATATCCCTCTCCTCTTGAGTGATGCTTCTGCTCTTCCACCTCTGCAGTAATAACAGTCTGGTGTGCAGGAAAAGCTTGGGAGACAAAAAAAGGGTGAGTATTTTTTTTTCATGGCTTAGTAGAATGGGACTGAGCCCTTCTGGATGATGGAGCCCTTGCATTGCTACTGGGGAGGGTGGGCAGAGCTGGCAGTGATTTATTTGCAATGAAGATACAAGCTTGGGGGGGGGGTTGTGGAGGGTGTGTGTGTCTGTCATGGCAGTTGGCTCAAAATAAACTCCATGAAGAACTTGCCTGGTACTTTGTCTTCACAGGGAGCAGCTGGCAGGCTGGGCAGGTAGATCTACAATGCCATGGAGATAATGGGGACTGTGGCAAGTCTCCTTGCAGGTTGGAGGTGCTCCGCCCATGACTGTCCTGAGTGAAGCGGCTGGGAGCCTGGCCTGCAGCCAGCCCAGCTGGGCATTGCTGCCTGCTTGTTTGAGCTTCATAAACATCTGAGGAGCCAAAGTGCTGGAGGATCAAAGTTCAGGCTCCTTGGGAGCTGTTTGGGAAAATAAATGCTTCGTGGGAGCGGGATCTGAGTCCAAGAAAGATTGGCTCTCTCCTACCCTCAGGCAGCGACTTTCCTGGTGTTTGGGGTGTGTGGGAAATCTGGAAATGGGATGAGCTGTGCTATGGGGGCAGAGGAGCTGTGGGGGAATGGAGGAGGATAAAATAAGATGGGGGACNAGCAAAATATCTGCTATCCCAGGAAGCCCAATGCTCCAAGTCATCATGACTTGGTGTGCACATATCCCTCTCCTCTTGAGTGATGCTTCTGCTCTTCCACCTCTGCAGTAATAACAGTCTGGTGTGCAGGAAAAGCTTGGGAGACAAAAAAAGGGGGAGTATTTTTTTTTCATGGCTTAGGAGAATGGGACTGAGCCCTTCTGGATGATGGAGCCCTTGCATTGCTACTGGGGAGGGTGGGCAGAGCTGGCAGTGATTTATTTGCAATGAAGATACAAGCTTGGGGGGGGGTGTTGTGGGGGGTGTGTGTGTCTGTCATGGCAGTTGGCTCAAAATAAACTCCATGAAGAACTTGCCTGGTCCTTTGTCTTCACAGGGAGCAGCTGGCAGGCTGGGCAGGTAGATCTACAATGCCATGGAGATAATGGGGACTGTGGCAAGTCTCCTTGCAGGTTGGAGGTGCTCCGCCCATGACTGTCCTGAGTGAAGCGGCTGGGAGCCTGGCCTGCAGCCAGCCCAGCTGGGCATTGCTGCCTGCTTGTTTGAGCTTCATAAACATCTGAGGAGCCAAAGTGCTGGAGGATCAAAGTTCAGGCTCCTTGGGAGCTGTTTGGGAAAATAAATGCTTCGTGGGAGCGGGATCTGAGTCCAAGAAAGATTGGCTCTCTCCTACCCTCAGGCAGCGACTTTCCTGGTGTTTGGGGTGTGTGGGAAATCTGGAAATGGGATGAGCTGTGCTATGGGGGCAGAGGAGCTGTGGGGGAATGGAGGAGGATAAAATAAGATGGGGGACAGAGGGAGTGTGCTGGATTCGACTTCTAACTAGCCGTGACAATGCAGAAGCATAAGGACCCTTTGACATAGACAGTTTGCAGCTCCAAGATCTGGTTTCTGTGCCGCTTTTGGGATCCAGGCATGGGAGCAGTGGATAGGGTCTGCTCAAAAATGTGCAGCTATATTGAAACAGAATTTGAGATAAAGCTGATGTGGACATAAAAAAGCTCCTGCATTTAGACTCCCATGGAGGCTGTGGTTTCAGAAAGTGTGCTTGTGGGTTTGTGTGGGTGGGTGGCAGCGGGCAGGGCCAGCAAGGGCGGCAACCCTGGATTAAAGACCAGAGCCCCATCCTGCAGCAGCGCTGGTGCAGCCTCATCCCTGGCTATTGCGGCTGCTCTTGCTGGACTCTCACTCCTGCCTCCTTATTCTCAGTACCATATATCACAGTAACAGCCAGCTTGTGGGAGATTTTATTTTCTCCTTTTCCTCCTCCATCCATTTTCCTGTCGACAAGCACAGTGTGAAGTGCGATGCATGCATGTAGCTGGCAATGATCCCCTTTGGGTGCTAGCTGAGCTAATTGTGGTCTATCAGGACATCATCTTCACCATCACCAAAGCCCTGTGCCTTTTTTGGGGGACTCCTTTCCACCACATGCTCTTTGGCAATACTCTCTACCATGAATTATTCCTGCCAAGATGAACTCTAGTGATTCCGTACCTTTACTACATCACCTTGTCTTGCTAATGTGTCTAGGTACTGTGTTCTCCAGGAGAGAAACACAGATGCCTTTGGAGCAGAGCTTGGCAGCTCTCTCTGTCTGTATTAATTTATATATATATTTTTTAATTTTCTGAAAAGCCCTGGACCTGTTTGGAGATGGGTGTGTGAAGGTATTTGACCTCCAGTTTGAAGTTGCAGAGACAGTTTAATAAGGAAGAATATGAACACTGGAGGCAATTTTAACCAGCATGATCTGTACAATGCCATTTGATCTTTAAAGACCACAAAACGTTGCATGCTGCTGCCTGTCACTGCTTATGAAATCCTATGGATAAAAGCATCCTTTCCTTTGGCATGGCAGGCACCTGTTAGCTGTCCTGAGCAGGAGACTTTTCTCTGTATACCCCAGATCTGGGTCTAATGGTGGGAAGCACCTCTCCAGGCACAGAGGACTGGTTTTGCAGGCTCTCTTGCCAGAGAGTAATGAAAGAAATTATCTTTTATGGAAATGTCATCACCTTTGAGTCTGCCACCCAGAGGAAAAGGGGAGCAAGCTATGGCTGATACTGAAGGCAGGGGCTTTACTCTTGCTGATGCTTTGCCCCAAGGTGGTTGCATTTGTGTATTTATGTCCACATCTGCAGATCTAAACTGCTCATCACATCTTGTTCTCTCTTCAGGTGGTGTCTGAGACTGTGCAGGGGTCAGATAGCGATGGGCAGTAAATAAGAAAGAGGTGAGGAGAGAGCCTGCAGCAGCTGGGAGGTGTCAAGGTGGTGGACAGGGAGTTGGGGCTGATCCAGAACCCCAGCCTGTATGCAGTGTGGTTCAGGGACACTGTCCCCCCCAACCCTGCTCCCCACGCAGGAGATGCTGCAGCTCTTGGAATGTTCCTCCTGAAGCTTTTGCACTGTTGCTCGTCTCTGATAAATGAGGCTTCTTCAGCACTAGGGTAGTTTTGGACACCTCAGCTCTTGCTTGGGACCTCAGATCTGTTTTTTTCCCACCACTAGCTGAGTAATAATGATGGGATATTAAGGTGGATATTTGTTTTGATGGCAGTTGCACTGCTGCCCACAGCACTTCCTCAGCTCTGCTGTCCCACTTGCACCTATTTATTCCTTTCTGAAAGTGAATAATTGGGCATAACTCTTCTGCACTGAAAAACCTTGGATGTAGTGTGTGGTAACAGGAACATACTGCTTCCTATGCACTGCAGCAGTCTGTCCATGCTGGTTCCAGGCAGCCCACTGTCTTCTAGTAATACTGACACATGGTCTCTGGAAGTGATGCTTTCTGCTCCATAAGTCACCGTCTCTGGCTGGTGCAGGATGTGGCAGCTCTCCTGGGGTGAGATGGAAGTTAGTGGAGATCATAGAGGGGAAGTGAATGAGCATATAAACATGAGGCACAGTGCACCCTCTGCCTGAGAGGGTCTCATGTCCTTAGGAACAAAAGGAAAGGGTGAGGTCCTGGTCATGTTGGCACTGCTGTCATTTTTTTTTAGTTAAAGGCACTTACCCTCCCTCCTTTAGGTGCAGCTCCTATGAATCCTTATAGGTGGCAGGCAGCATTGCTTAATTGCAGTGCCTGGAAAAACATGTGTTCCAGCAGAGCTTAAAGCTGTTTCTCAGAGTATCTTCCACAGTTGGGTGGCTTTATATGGCAATCTTGTTAGATAGTGCAGCTCTTCTATATCTAGTACCTGCCTCTAGCTGGCCTGGGGCAGGCAGGTGCTGTTGGTGAGTGTGACAATTGCCTGGACTCATCTGAAAGATGTCCTCCAGGGGCGTCCTCTCCTCTGACTACCTTGTGTTGCAGTTGGGTTTCTCCAGGAGGGCTGCTGGGACACCCCACTGTGGTGCGTGGCTGCATCATTCCCATGCCTTCTCCAGCTGAGGGGACTGGGGGCTTTTACCTTTGCCCAGCCTTTCTGGAAGGGTCTAGTTTGGATTGTTGGGTTGGATGTTGCTGGGCCTAAGGGATGGGGACTGGGTGCATCCCCCTCGTATGCTCTGCAGCACCCACGTACACCTTCTTATCCTTGTTAAGAGGAGCAGATCTTCTAGTGTGAAGGGAGCTAGGTCACAGTGGTGTGTTTTATGATTGTTACCTTGACAAATCGCAATTACACCGTGGGGTTATGCTCATAATTGTTTCTACAAAGCTGGATTTGCTTTCTGCCCCCTCCTTTTTCCCTGACCTCAAATTATCCTTAATGATGCAAAGTCATCCACTCTTGGGTGACTTTTCCCTGTGTTTTTGGGAAGTGGAAGCCCATGATTTAAAGGGGGAAAATACTGCCTTCATAAGTCTTTATTCAGCTGCAGTTGCCTTTAATGCTCAGTTACCAATTCACTTTTATAACTTCCATATTGAGAGAATCAAGTCCTTTGTGCCTTTGGTTTTCAATGCATGCAGGAAGTGCCTTATAATTCTGTGAAAGATGTCTGGTTGTTTTACGGGTCCCTCAGCCCTGTGCAGGGTGCATGGGATGATTAAAAGGAGCTGGCAGTCCCCACTGTGGCTGTGTTTTGCCCTGGGGTGGGGGACCTACACCAGTAGCATGGGTTTCCCAGCCTCTGGGGCTTCCATCAAAATCTGCAGCACCTTTTCTTGGAGGAGGCAGGTCTTACTGGTCAAGGGTTTTAAGAGACATTTTCCTTCTATTCCTTGCCTGCAATCAAATTCATATTTGTGTGGTCTGGAGCTGGCATGCCAGGAGGTTTGTTTATAATGCTAAACATATTAGGTAATTGAAAGCTAATGCTTCTGACTGGATCGCAAGGTACAATGTGCCTGGATGATGAATCAATTTTCCTGTTGCCCTACAAGAGAGGAGGCAAACACTCTGCTTGCCTTTCCTATGTATATATGTGTATACATCTATATCATTGTGTATGTGTATCAGGGTACTGCCTGCTTGCTGGCACACAATTTGTTCACTGCTCTGGATCCAAACGTGAGAGGTGGCACTTGCAAGGAATGGCTCTAACAGGGACATGTCATCTGCTCTGGCAGTGAATGGAGCTGATGGCATCCTGATGAAAAGTTGCTCTACTCTGTTCTGGGCTAGATATAGATTTGGGTAGCATGTGTGTGCACACGCTATATAATACTTGGTGCTTATCGAGTACCTTCTTAGCTATTGACCGCAGCACTTGAAAAGCTGAGAAAGATTAGATAAATATTATCCTTGTTGTATGAGGAGGGTGAAGAAAGGCCAGACACATTAAGCAACCTCGAGCTAATCACTTGGTAAATTGGTATAAAAGGCTGTTTTTCACCTCTGCATCATGCATGTGGGATGAAATGAGCCTGGCTGTGTTTAAATTCCAGTCGATAGTCTAGTCTCCCTTGCTGCATTGGCTCTGGGATAGAAGGGGAGCATGTGGAGTGGTGCAGGCTTGCTGGGTGGACTCAAGAATGTGACAACATCCTGTGTTGTCAAACACCTCCTTGCATGGTGTCCTAGGAATGCAAGGGACTACTGTTCCCACAGGGTTACTGACTACCGTTTCCCTTCCAGTAAGTGGGGTAAGGTCCTGGAGGTTCTGCAGTCTGAAACCTAAACCCTGTGACTTGGTAATCATCTGGTCTCGTGCTGATCTCTGCATGATGTGGAGGCAAAGACACCTGTGTCCTTACTGACTTCACACAGAGCCCTGGGATCTATGGGTGGGACGTGGTGCTTGTGACCAGTGGAGCTTAAACAGGGCTTCATGCTTCCCAAGTTCGCTGTTATGTGGGACACAGCATGCGAGCTGTGGCTTGACCATTGGTCTGACCACAGTGGTCTACAAGGCTTTCAACAAGTTGTAAAAGCACGGCTGTAGGTATGTGGAGACTGAGATATGATGCAGGGTTGGTTTTTGTTATGCTAACCCCTTGTTTTCCTTTAGAAAGGTAACTGATTCACTCAGCAAAGAGATTTCCTCATGGTGAGAGGTTGATATAATGCTGCATTACATCATAAGTGGTTTATTTTTCTGGAGAAGACACAGTATAACCCAGCTATTGTAGGTGAAGAGCTAGATAAAGGAAAAGTGGTGGTGGGAGTTTTTGAAAGAAGAGATAAATGCTGAGGTTCTTTGGAGATGATATTGACTCCTGCTTTCCCTGAGAACACTGCCACAAAAGGCAAGAGTGTGGTCATGGGCTTTGCTGGCACAATACTAGGGCTGTGGGATCACTAAGCAGGGTGAATATGGTCAAGGGCAAGAGTTGCAGCAGCAAACCCAAAAGAGAAACCAAAATTCCAAGTGGGATGAAGGCAAATATGGATGTAACGAGGTTTTTTGCTGCTGGCTAGGAAATCATGTCAGTTGGAAACAACCTGGTGCATGGATGTTCTCAGTGCAGTACTCAGTTACGGGGTGAAAACAAGCCTTCAGGCTGACAGGGCTGTGAGAAAGGCTTCAAGTCACAGTGTTTCCAGCGTAACTGGGGAGCTGATCATGCTTTTATACAAGTGAGACCTCCTGGAGACTGCTCTGTGTTATTGTTCATTCTTATTCAAGAAAAAGGCATTCATACGAGCCGATTAAGAAGTCGGAGATGTTTTCTATTACAGTGTCTATCACAGTGGTGCTTCTCACATAGGTCACCAGGTGTGAGCATCAGTTGTGCTGGGTCTGATACCAGAAGCAAAACAACCTCACCAGCAGAACTCTGCCTAAGTAATATCTGCATCACTTCAGGGATTTGAGTTAGTATCTCTTCAAGGCACTTGAGACAATTTGCCTTGCACTTCACTGCTTGGTACACACAGTGCCTTAGAAGACCTGGCCTTGTGTAACTTCTAAATGATAGCTGGGTGAGTCTGGCTCTTGCCTGTGAGGTAAGGAGGAGGAAATACCAGGAAAAGAAGAGATCTGCTTAAGTAAAGGCAGTTTTGACACAAGAAAAAAATGATGTGAAATGCTTATAAGAAATGAGAACAGCAGGAGAGTTCTGGTGCAGTGTTTCAGTACAAGCTGGAAGGGCAAAGCCCTGGCTACTCCTGAGGTGGACTGACTTTGATTGCTCTGTAGGAGGCATGGTATAAAGACAACTCTGAAGTGCAAGGAGACCTGGACCAGCTGGACCCTCCAAACAGACAAGTAGTATGAGAAGGAAGTGAGTGTTTGAACTTCCCCCTTCTCTCTGTCTGCCCCACTCTCTCACTACTTCNTAAGCAGTCTCATCTGTGTTGTGATGAGATGTCTCATATGGTCTCAATTAGAAGTTGGAAATGAGTCTAGGTGGATGTGTACATGGTGAACACTTCAGGATTTGTGAAGCACAGTATTGGTCTTGAAGCTATTGTAGAAGAGCAGCTTACCTTAGTAATAAGTGAGGAATGCCACAGCAATATATGTTTTCAGGAAGGAGGGAGTAACCCACTGTCTGTAGTTCATACCTCAGTGCCTGATTACAGAGACCAGGGCTGGGCTGAGAGTTGTCACATCTGTACCTGATGTGAACCCAGGGCCTGTGTTCCTGCAATGTTAATGAACTGAGAGAGAGAAGAGAAGGGCTCAGCCTTCAGCAGACTTGGGAGGATATAAGATTTCTAGGGCAAGAAAGACCCTGGAAGGAAGAGAGAGGGAGATAGGTGAAATACTGAGGCACATGACGAGGCTCTCAAGTTTTAGAGGTGGAGTTTTTTTGCTTGGTTGGTTTGCTTTCCTGTGCAACTACTGCCAATTTTGCAATCACCACTTGACTCCTTGAGTTTTCATAATAAGATGTGTTTGTTTTGTTTCTGAAGTGGATTCAGGCAAACCCAACCGGTGCAATGTTACACTATTCTTTCTGATAGCAATAAGGAGCCATAGAAAATGGTTTTCCTGGAGTATCTTTAAGGTGCCTGTGAAACAAGACTGATTTGCCACTCCTAGGAGCAAGGGTGCAACTCCTGCTAAGTTGAAAAATCAGAGAAAAAAGGGGAAGAGCTGTTTCTGGGAGTCCCTGAGAAGGGAAGTGTTTCTGTAGCTTAAAGGACTCAAAGTCCCTGTGCACCTAGTTCAAGATGATGCTGTTTCCCCATATTGCGCTCTACATAAAGCAACTGCTGGGCTGGAGGATTATCCTACACATAAATGTGTACGTGTGTATGTATTTATCTCCACTGCTGTTTCTCTGGTGTCTCACTTTATGGGTGTATCTCATCTATGTTAAACAACATACTAAGGCGTGTCTGGAAGCCCATGGGCTTTGTTTGTGAGGCTGGAACACGGATTGCTGAGTTTTATTTACAGTCCAGTGTAATGTTACTTTTGTGGGGGTCAGACCATGGAGGGCTCACAAGACCCCCCAGTGCTGACTCATCAGAAAGTCACGCCTGTGCATGCTGCTGGGACAAACTCAGATCTTTTTCTGCCTGTTCTAAAATGCTGCCCACATGGCTTTGAGTGTCAGGTCAAAAATAACCTTGACTTTTTTTAGCAAACACAATCAATAAAACAAGAGCCAATCTGGCCGACGCCTCCTTCCCAGCTGTGGTTGCTCCATAGCTTCTGGCTCCGGGCTGCTCCATCCCTCCCTGAAGGTCATTGCTTGGATACTGTAGCTTCAGCATGCCCTGGTGGTAAACTCGCGTCGTCCTATTCTTGCTTCTTTCTATGTTCATTAGTTCTCTTGGAGGACCCTCTCTATTGGTACGTAGGAGTTGCAGATGGGAAATGTCTTCAAATTGTGTTTCCAGACTTTCTGAGTCCTGCAATCTTGTGGCCCAGGACCTGAGCTTGCAGCCCTGCCCTGCCTGAGAAGGGTTTCATCAAGCTGGTGGATCTCTTGACTGACTCCTCCCAGTCTGTGTTTTGTTCTGCAAGTGTTCGCAGGGACCTTAGACATTGGCAGGGAATACAAAATGGTTGTAGTAATGTCCTGTTTCTCATTCTGTCTGGGACAAAGGCAATTCAAACTGATGAGCAGGTCATGGAGGATGAACTGTAACTTACACTGTCATGCAGCAGCTGGTTGGGAGCTTATGCTGCGTCCTTACGCTAACGCCTTGGGGTATGCAGACAATTATGGAACATGTGGAAAGCAGAGGTGACTCTTGTAGGTCTCTGCTTTTCTTGGATCTGTATAGTGAGAGCAGAGAAATATGTTTAGAATTAGTCCAGGCTTTGTATTTTTCTTTTTTTTGAGCTGGATATTACTTGGAATATGGCTCAAATAGATCCGTATTCTTGTGTCATGCTAATTCATCTTTTCTTGTTCAAGCACAAGGATTAGTGAGTACTAGAGGAGGAATGTGTGGCCCCTGTGACTGCTCTGGAAGTGGTCAAAGTTACCTCTTCCATTTACTTACCCTCTGGACCACTACGTGAGGTCCTGCAACCTTTTTACCTAGAATCATAGGATCATGGAATGGTTCTCGGTGTTGGCTTATCATCTCAACACTGCATTGCTTGGAAAGGTTTCCTTTCTCCAGAGCCAAGTCCAAAGCCAGCTATTGCATCAAGGCAGATGTGAGCTTCGGTGAATGTGTTCATAAACTTCAAAGTTGGGCTTCTTTCGTGTATTGTCTAAGGGGACCAGACAGATGTTTTTCCCCTCTCAGTACACTGAAAGAAGACCACCTCCTCTTGCTCTCCAGCAAAGACCCTCTTGAAAATGTTTGTGCTTTCTGGTGGGAAGATGTCTGTTTAATCTGGGAGAAAGCCTAAACTGGCCAAGGACTGCCTGGGGGATAAAGGCTGAGCTCCTTCCCCACCATTCAGTGTTGCAGCTTGTTAGCAGAGACCCGTGGTCACAGCCAGCCGGCCACGCTGCTGCCAGCGTCGCTCCTGTGCTGCCGATAACAGGAGACCCTGTTCTCTGGGGCTGTTGATCTGCCACCTTCCTCCGGCTCTGTTATTTACTGAATAATGATCCAGTGGTGACAGATCTATTTCTGTTTTTGTTCTCTATAACATACCTGCCAGAGTGCCTCAGGCAACTGAGGAATTTATAATAAAGGCACAGTTTCCAAACTAAGTTTGGTGCTCTGCTGCCAGCAGTGCTCGCAGCCAGCAAAGACTAGGAGCAGTCTTTGTCTACCCCAGTAAGAGGCGGGATAAATATGACTTTTTTTTTCCCCCTGTTTAGGCCCCATTTTTCTTTTGTTGTGAGGTTTTGCTTGCATTCAGTCCTTTTGTGTGAGCCATCTTGGTTGTGTCTTTGTTTTACTGATGTGCCCAGTGAAGTGCAAAGAGGACTTGGGCAAGGATGTTCAATGGATTTGTTGCACATGCCACACTTGAAACTTGGCAAAGCCATGTTATTTGACTTTCCCAAAGCACTGGAAAAACAGTATAAAAACTAGCATGAGGAACTACTTGTTTTGGCAGTGTGATGAGTACTGTATGTGTTTGAGGGTGTGGATGCTGAAGCCTGAGTAGGTCCAATCACCAGATCTGTAGCAAGAAGGTTTTGGCTGAAGGAAGGTGGGAAGAGGTGTGTGGCTGGTTGGTAGGCCATGATGAGCTCTTGCTGTTCACTGTCCCCTGCATGGGCAGAGTGACCATCTGGTTGTGCCACAGCTGAGCTCTTTTTTCTTCTTTACAGACACATAGAGAACTGGAAGAACTTGCAGACGCTGAACGCTGTTGACATGGAGCTGTACACAGGACTCCAGAGGCTGTGAGTATGTCATGCATGTTGGGGAGAACAGCAAGCACTGGGTAGCTCCTTCCAACAAAGATCCGCAGCTTCCCTCCATTCGCAGTCTCCACACCAAGACGTTTGGAACCTGTTTAAGCTACTGGTTCTGCTCTATTTTGACATGAGACTGTGCAAAATGGAGATAAAATGCTTTTTGGTCTTTGATGAGTCTGCAGGAAGAAAGATTGCTAGCTCCTGACAGCTCTGTTGACACATGTCAGCTTGACCTTTCTGCTGCCCCACTGTTCTTGTTCTGGGCTTGTACATTGTTCTGGCTCATTTCAACACCATAATGCAAGATTCCAGCCGTCTCCACCAATTCTTTATTGCTAGTCCTTGTTTAGCTCAGTTGCCATCATGGTGCTGGACAATAAGGGAAGGGAGGAGAAACTGAGGTCCATGAAGTTGAAGGGACTTGCCAGTGCTTATGAAGCCTCACCAAGTGAGGATATCACTTAATTCTTCCTCCTGTAGCTGGGAGTGCCCTGGGTGCTGCTTGTGTGAGATGTACAGTGTTAATCGGAGGCTCTGTTCACGTTTCACATGTTTCACTGGGAGTTTTACATGAGGTACAGCTTGCCTGCAGGCTGGAGGAGAGGTGTATGTTGCTGAGCACTTGTTAACCAAACCCCAGCAAGCTGTACTTTTAACCTTGTCAGCAGGCTGGATGCTTTTCTCATGTCACCTAAGAAAGCAGCAGTGGAATTGGGCATACTGTTGTCTGCAGCAGGTATTGATAAACTCTGGTCATAGTGCTGATACAGCTTCTCCAAAACAGGGTAAGGAGGATTCCCCTTCGATGTCCATAACTCCCCACAAAAAAATACTCACCCCTTCTTATCTGAGCTGCAAGAAGAATTTTCTCTTGTGTTTGAAGAAGGGAGGGAGATGGTAGTGCTGGAGTTTAGGTCTGCTGTGGGGCCAGGCAGCGCTGCTTGTGAAGATGGGGGGAGGAGAGAGGAGCAGGACATGCTCTGGATCACTCCAGCAAGCCTTGGTGAACATGGGGAGAGAGTCTTGCCCAGCAACTGCTCTGTGCTGAGCCTGTGCTGTTGCCATACAAGATGAAGCTGAAAAGCTCTTTCCTCTCTGCTTGCAGCTTACAGAGGCTATTTGGGGAGAGATATGCCTCGTGTGTGTGTGAGTGTGTGTGTCTAATCAAGGGCTCCCGGTAGACCTGGGTACTGAGCGCAGGTTTTTAGGGCAGTTGTCACCCTTGACTCCATCACTGCCCTTCTGCATCTCTTTGCAGGACAATCAGGAACTCAGGACTACGAAACATCCAGCCACGCGCCTTTGCCAAGAACCCTCACCTGCGCTACATGTGAGTACTGGCAGCTCCTGCTCCCGTTTCCCTCTGCTCCCTGTGAAAAGGGGATCCCCAAAGTGCCTGTCAAGGGGAGCACTGGGAGGGAAGGGTGATGCTGATGAGGAAGGGAGGGAGAGGTAAAGGGGGAGGAGAAGGAAAAGTGAAGTTGCAGGGAAGAGCAGAATGGGGCAAACTCCTGCTGGGCAGCTGATGGTCTTCAGTGTTTAATAACTGGTCTGGCTTTGATTGCCATTCTAATGATCACTTCATTAATGGCCTTGTGGCAACCAGTGTCCATCGCCCTTTCTGCAGATTTTGGGGGCAGCCATATACTCCAGCACACAGCCAGAGCCTGCTCTGCTTTTCTATCAAATCCTGGGGTGCAGGACTCCAGCTCTGCTCCTAAATATCAACTGCTTAAACTGTAGCAGGCTTGGGGTAGGGATGTTTTATGACAGAGAGATGGGAGGCCTGTTACCATGTGACATTGCCTAAATGCCCAGCTGTTGTGGCATTGTTACCCACAAGGTACAGTCTCCTGGGGAATTCTCACATCCTTGAGGTCAAGGGCACCAATTGCTTTTCTGGATAGTTATTTGCTCTTCCCAAGGTGATAAAGGAAAGCTTGAATTTCAGGCCAGTGTGCAAGGTGCTCTATGGGCCTGAAATATGTTGTTTGAGAAACTGTGTCCAAGGTCAAACCCCTCTCAGCTCCACTATAAAGTTGAAAAGGGGCTGGGGAGAGGCCACGGCCTTAGGCATGAGCTGATGGGCTGGATGGAGAGTGTGTGTATTCTGGCTTTTTGGAAACCAATGCTAGTGGCTTTTTCCAGGAGAAAACCAGCTGCAGTGCTCATCCATTTGCATGTGCAGATGCACATGGCCATTGGTATGGGCATGGTCCTGGCAAAGTGAGATAGATGTGACCTGCAGAGCAGGATAGTTTTGTCTTTTGATGTCTGCTCAGAGATGATGTGAACTGAAAAACCCCAAAAGCTTCCTTCTTGGAAGACGAGTTAGAGTTGCTAAGTGACAGCAAAGTACTTTCTAAATAGATCTGCAGTACCAATGGCATGAATAGTTAAGGGCAGATCGGAGCCTTTCTGAGTTTAAAGAAGTGCTTATTTTGTCATGATAAACTCTCCTTAATGCTGACCACTGGGATTTTCCTAATTTCTGCACTTTGTTGTTTTGATTTGTAGGGTCTGTTTTGTGTTTTCTGTAGTTGGTTCTTGCTGGGAAGCATTCTCCCCGAACACCTCTCCCAGTTGAGGTTGTTTGGGGTTTTTTTGAGGGGTTGTGTGTCAGTTGTGTAATTGCTGTTCATGTATCTAGCAGATAAAATGAATAACATTTGATTCCTGATGAAATTAGTTTGGATGTCATAGGAGTTTAAAAGGTCACATACACTCATTTTGAGACCGAATGTGTAGTTAATGTGTACATATGCAATTGTTGTTGCTTCTTCCAAAAGTGTTTTTTTTTTTGTCTTTTGAGATTACTTTTGAGATTGGAAAAAAAACACCCACATCCATCTTGTGTCAAGAGTTAAGGTTGGTATGTGGTGATGAAATATGTGTTTGTTTACTGCTTGGGCCCTGTAAAATTGATCATGTTCTTAACATCTTTCTTTCCTTGCCTTTTGATGCTCGAGGCAAGTAAATATGTTATTTGATTAGTGTTTGCCAGTGGGTTTTGATGCTGTTCCTGGGACTGGCAGTGTGGATATTTGTGAGGTGGATGTCTGCCACTGTGGATGATGAGGATCTGGGGATGGAGACCTGGTGCTTGCAGGAATGGCAGCTCTCTCCTACTCCCCACGAACTCTCATACCACAGTGACATTGCTGCTTTGCAGCCAAACTGCTTTTTACGGGGTGGTTCCTGAGGCTTAGTGCAGCCTGGCAGGTGCCTGGTGTCACTCAGGGTGCCTTTCATGGCCATGGCACTATGCAAGTACATCAAGGTGCCTCTTTGGCTGCTCCACAGCCGTGACCTCCTGGGGTGCTTGGCTTGCCAAAGGCCTGACATTTTCTGCAGGCACTGCACGTGGGAGACAGGGATAAAAGGATTAATGGAAATGTCACTCTGCTGTAAGTCTTGGGCTGCTGTAACTAGGTACAGTAGCTGACAAGAGTGAGGGATATGGTCTGAGTCCCCTTGCAGCAGCGCTAGCTGCAGTGGGGATGTGTGTGTGGGGCTGGGGACCTTGGGATGGTGTGCTTGAGGATTGTTGAACTACTGCTGCATGTTATCACTGCTGACTTGGTTTTCCTCTTCCTTTCCTGGATGCTTGGATGGTTGCAGGTGGAGCTGAGTCAATAAGATAGCAAATGTGTCTAGTAAATGACAGAAGTTTCACTGCCAGAGAGTGCTGGCACAGGAAGGGGGGAGGACTGGCTGGACCTTTGCTGGGTCTGAGCAGCAGCAGGCATTTTGCCATGTGAAGCTCATGTACAAGTTTTTAGGACTTAAAGGCTGTTTTTTCCCCCTGCCTCTCTCCTCATCCTGGGTTAAATTCCAGCCTCCTGCTAAAGTGAGGTTTTTTTCCTGGTGTCTTTCATCAAGGTTTTCTCCTCTCAGATGGGCCAGATAGCCCTGTCTTCTCCCAGCAACTTCTATTTCTGGTCCTTCCTTGGTGCACGCGCTTGTCTTCAGACCCCAGCTGTGCAATCACAAGCAGATCACTTATCCCATCTCTAATTGCAGGAGCTCAGGTTTGTGAGAGTTTAAGATAATGGTTCTGAATGAGGTTTGGCTTGTGTGTTCATTTCCTCCACCTCCTTTCCCCTCACAGAGACAGGGAGGAAAGGTGAAAAACCCAGGAAGGGGATTTTCAGCCACCAGCTGCGTGAGTGGTAGACCTCAAGGTGCTCCAAAGTGCAGTCTGGCAAGGTCGTGCTTGTCCTCTAAGGTTTGAAATTAGCTGTGGAAGTGTAAGGGGCTTGAGGCCAACCTAATCAGTGAAGAACAGTGGATGACAGGGATCCAGAGGTATGGATCTAGAAATAGCTTTGGATCCCTCTCACTTCTCCTTGAATGAGGGGTTAGGGCTCTATGTCTTGTCTGAGTATTGGTACTGTGAAGCCTATTGCTACTACAGAGGCAATTATTCCAAACTGTAACAGTAAGTTCTGCAATGTGGATCTACCTTCTCTGTCAGTTGGGCTGAGGCAGTTGACTCCTTTCAGAACAGCTGCTGTCTGGGTGTTAAATAGGGATGGATGCGGTCTGATCAAAACTTGGTATCCTCCGGTGTCATTTTTTGCCCTCACTGGAGGACTTCTCACTGAGCAAAGTTGCATTGGATTTGCAGTCCCATTTTGGCTGCCCTTTGGCTAATATGGGGATGGTCCTGTAATGCCCAGCAGATCTGGGCTATAGATAACTGAGCTCTTGTAGCCAACACTCGTGTAAGTTAGTGTTAGCAGGTGGTGCAGGTGAATGTTTGATGGTGACAGAAAACCCTAGTCTTTGGCTTGAGGCTATACAAGAAAACTTCAGGGTGATATGGTTCCTAAATTTGAGACATACAAACCATCTGAATACATATTTACTATGTTGCTGTCTTTAGCACAGCTTATTGATGAAAAAGTTATGTATGCTCTTGCGTTCTCCACCTTAATAGTGCAGGAATTCTTTGGACAATTTATTTGAACTTGATAAGGTATAAGCAGAGGATACTAGAGGTTGTTGTAGTGCCTTGTGAGGAAGAATACCACATTAGCACATTCCTCACTGGGAAGTCCACAGGAGAGTTCAGCTTCACAGTGCACTGGGAATCAGTTGGCAAGAGAGGACAGGAACTATTTGCTCTGGGCCAAAGTGCCCACCCTTCACTGGCTGTGGGACAGTAGAGCTGTGCATGTAGGAGAGTAAGCTCCTGGCAGGTTGTTCGTAGAGCTAGTCAAGATGACATTTGCAGTGCCTGAGTTCACCTTTACTGGGAAGCAGGTACTTAAGAGACTGTGATTACCTCTAAATGCTTTCCTTGGTGGCTGCGTACTCAGCCAGCCAGTCAGGAGGTACTGTCGTGTGTTTGCAGAAGGTAATTGTGCACACCTTATTTATTGTGTAAGAAAGAAAACAAATTAAGGCTGTGTAATTATAGAGACAGATGCACTTTTACATAAGGCTTAAGTAGTCAGATTTCTATGTAGAAAATTAATAATTGCCATTTCTTTCTGCATTCAGATGCTCTTTTAAATGATCTTCTGGAGGTTTATATGTGCTCTAAATTGGTCTGTGGACTGGCCAAGACACAGCTCCTATCAAAGAGCTTTCTGTCAGTGCTGTTTGCCAGAGTAAGGGTGGGGTTGAGGATCAAGCTTTCCCTTTCAGTCTTCACCCAGGAGTCTTAAAGCTGGAGATCCTGAAGTGCTTTATGTTGAGTGTAACTGGGTTTTGAGTACAGTATGGTTGCATCGCCTTCTGTTCCACAGGCATTTTTATATATGTGATCCTGTCAGTTGTTTTCTCCCAAAAATGGGTATTGGGAAAGATCTGAAAGGTTCTGGCAGGTATGTGCAGAGACCTGCTTTGCGTGGCGAAGGACTGAGCTGGCTGATCTATGGGCTTGTTTTCATAGGCAAACCTGAGCTGTGGTTAATCTGGAGCCTCTTTGAATGTCCTCTCTAGGTTGTGTTTTCTGAGAATGGATTCAGCCTCACTGTCCTGGCTGGGTTCATGGTAGTTATGCAGTGTCATATGAACTGGTACCCTGATACTGTATGTATGTAGCATTGACACTGGAGTTCACAGAGATGTGCTATTGTTTTGGGGTTTTAATAGGAAAGAAACTGGGTTGCATCCCCTGAAAATTGAGGTGGCACAAGATTGGTGAGTTGCTCTCTCCCCTCTCTGGTGCTGTTTCAGGACAGTACTTGAAGCCCTCCAGCAACTGAGATCTTTGTGCTTTTGAAGGGCTGCAGGCAGCTGTCTTGCAAGGCTGGCAAGGTTCACCTTCTTGGCTCTGTGTGTCTGGGAGCTTGACTGAGATCTTACACTAAATAAAGAAATAAACAGAGTGTTGTGGAGTGGTGTGGGTTGGAAAGGACCTTAAAGATAATCTACTTCCAACCCTCAGAATTTGAATTAAGTATATCACTGTTCCTTCTCAGTCATGGCTTGAGGGTTGTTTTCCCCTGCTTTGTAGTTAATGTTCTATTGCCTTGCTCTTAAAGAGCCATTTTGATGTGAGGAGCAGGGTTAAAGTCACTCTTTTGCTTTCTTCCTGTAACAGCTCCAGGCCCTGTGACTGTCTGCACCCTCTGCTTGGTTCTGGATGTCCTATTACCCTTACTTCTCCTTTGTGATTATTTCTTCCTGTTTTGTCCTTTCATCAGTGCACTGCTGTCATATTCATCCTGTCAGTCTTCTTCTAACCCAAACTGTCATGTGTTAATTGCTCTTGATTTCACATCCATACTCTTGAGTCCGGGCAGCCTAACAAGTCTGTGGATTTCAGCTGGGGCACAGTATAAGACTGTAAGCTCTTAGCTCACTGGAAGGGTGAATTAAAATGCATTTATCTAAACCACCTCCTTGATAGTGTAATGACTTTTATTTTGTATTTGCAAAGGACTGAATAGGAACTAAATTTCTCTGTGAATATAGGCAAAATAAGAAATATGAGAGATTTAAATAGCTTTTAGTTTCCATTAGGTGAATCACAGAATCACTTAGGTTGGAAAAGACCTGTAAAATCGAGTCCAACCATTAACCCAGCACCGCCAAGTCCACCACTAAACTACGTCACTAAGCACCACGTTTAAGTGTCTTTTAAACAC
Organism: Chloroceryle aenea; assembly: GCA_013399075.1. Lineage (NCBI taxonomy): Eukaryota > Metazoa > Chordata > Aves > Coraciiformes > Cerylidae > Chloroceryle > Chloroceryle aenea. The sequence continues at coordinate 406,927 of VWZY01013294.1, forward strand.
CTCCAGGGATGGTGACTCAACCACTTCCCTGTCAGGCAGGGGTATCCTTTGATTCTCATTTGTACTCTATGGATGTTCCTGCTCCAGCTTCTTCTAGGAGCAAACTTCTCTGTGCTGCAATTTACTCAGAGAAACATTTTTCCCCATGTGTCTCCAGTTCTTCTATAAAATACTGGATGTCCTTACAGTGTAGTTACTAAATAAATAGCAGTAACATCTCCCTTGCTTCCAAAAACTTTTTGACTCTGCCCCCCACCTGCTTTGTTCCCTCGATGCCAGTGTAGTGCAGGTCCTCGTTGATATTCTAATTGTCAGCAGTGGTTTGATGCATGTTTATTCCCAGTTACTGCAGGTGACTGATAAGAAGTTAGCTGTAGTTTTACCTTTTTCTGAAGAGATAGGTTTTACCAGCCATTGTGCACAAGGCCAGAGGAGAGACCAGTTCTCTTCGGAACTGTGGCTTTCCTTCAGGCTGGGTGGAAATCATTTGACCTGCACTCAGAAGGCTGGGTAACTAATTCCTGGCTGCAGGCTGCTTCACTTGGCTGAAGAGAATACTTATTTTATTGTAAGAGGAGGCATTGGTGAGTTTGTGACTGATATACTCTACTGGGACCTGAGAAAGAAAGTTTCCAACTCCAGCCTTGCCTCGGTTCCCTGTCTGAAAACCTGAAATAATAACATTTGTGTTCTCTGCATTTATTTGATCTATTTGCAATATAACATCTTGTATGGCTTCTAGTGAAACACAGCCTTGAATTGTTGGGTGCTGTTGCGATGTAAGCTGAGTTATAATAACGCTATCACAAATATTTGTTGCCTGCTCAGATTCTTATGTTCTGTCTATCACTCTGGTACCTGGGTGTTCAGGATTTTCCTGTTGCTTTGTCTCTCCTTCCTTCCTTGGAAATGTTGAGACGTTCTTTCCAGCTGTGTTGTGTGCCTACAAGACTTATTTCCCTTTACAAATTTGATCGATTGACTTTTGGCAGACTTGTGAAATGGGCAACTGACTTTGTGAAAGTCCTGTAAATTTTCCCTGTCCCTTCTAAAAAAAAAGTCTCTGGACAATGGTGGGTGTGTTTCGTATGAGGCTGTTCCTACACGGGTGGGTGTGCTTTTTGTGTTGTTTTTACAAGCCCTGTTTCAGGTTTGGGTTAAAATGTGAACTTTAGACAATTTTGGATTTTGGGGGGCTCATCCCCTCTGGCGTAGTCCTTGCTGTGAAACAACGGCCTGATGGATGTTCCTTTCAAAGAGAAGCCAAACATTCCTCTTGGATTGTTCCTGAACATGAGGTGTAGTTGTGTCGTGGTTCAACCTCACCATATCTTCTGAGGCGGTACTTTTTGGAGGTACTCCAGAAACCACCTCTGGCTGTCCTTTTGCTTGATCCTCAGTTTTAGATGTGGTGCAAAGCATGTCTTCTCTACCTATGCCAGTGCGAGGAGGTGCTGCACAGAGAAAAGGACCCTCCCCAAGAGGGACCTAAGGATATGGAAACCTGCTTGAAAGCTGCTGGGGGAGTGAACAATCATGGCAGGATGAGTGCACGTTAAGTGATGGCACAAATTATTGCACCTGGGATTTTTCTTCCCATGATACTGGTTTAATAAGTGTGATTGCAGGGCTTATTTTCCTTTTTTTGATGTACAGGCAATAAGCACCAGTGCAGAAAAATAGAAGCATTAAAATCATATGTTATTTGAGCAATAAGATACAGCAGGGCATGAATGATGGGACATTAATTCATGATGGTGTGTGACTAGGCAAGAATTTAAATGTCATGGGTTAGGCAGTCGTGCGTTTTATTAGAATTATAAAATTTTATTAGAAAGCTGGGTGAGAGGGTGGAGCTTCCCAAAAACCCCCTCCCCTTATTTGTATCTAGGGGATGAGCTGTGAATTATGTCGGATGCAGGATACTGACAAGGCTGCCGGCAGGAGCCAAAGGTAACCGTGTCTATAGGCTTGTTAGTGACTGAGGATGTTCCCTGTCTGTGGTCGTCTGGAGTGCCGTGAGGTCTCACGTGTCCGTCCCTTGGGATGCTCCCCAGGCAGACCCGCAGGTGCCCATGGGTGGTCGGTGGTGTGGGGCGGCGCCCGGCGCCGTGCGCCCTCGGGACGCTTCAGCACCACGGACAGCGCCGGCCGGCCCCTGGCTNCAGCCTGGCCTCTGATCCCAGCCTCTCTGCCTTCATTGGACCCTCATGGCTTCCCTACCTCCTCTTAGCCCCAACCTGCAGCTTGGCCTCTCTGCATGCAGGCCCTGCCTCCTTTGCCATTCTCTTGGAACAACCTTATTCCTCTTCCAGCCCAGCCAAGCCCCCCGGGCAGTGCATGGAGCAGTGGCTGTGCAAACCTGGCTGCAAGTGTAAACTGGGTCAAGCCCTCGGCCTGGTTTCACTGCCAGCGGTGCCTTTATTCTTCCATCTCTTCTGCGATGAAGCCAGTGTGCGGAGATGGCTGTTTGACAGATGAAGTACAAACTTTCTGAACTGCGGTGGCTCCTGGCACTGGCTTTGTTCTGCAGCGTGAATGGAGTCATCTTGCAGCATTGCTACCCGGCTGCTGTCTGTGGGTTTCTCACATGAGTAGTTCACCAGGAGATCTGTCATCCAGCTTCACTGCAACAGAAACCCATGAGCTTTGACTAAATGTTTGGGTTTTTTTTTTCCATTCAGTAGTGTGTGTTAATAATTGTGGGTAATTTGCTGTCTCAGAGTAATGAAAGAATGCTTTCTGCAGTCTGAAGCACTCAGTGCTTCATGGTGCTTAGTCTTTACGTTTGAAACTGTTCTTCACAGTGACCAATATTCAAAGATAAAGAGTGTGCGAAAGATACTTCTTTTTAAGTGCATCATGTATTGGGAGGAACAGTTTGACAGAGCTTACTGTCAAAGACAAAACATGTGTCCACTTTTGGAGCAGTTGTAAGTAAGAAGTGTAGCAAGAAGATTTCACTGGACTCAGGCTCTAAGTCACCAACAGTTCCCTGTCCCACTCAACCAAGTGTGTCTGGGGCTGTGATGAGGTCCATCATACCAGGATTCAGGTGTAGCTCCAGTCAGATCTCTGCCTAGAGCATTACTCCTTCCTGTGTGCTCAGCTGCTGCAAACAGGAGAATTTCTGCCCAAAAGGCAATGCTTGTGCTCAGGTGTGCTCTAGGCATGGTCTACCTCCCTGCTCCCTATGCCCACCCCATGGGCCCCTGGAGAGAAGCAGCAGCCTGGTGTGAGGCAGCTCCCTGCTTGATGCTGTCAGTCTCCTAGACTGAATGCTTTTCTTGCTGTTTGATGAAGTATATCTGGAGCATGTCAGCCTCACCTCCTGCTGTGGACAGGAGCTTCCACACAGCATGGGAGGTGGCAGCTGCCATCTCTGTTGGCTGATGGTGTGGTCTCTTTGGTCCCCCATTCCCCAAGCATGCACCTCTCCATGACAGCCCCCAAATATTCCCTAGCTTTTGTTCCTTGCGGTGTCCAGCTGCTGCTCCCAGGCCCCCTGTGCTGTGGTGCAGGTAGATCTGCCCCTGCCAAGGTGGGGTGAGGCTGTAGGCTAAGAGCAAGCTTTCTTTTCATTTGCTGGTGTAAACACAGCTCTTTGGCAACAGCCTGTGTTTCTGAGCCCAGGAAGACCATTTTTTCCTTTAATCTATAATTTAGTAAAGTGTCAAGCCACAGAATTTTTAACAATAATAATCAGCAGAGGGAACTTATTTATTTGCTGCAAAGGTGGATTTCTTCCAGGGCTATGGGGTGATTTTTTTATAACACTTCTCTTGAAAGAAATGTTTGCTCATACAACCTCCATTCCAGTGTGTCCAAGTGACCGTCCCTGCAAAGCTCACCACTGCAGTTCCTGCTTGGCTCAGTGGCTTTCCAACCCCTCTCCCACGCATGACCTGTGGGCCAACCAAACTGGGCAAGGAGAATCAAGAAAAATATAGCGAGGTGGGAGTATTTGTGTGCTTGGTGAGGTGTAATGGGAGAAATGGGAGTCACGCGTTCCCCATCTTTCACTTCCTCCTGTTGCTGTGCATTGCTTACATCTGCTTCCCAGACCAGCCTCTGTGGTGGATTTGACTGCTGAGGAAAAGCAGGGAAGGGCTTTTTTGGGATTACATGTAGCACTTGCCTTCTGTCAGCCTGTGAAGCTGCCAGTGGTGACTGGAGATAAAAAGTGGATCCATGTCATATGGAAGGACCAGGGCTCCTTCCTGAGGTGCAGGAAGGCAGAGAGCTGAGCTCAAGTCTGGTTAAAGATGAGCAGGGGATGGGATAGGGCTGTGGGGAGGGACAAGGACTGTTCAAGAAAGAGAGGATTGCTAGAAAGGATTAAAGCAAGGCATCATTAAGAAAGAAGGTTGGAATGGAGCAGGAGGGGGATGGGGTATAGAAAAGGTGACGGGGGGAAAACGAATCTGGAGAGGAGAGGGAGGATTTACTGGGGTAGGGAAGAAATGTGTGTGTGGGAGCTCTGCAGGGGGAAGCAAGTGTGAGGGAGAAAAGAGTTTGCTAGCAAATATGTGGGAACCATGCCTATGAATGAACCAGAACCTTCCTCTTCCCCTTTGATGTAGCTTTGGAGGCAATATTAGAATCTTCCTAATTATTTTTCTTGGACAAGTTTTGTGCTCGTGATGATATTAATTATTCTTAAAGGTCAACAGCACTCACTTGAATCCCCTTCTGTTCTATCGTGTAATCAGTTAATTAATTGGAAACCATTTAACAGTGTCTGCCGAGAGCTTAGCCTGCCTTATGCCCTGTTGTTTTGCTGTTGCTGGGAGATGTATGTATGTGTGTGTGTATATATATATTCATATTTGTACCCCCTCCTTTCTTCAGAGGTTCTGCAGAGTGCTCAGTACCATCCTAGCCCGTTGCAGACTCTGGCATCTCTCCCTGAGCCAGGCAAATAGGGACTCGGGCCCAGCTGTTGCTTTTCTCTTTGCTTAGCCCCCTGCAAGAACAGCGTTTGAGATTATTCAGGGCTCATTGATTTCTGGGCATCCAAGTAGGTGGAGACTTTTTTTTTTATATAGAAATAAATTTGATGTAAGAGCCCTCTAAGAGCTGGGAGCACAGCCCTAGTTCAGGAGGGGGAGGAATGACCAGACCCTGTCCCAGTGCATCTGTGCTTGGTATATTGAAGTTGAGGCTCTTGTGTGGAGCTTGTCCAGCTCTTGTAGTGCCTGCTTGCTCATTTGGGGTGACCTTTCATCTGTGGTGGTACCTCCTGAGCACCTGTCTTTGCTGTTTCAGTGTATTCAAGGGGGAACTGGTGGGAAACACATGGGAGCCTGGGAGGACATGTGTTTGGGTTTTGGTGCTATGACATACTTGGAGATGCTGGAAAATGCCTCTTGGGCATGACTCTTTTCCATGCTGTCTCCTCGAGCTGTGCTTTGCCACAACACAGTTCTTTTCTTGCACAGAACAATTTGGTTTACTCTGGATCCACTGGAAACCCGTGAGTAGGAGACACACTCCCCAGTCATTCTCTGTTTCTAGTTTGAAGAAATATGCAGTTTGAAGCAAAGAGGCAGGATAAACCCAACCCCTCGCTGGACCCACAGCTGCCAACCCTTGTTCTCAATCGGCACACATCTCCAGTATTATTTCTGCATGCTGAAGCAGGAGAAAAGCCCAGTGCACAGTTGTATTTCAGATTTAATGCATCTAAAATTACTACAATTTGGGAGAGAAGAGATGAGGTGGGGGCAGAACAGCCCTGAGGCCAGCTGTGGGGAAGGTTTTTTTTCCAGTTGCAGGCTGATATTTCTTTTTCCTTGAGCAGAAGACCATCATGTCCCATGGCTGCTGCTGGACTCTGTCCTGCAGAGAAACTGTCAGGCTAAAAGTAGGGCTGACTCAGCTTTTAACATTTTTTTTTGAGTCTTCTGAGAGCCCAGACATTGTTATAGGGCAGTGGCAACTGCACACAACAAGGGAGAGACAAGTGCAGTCCAGAGGGCCAGATTCCTGCTTCTGATTCACCTTGAAACATAGGGGACAATATTGTCCTATCTGATAACAGCTTCCCATCTGTACTGTGTGCTGACAGAAAACTGGGAGCAACAGTAAACTCTGAGGGGTGATTTCTCTCCTAACAAAGCTTTGTGCAGCTGGGAGATGCCTCAGAAGAGATGACTTGGAGGGTGTGGAAGCATCATGAGGTTGGAGATGGCCTTTAAGATGGCCTTTAAAGTGTTTCAGGATGGGCTGGGATGAAGGCAGCAGCAGGAGGTGGCTTGCTGTGTTGGCCAAGGCAGCAGGAGGAGAGGCGTGGGGCAGATGTGCTGCTGGCGCCGGCTGTGGGAGCCCTGTGACAGAGGCGTGGTGCCTTATGCCTTCCCCCTTGCTCTGAAACCTCTGTTTTGTAATGCTGTTGCTTAAAGAACAATGCAGGAGTCCAGCCCCTTCCACCTCCTTCAGCCCTGTTTCAGTGACAGTTGGGATTTTTATGAATCAATGTCATGCAACTGGGAAATACAGAGGGGCTGGTGGTTCCTCTGCTGGCATCACAACTCCAGGGCTAGTAGGTGTGCATGTGGAATGCACAGGGTCTCTTCTTGTGTGTCACTAATGATAGTTTCTTGCTCTCCTCTGATGCAGGATGCTTTGAGTTTGGCAAATTACTGCAAATTTTGGCTCTAGCCCTAGAACAAGAAATCGTTTTGGGGGAATGAGATGATAATGTGATGGGATGTGATGTGTGACATGTAGTTTACAAGACACAGGACAGTACTTATGGACATGAGGAAAGGAGTTAGTTATGCTGTCAAAACTCTCAGAGGGAGAATGAGCTTTGGAGGATTTTTGATCCTGCTGTGTTTGGGGTCAGTAGAGATGTGGGTGTTGCTAAGGAGTTGCTTGAGGAGTAGAACAGGACTGTAGGTAATGTCAGACCACGGTTAGAGGACCCCTCTAAACTGTCTTACTCCTCCATAGCACAAACACACACATCTTGGTGCTGTGCCTGGGCTGGGAGCACAAACAGGAGAACTTCTGGCAGTCTAGGAATTCTCAGGCTGACCAATTTACCACTGTCCTGTTCTGCTAACTGTGCTTTCTGGGTGTGCAAGGCTTGCACATGCTTGGCATTGGCCAGTGCTTTTGCAGGCTCTATATCAAGCTTGTTCTGTTGGGGCTTTGTGCTGACCTCTCGGAGGTTTCAATGGAGTGTAATATTTGCAGAACCTGATTTGTGGAGAGGCTTCTACTGGAACAACTTCTGGGGCTTGGTGGGGTAACTTTACCATGTTTGTTAGGAGAGGATAGTCTGGGTTGTTTTTTTTTTTTGTGTGCGTTTGTTTTCTCTTAATGAGCAAAGCTTCTTCCTAAAGAGGAAAAGGAAGAAAGTTCATGGCAGGCAACATGGGGACTGTAACATTGCTTTTGGACGCCACTGGAGTTACCTGACAGGGATGAACAAGCCACAGAGTGACTTTCCAGTGCTTCTATAGTTCAATCACAAAGCTTTAGCAGTTTACTGGCTGCAGAAATGAAGCCTGGATGGAGTTTACCCCTACACTTACAGCAGCATGTGAGGCTGCTGGCACTGGCCTCTCCTGTGGCCACCAGCACCCAGCCAAGGCTCTAGTGAGCTCTGAGATGATGGAAAACGCCAAGAGCACAGGGATATTGAGGGAGTCCCACACAGCGCTGTGGGTATATCCAGTGCTGGGGACTACAGCTGAGGAAGTGCATCTTGCCTCTCCTTTCTGCTTGTGCTCCCTTAGCCACAGCTGCTCTCTGCAGCTAATCCCCGCCTGATCAGGATTTTCAGAGTGGCACCGTGTTATTAAAAGGTGTGAAAAACTTCTCCCATGCAGAATTAAATGTGTCAGCTTGGAAACAAGGGTGAGTGGAGGACGGAGATGCGTGGAGGAGGGACAGGCGTGGAGGGTGCCTCCCCAGCAGCAGCGTTTCTGACGTTGCATTGGGCTGAACTGCATAATATAGCTTACAGTTTAATTACTGGGGCTCCTGCTTGTTGGTGTCATTAATGAGGTAACTGGCTTAATTTAGCTGAATAAAAATGGCTTTAATAGTGGAAAAACTTTTGGCTGCTGGGTAATTGAGGGAAAAGAAAACATGCTCTCTTCTTTTACACTGAAGTCCACATGTTCTGGGCTGCACAGATCTACTCCTCTTTTTGTCCCTTTTTAAACACAAGAGCTTGTTCAGTGGGTGTACCTCTATGGTGGCATCTGTCACTAATGTGCTGGGACACCAGCAAGGTCTCTGAAGTGCCTGTGGGAGAGTGTGCAGGACACAGCATGTCCTCTTCTGAAACGGAGGAGGATGGAGGGAGGGAGAGAGCAAGAACTGGGACTTTGCTATCACTCAGTGATAACATCCTGCCTTTGAGGTGTGCGTGGGGTTGCTGGTGAGAATATGGTGTGATGAGCCACCTGCAAAGCAGGAGGTTTAGGAGCATGGCTACTGCGTCAGGATGAGAGTGGAGTGGTATTGAGCCTGAGTCACAAGTGGGTTGGGTGTCTGCTGCTCTGGTCCTGGTCCAGGTGAGCTCCATCCAAGCCCCTCTCCCTACCCAGCTCCTTTGAAATCTTCTCTGGAGGCAAAAAGGACCCTGGCAGCAATTTCTAAAGGCTGTCTCTGTGGAAAATAGCATCTTGTGAGTGATGAAGAAAATGTCCCATGGCAAAGAAGCAGTTTGAATATGTTCCAGGACTGCTGATGGCAGGTCTGTCCTGAGACAGACAGGTTCCTTTTCGCTGATAAAAAACACACAGAGAAGGCATTTTGCTTCTCTCCCCCTGAGTTTCCTTGATATGTGATGTGCAGTGTTTTATTACAGGTAGAGCTGAAGCATGGGCTGTTATATATATTGCCTGACTTGCTCCTCTACAGGACTGCTTCCACTTTCCTATAATTCTCCCAAATTTTAATTCTTCAGGCTGAAGTCTTCTGTGTTGTGTGTCTGCTCCTATCTGAATTAAGTTTTGGGGGGATTATTTCTTTCTAGTTTCAGATAAAAACCTGCTCAAATGTGTGAGGTGGCGGAGGGAGGGAGAAGAAATGGACTGTTTTGCTCAATCTAGGAAATACTGATGAAGCTCCCCCTGCAGAGCACCTGTGCCCTTCTTTTGTGAGGGGGAAGAAACTTTGTCAAAGGACAGATTTTTCTTAAAAGACTTGATTTTGCTCTGGGATGTATCCTTACATAAGCAGATTGGCCCTTGATCCTGTTGGAGGCGAGAAGGTTTGCAAAAGATGCTTGGGAGCAAATAGAGGAGACAAGGAGCAGCAGATCTTGTTGGGACACTGGGTTTGGGCTGGGAAGATGTAAAAGTGAGGCATATCTTAGGAAATTTGAACATGGGTAAGGAAATTGGGGCTGAAAAGTATTTGGGAATAGCTGGAGAGCAATGGATAGTGTGATTCAACCTGCTGGGGAGAAGTGGCTGGGTGTGTGGGGGAAGCAAATGGGTCAAGGAGAAGAGACCTGCTCTTCCCAGCCACTGGTGAAGGAGGATGGGGCTTCTGGTCACTGCAAACATTGGGGATTTGGAGGTGACAACAGACTTTCAGCCTTGGAAGCAGCAGCAGGAAAACGAAAGAGTAGCTGGAGCTGGGAGCGGACTAGTCCTCACTTGCAGGGCCTTTTTTTTTCTCCAGTCCTATTCATTTATGCTCTACAAAATACTGGGAAACTTGGTGAATGCAGCTGAGGTTAGACCATGGGGGAACCTCGCTAGCACCAGACAGGAATGGCAAAGTACTGAATCTCAGAGCCTCACCTGTGGAGCTGTAATTTACTCTCCTCGTGTGCATGTACTGTGATACCATCTCTAATTACACAATCACATGCTATCTTCCCCAGGAAACCTGCCCCATCCGGCGTGCGGGATGGATCTGTTCTGGGGAGAAAGCAGTGCTGTGCAGGGAGGTTTCTCTGTAGGAGCTCTAGATTTGCAGCAGGAGTCAGCAGGTGTACCTTTTGCACAAAGAAACCCAATCCTGGCATCTCTGACCTTTGTGGGTTTTGTGACTGAAATGGTGTACTTTTAATGTGTGGTTTTTGTGCAGCTCCTTTCTGTCTCTGTTGAGATCAGAAACCTTTGCAAGGGCCTGTTGCAAGGACCTTTTTGACACTTTAAAGCATCTGAGGTGTTTGTTTCCAGTGACAAACATGTTCCTCCCCATGTTTGTCCTGGCTGATCTGAATCAGAACTGTTGGTGCATGTCCCCCTGACCAGCCCTGCAAAGGTGATGGTCAGGTTGGATCAGGTACTAGCTTTGACCTTTGAGAGCAGAATCTCCTGCCAGATGTGTGCAAGTGAAAACCCATCTCGTCTTTGCCTAATACTCGCTGTGGATTGTTGTCCTGGGGAGGGAGGAGGTGGTAGGAGTTGGTTTCCAGGGACTGCAGCAGATGAGAAGCAGAGCACATCTGCCTGGCAAAGCTCCTTGCATTAGTGAGGATGTTTCCTTTCTCCATCTCTCTGTGTCCCAAATTGTAATAACACGATCATGCTATTTTTGATTCCCGTATTTGCGTGGAAAGCCTGTTGTTTTTTCTCTTCTCTTTCAGAATCCAATTTTCTCTTGACATTTCTGCCTAATGTAGCAAAACATGACCTTTGAGAAAGGACATTCCAGCAAGATTCACTCCCTCCTCTGCATCTCTGCCTCTCTCCCACATCTTGCTGTCTCTCATGCATCCCCCTTTACGCTTCCTTCTCCTGGGCTTGGGGGAGGGAGTTTACTGTCTCGCTTTTAAGTAGCAGTGAGCTGCTCCTTCCCCTCCTACTTCTCATCTGTCTTTGCAAAGTTTCCAGGTGCTCAGTGCTCTGGGGTGGATAAAACAGGGAGTTTTGCAGTATTTTTATTTTCTCCTGCTTAGCTTCACCTGCTATTTTTGCCACCTTTCTAAACTTTATTGGAGTCTGGAAGCAGCTTGTCTACAGCCGTAGGAATGTAGGGATCTTAGTCATGTGAAATGAGGTACCTGTGGTTTCTACAGTGGGATAGTCTGATGGGAAGCAGAGCCAGAATGTAATGATGCAGCACTGTGGCATCGTGGTGTTTGGGCTTATTCTTCTGCCAGGCTCATGGAGAGCCTTTGGGATGATGGTTTGCTTCATGAACAGCAGTGGCTTCCCCACTCCTAATTGCAGAGTTTTGGGCTTCACAGCATCTCTTGATATCAGGTGGGACAAGACCAGAGTTGTTTGTCCCTTGTTGGTCCCTGGGCTGTGTCCTCTCTGCATCTGCCCAACACATGTCTGCCCTTGCTGCAACCCGGTATGAGGTGAAAAACGAATCTCTCATCCCAAGTCCTCATGCATCAGACCTGCACCAGCAGGAGCCATTCCAGCATTTGCTCTCTTTTGCAGAAACATGCTAAAACCAAACAGGGATTGTGGGCTGAGGCCAGCATGGTTGGACTGCCTGCTGTCACCTCTGTTCCACCTTGTCCTGCACCTCCTCTCTGGCTGGTCGAGCCTTAAATGAACCCCCAGGTAGTTCATTCCTCTGACCATTCATTGCTCTTGCCAGCAAGCAGGGTTGAGGCAGGAGGGCATCTGCAGCCTTGTGCTGAGCTGCCCTGCCTGCCCGCAGCCCAGCTGGGTGGCTCACAATGGGGAGGGAGCTGGCAGGGACAGGGATGGATTCAAAGGACATGAAGCAGCACCTCCTGTGGTTTCTGGAAGCCAGCATAGATATGGAAGGATTTGGGGTTCTGCCAGAGCTTGTGACCACTCTGCTCACCCCATGGGCTGGTCCCTCAGTGGGTGGCTCTCAGGCTGGCCAGACATCCCCAGGAAGGCTGCCCACTGCAGAAAGTGTTTCATTACCATCTTCTCACACCATTAGAAACCTGGAGCTTTCCTCTTTCTGCTCGCTCTGCCCCGAACACATTTCTTCGTCTTGTTTTTAGTACTTCTGCTGCTTTTACACTTTTTCATTCTCTTTAGCTTTCAGCTGAAGAGGTGATGTCTGCCGGGTTGCAAAGCTCTCCCAGGTAGATGAGATTTATGTTTTTGAAAGTTTGAGCAGATGGAGAGAGGGATGGGGAGCTGTTGCCTGCTGTAGCAGCAGTACCCCTGGGTGCAGACAACACGCGACCGTTCTGGGATGCTTTGAGCTCACAGCTACTGCAGATCATATGATAACACCTTGAGTAATCATCGTGCTGTTATTTGAACCTGACTGGTACTATTCTTAACCTGAGGTCTGTACTTAATTTTTTGTTAAAGTTACAAAATTAGACTTGTTCTATCTATTTATAGTTGATTGATCTCTAGATTAATGGTCAAGAATCAGACATATCTTGCTCTGTTTTGTTGTGTTGGTTTTGGTTTGGTGTGGTTGGTTTTATTTATTTCTTTTATTTGTTTTGGGTTTTTTAACACTGCAGCAGCATTTTTCTCCTTTAAAAAAAAAAAAAAGAGAAACTTCCATTTGGGTTCGTCCTCATTAAAATCTCTCATTATGAAATGTAAACTTGGGTTGTAAACTGCTTGACAGCATCCCCATTGAGGAGGACAATGAGCTCTGTGGAGGTGGTAGGGCTACGTGCAGGAGGAATTATTTACTGTGACTACTTTTTTTTTTTGTTAATTTTCAGAGACCTCTCTGGGAACCGGCTCACCACTCTGTCGTGGCAACTCTTCCAGACCCTGCGACTCTTTGAACTGTAAGTCCCGCCCTGGAGGTATCTCCTGGGAGAAGATGGGAGGCTGAGAGGAGGAATGATTTTCAAATAGAGCTATTTTGAAGCCTGTGAATAATTACCTACAACTCCAGTGGGCAACACCATCCTTGGGAGGGTTTCCTGGGTACAGGAGCACCAGAGCAAGAACTGCTTTTCTTTTAACACAGCAGCTGGCTAATTAACGTCAGGATGATGAACAAGTCATATTTGGGTAGTAACCGGTTGACTAACTCTGGGAACACATTAGAAATATATTTACCAGGCCAGATTTTGAATGAATCTTCTCAAATACTTGATCCGCATTTCTGG
>VWZY01013294.1:419939-588725 GCA_013399075.1 Chloroceryle aenea
CTCATTTGTGGCAGGGTAGGGCAAACTGTGGCTTTTATTTAGCTAATGGACATACCTTGAGACACCCCTGCTTTCAGATGAATGACTCCCTTGCTCTTTAGCAATTGAGGCACCTCCCAGTTCCTATGTGGGAGATGAGAGAGTCTCTCTCCTGGGGCACTGGTGGCCTTCAGCCTGCTGAATTATTGATAGAACATTCAGCACTGTGCTTGAAGAATAAGTGGACACGAAATCAATGGATTGTTGCCCTGATGACCTGTTTTGTTGAATTTTAGGAATAGTTGTTTGGTGGGTATAAAAAAAAAAAAAGAAATATATATATATATGTAGGATTTGTCCCAGAGGATCCTGGGAAGCTCCATTCATCCTCACTGATGATCAATAGAGCTGTAAGCTAGAAGTGACTTATGAAAGAATAAAGACAGTCTTTCAAGTGGGAGTAAGTGTGTTATCACCGGTGTTACTGCAGTGTATTTTATTTCTGTCAAATTGTTAAATGAAAAATACTAATAGTGATATTAGAAAATAGAGAAACGCCCTTCTGACGGGGAATCTGACGTGCAGAGTTAAAATGCTGAATTTGGAATTTGTCTCTTCAGTGATTACAGCTCTAAATATTTTTCAAGCCTGGCTCAGGTTTCATGTTTAATAGCATGAGTCATTTGTATTCTTAGACCTTTACTTATTGTCGTTGCACCGTCTGGCAAAACTCAGATTGATGGTTGTTACCCAAGAGAGACCCAAGAGTGGAAGAGCAAATGGGGCTGCGTTCCTGAGCCAGAGGCACTGGCAGGGCCTGGGGTAATGGTGAGCCTGCAGATTAATGCAAATATTTCCACTGGGGCTCCTTTTCAGGTGGCTTTGTTTAATTTGGTCGTATTTTGTCTCTTCAGGCTTGTCCTAGGTCTGCCAGCCCAAGTCAGGCTCAAAAGACCAATATTAAGCACAAGGGGAGTTGAGATGCTGCTGTTTGGGCAGCAGAGTGTACTTGTCCCCACCTGATGAAGAACACATCTGTGTTGTCCTGATATGGTGATCCTGATGGGGAAGCTGGTGTGCTTGGGGTGGCTTTGGTTGGTGTCAGCAGAGTCATTTGGGGCCAGTGCTCTGCAGCCTGGCAAACGGGAAGGAGCAGAATGACTTGGCTCCAGTTTGAGCTATGTTCAGAGCAGTTTTGTCTGAGAGCCCTGTTGATGAAAGAAGTAATCCAGATATAAAAAGATGGGAGGTCATGGGGCTGGTTGGTAGGAAAGGGTGATGAGGTTAAAGAGCAGCACTGATAGGATGCGTGGTATCTACAGTGTCCTGTGGGGAGACTTGACACCATGTGGGGCTGGAGCCTTGGCCAGACCTTTCCCACCACCATGCTGTGAGAGTGATCTTGGCAAACCACTCCTGGCACCAGCTCCAGTGATCAACTTAGACCTACAAATGTGTGTGCCTGCAGTGTCTGGCTTGATATTGACTGGGCTGGATTAAAAGCCTGATGAAGTTTATTTTTTGGGAAGAATTGCTTTGTCAGTGGCGCTTCATGACAAATGTTCCTATCTGGGCTCCTTATGACTGAGGACCCTCCATCCATGCAAGCACAGGTAGGAGAGTCAGTACCAGAATAACATGATGATGCTGTTCCCCAGAGCGTGATGAGAGACTTTAGCTGCTACCTGGATGTTGGTGTTAATGGGGCAGGGAAGTGTGCCTGTAGTGTCCTCCCTGGGGCTATGAAATTGTCCTGCTGAACTTTGGTTTTGAGAGAAGACCAGCATGGAGGTGTAACTTGTCTATGTGCTCTGAATAATCCTTCATTGTGAAGATGTTGGTAGTTTAGGTAAAGACATAATTATCTACTGTGGTGTGGTCATAATCCTGAGTGCTGTAAGGATGGGACCTGTTGATGAGGAAAAGCGAATCCCCAGGAAGGGAAGAAGTTAGTAATGGATGTGCAAAAGTGGGAAATACTGTATTTTTATTTTTTTTTTAGAAATGCAGAGGATGGGTGAGTAGAAGACAGTTTTTTGGCACACTGAGCTCCAAGGAGGCTTCCAGAATCTGGGAAGGAGGTAGAATACATGGCCCACGTAAAGTGAGTGTGAAGCACTGGTGAAAGCTAGAAAGGGAGTTGCAGACTGACATCAGCCAAGGATTTGAAGTTGAGCCAAACCTCTCTGGAAAGGAAGAAGGTGGTGAGCAACAGCGATTGATGCAGAGGCAGCCAGCCTGAGGAGGGTAGGCTGAGCAGCAGCACTTGTACATGGCCATATAGAGGCCAGAAGTTCCCAGGGATGACAGACAGATGCTGGCAAGAGTCTGCTGTTCTTGAGAAGGTTAGGTCTATGGCAATCGTGGATCCAGAGGGACGGTAGCCACTGAAGGCAAAACTGTGCCTTGCAGCAGAGCATGCAGGAAGGGAAGTGATGTATCATTGTTTCCAGGAGTGTTGGGAGAAGAGGAACTAACTACAGCTGATGTGACAAGGAGATGGCCAGGGAAAGTGAGACCTGACAAAGCCACTCAGGGTGAGCATGGAGAAGGAAAGAACAGAAAACTAATGGGAGGGTCATAGTATGCTGTGAGAGCAGGCAGGTGGATGGGAACATGAGGCTTGAAACAGCTGCCTGGCTACATTCAAGGCATTACGAAGGCAGGAAGATGGTATTGCTTTAAAGCCAGAGGTTTGGGGTTTTTTTTCTTGTTCAACAAGGCTGAGATTTTCCCTTGCTGACTCACTGAGGAAAGGATGGCAAAAATGAGGCATAGTTCCAAAGAATATTATCTTTCTCCTGGCCAGAAGCAAGGCTTGGAATGGTTTCCAGTAACTCCAGTCCTAATTCCCACAGCACGGGCTGACCTTGACTGCTGGGGCTTGGGCTAATGTGTGCACAGCTCTCCTAAGTCTGAAGCTGAGTGTGTACAGGGAAGCATCTGACACATGCAACAGCTCATAAACATTGGACTTAGAGCCTTTTTTATCCAGAAGTCACAGCTGGTTTCCTCTGTCATGTCCTTGGCTTCCTTTGTCATGTCCTCAGAGAGCTTAGGGCTGACATTTCAAGAAATTCCTTCCCAGAAAGACCTAAGACTCTGGATCCAATTACATCTTTGGTTGTATAAAACCTTGTAGTCCTGAACATCTTGCAGCTCTGCCCAGCCTATCAGCATTTCTAATACCAGCATTCCTTGCCAGCTTGGCCTGCAGTAGATTTCTGCAATGCTACAGCAAAAGGTTTTGGTGGGGATGGGGTACAGCAGCATTTCTCTTAATGTTATGAGTCCAACTTCACATCGTCTGTGCCTCTAGCTTAAAGACTTACTGCCGCCAATAGTCACACTAATAGAGTTGTAGCTAGACAGTGGGTACTGCCTGCTCTCTGCATTAGCTAATCTAGCCCTCAGACGGATTGGTTCTTCGCTTTCTATCCATCCCCTTCTGGCAGGGGTTTGGAAATAACAGATCTGGTTGGACCACCAAGAGAAGCCCTGGTTCTGGGAAATAAAAATGAAAATAGATTTTGTTCCTTCTCTGCTGGGTGCTCTTTGGTTCCTGAGCAGTTTCAGTCCTGAGGTAGGAGTGTGTTTTAATTGCAAGTGTATGAAATCTTGGCAGCAGCTTTATGTGAATCAGAACAGACAGGAGAAGTGTGGCAGGGATCTCCACTGCCCTCTGAGATGCTTTAGCTTCAGACAGCGTTGTTTTAGCTGATGAGCGAGGAGTCTTGGGACAGTGCCTGTGTCTTGTTCAACTACCTAGCCTGAAAAAAATCTGCTCTGTGTGTGTGAAGTCCTGTCTGTCCCAGCACATACTGGGATGCTGCAGGCAGCCCTCTCCCATCCTGGTTCTCCCTGGTGGAAGCTATCCAAGCATTTTTGGGAGGCAATGGGTACAGGGAGCAAAGCTGGGCTCAGTCAGGCACTTGCCTTGTTGCTGCCTCTGAAGACTTGACTTGGTGCCTGAGTGGCTGTAGGGTTTCATCTCTGTCACTGTCCCCTCGAATGGCAGTGCAGGGCTTGACTGTCCCTGTTTTCCTCTGTCCCAAACACAAGCCCTGCAATGTGCCTGCTTTGTGAAGTGTCTGTACCCAGAGCATACCCTGCTGCAAGACTTTGTTTTGCCAGGGCTGGTGGATGGCTCTGGCTCATGTGCAGGTTTGGTCCCTTCTTGGGCCAGCTCCTTGGTGCAGAGAGCAGCTCTGCTCATGCAGATAGAGCCCAGCTCACTTGCAGCTCTGATACCTGTTACTTTTCACAGGCATTTTTCAGTTTTTAATGAGGCCATCAGAAGGTGTGGGAGTGTGCACAGCTCCTGAACACCTGTAACCAAGCGATGCTTTGGCAACATTTCCAGGCTAAAGGGTTTACTTGTCCTCTCTGAGTAAGCTGTGCTGGCTATGTCTCACAAGAAGGAGCCCCTCACCTTAATTCACACTGTGGTGCTGCTGTACCCATTAAGCACACAACATCAAAGACCACCTCTCAGCTGCCTTGCTGTGCCTTTCAGCACCAGTTCTTGTCCTTCCAGCTGTGATGGAACGTGTCTCCACCGCTCATGGCCATGTTTTCTGGTCCAACAGTGGGACACTTTGTGGTCCTCAAGATGCTTCTCTTCCTTGTAGAGAAGGGAAGGTGCCTTTTATCTCAGAAAGGCTATTAGGTAGTGGAGATGTGTTACAGAAGTTGTTGGAGGAAGAGTTGGAAGGAGCTGCAGCTTCTAGTGGGCCTTGCAAGGGACGGGGTTTGAGAAGAAAAATGAAGGTCCAGGTTTTCAGCAGGTGCAGCTGAGTTTGGAAATCTTTATGCACCTTTCTGGAGAGCTGACTGGGATGTCAGGGCAGGCACCAAGCAAGGAAGGAGGGCATCTCCCACAAGTCAGGAGTGTGTTTGTAATGCATGCTAAGGAAAGCAGGTACATACATCTACTCCCTTTCTAGCTGCGGTGCCGTGCTAGCTGTTATTGGCACTTGCCACATCCAGCCGGTGATGGGAGTTAATTTGTGCAAAAGCCCCTGTAAGGGTCTTGATCTGAGCGAGTTACATCACTGATGTTGGGGCAGGTTGTAGGTAAGTTCTCCCCTGAAGCCCACTGCTCCTGTGTTATTTAGGGCCTTCATGAATTAGCAATGGGGTGGAAAGGCTGTTGTCTATTACTTCCAGAGCTGCCCTGAAGTGCTAGGGCAGCAGCTCTCTCCGACAGCCTTGTTTTGTGAGGATATTTGCAGCAGAGCAGAACTTCTCCCCCAGCTCCCTGTTGGGACCTAGAGTACAACCCCAGTTACCTGATCTGCCCTAGCTGAGTCCATGGCTCTTATCCATGTGCCATCCCGTGTCCTGCTGGTAGCAGTGACCTTGGGAGAATCCTGAGGAGTGTCTGGATTTGTGGCTGTGCGAAATGGATTCAAAGCCTGCGTGAGGTTCTGGCAGCACCCATTGTAGCGTGCAGGGAATAACCTGTCAGTTGAATCCCACCAAATCACTGTGCTAATCTGCTCTGGTCTGTTAAATTTAGTGCTTTGGCCTTTAGGTTGCTTGTCTGAGCCTTGTACCTGTCTTGCAAGGTTTACATGCTTTTGATGGGAAAGGAATGAACTAATGAAAAGCCACAGAGTGAAGTCTAACTTGATGTTTGGTCTTAAAAGTCAGATGGCATCTTCTTCTATGAGAAGATACAAAGTGGTATCATTAGGGTTCAGGCTTAACACCTCTGGGTGCTAGCAGAAGATCCCTTCTCTTCCTCCTCCCTTTTCAGTACTGTATTGACAAAACATCAGCTGCACACGTTTGGAAGGTTATTTCCAAATCCTGTTAGTTGGTGGAATTATTTTCGTAAAAGCAAGCATGAATTTTACAGTAACACATGGAACAGACCAGAAAAACAGCTTTACCCTGCATGACAGGGAATCTAGATACCATGTGAAACAATGGTTTGACCTTCAGAAATACCCTTCTGTTTTGGGGTGACTGAGCACACCTTTTGCAGTGCTGTCTCCTCTGCTCCCTATTTTCATTTTGCAGTTTTGTGGGGAGATGTTTTGTTTGTTCAGGCTGTATCTCCTGTTCTGCTCAAATTATTGCAACTCATGTTGGTAGCTCGGTCTGTCCTGGTTGAGCACTGGGCGATCCTCCCTGCTGGGACCTACCCTCTTTGCTATCTCCACAGAGAGCTGCAGGGCTTTAAAAATGTAAATGAAATTGTTAATAGGTTGGAAAATCAATTATAATAAACATTCCTGGTATATAAGCGGTGTGTAAGTATATTTTAAATTAAGTACATTAAAGGCAGTGCTTTTTCCCATTTCTCCTGGCCGGGTCAGCAGGGTCTCAGTGCAGTGCTGTTTGATTTGATTAAAATGCATGATACTCTGCACATTAGCTTGTGTCCTGGGTCACCAGGAGGCTGCATTTGTACAAGGTACTCAAGAGAAGAGCTGCCAGCTTCACTGAGTGCTTGTGGGGGGTGGAGGTGTGCTTTGCACAGCAGGGTCTTGGATACCCACTGAAGTGGGGTTTGAAGACATTAATCCACATTTTAGGGCAATGGGGAGATGCCTCCTCCTTTGCCAAGGCACAAATGTGTTGGGGGGTCTGGATGGTTGTAGGACCAAGCTGCAGATGTGCAGATCTCATGGTGAAAGACACTGTGTATCCGTGTGCTGCCCTTGGAGATGTAAAATATGTGTGTGTGCATGAAAAGAGACTGTGAGAATGCTCAGATGTGTAACCTCTGTCCCTCTGGATGTGGAAGAGACCAGAATGAGTGCCAGAAGACCCTAGACAAATAATGTGGAGGAGATTGTCCCTTAGCCCTTGACCTGCAGGTGCTGCCCACCCTGAGGAGTCTGGAGCCAGGCAATGGCCCTGCTTACCCTTCCCCACCCCACCATCCTTTCTCATGTTTGTTCTGCCCTTAGGAGACTAGAGAGGAACCTTTTTAACTGCAGCTGTGACATCCGCTGGATCCAGCTCTGGCAGGAGAAGGGTGAGGCGAACCTGCAGTACCAGGAGCTCTACTGCATGAACATGGACGCAGCTATCATCCCTTTGCAGGAGATGAACATCACCCAGTGTGGTAAGGACTCCTGGGACTGGGTGTGAGGGGGACCAAGGAGGGTGCTGAGAGGGAGTCCTGTCCTATCCAGCCCCTCTGGTTCAGATATTTGCTTTGGGAACCTGGTGTAGCAGAATCCCACTGTGTGGTCAAGTACAACATGGTTGAAGCTGGTTGGGGTAGTTTATGGATTAAAAATAGAGTATCTGGGTAGTCTGAGTCTACATGATGGCTTGAAAAGGGCTCTGTTTCATGTTGATCTGTCTCTGTCTTACAAATCCTAGAAACTGCATATTGTTAAAAGACACTGACACCATATCTTTTGTAATTACTCTTAGGAAATGGCACATATTTATTCATCTTTTTTAGTTCATTTTTTTTCAGCTGAAAGCCTATATTTGTAGGGAGGAGGCAGGAGTGACTTTATATCTCTTTCTGATTCCTGCCAACGTTTAAAAGAGTCTCATGGTCCCAGGAGAAACATGAAGCATGTTCAATGGTTATCCCTTTTTCCTTCACCTTGTTCACACATCAGCTGCATGTTCAGTCTCAGGTTTTTGCTCTGCTACTGCTATTACAGGGAAGCATCCCTTTCAGAGTACAGGGAAGGTGTACCTTCAGCTGAACAGTTAAACTGTCTATATGCAAGCAGCTGTCAAACTCATCGGCTGAAAAAAAGGAGGAAACCCAGAGGTTTTATTTTTCTGATGATCATTCTCTGTTCTAGGAATTTGAGTTTTCTTGTAGCAGTAGCAGATAAACAGCACACACATTTGGATNTGGAAATTGGCCAAAATGTGCCTGCATGTGGATGAACTAAAAAGATTTGAGACAGTGCTGTAATTTCCTCCCCACATGGGAAGAATAATCTGCAAGGATTAGAGGGGAAAAAAACAGCCCTTAGGGATCAGGGACAGGAGGAGAGGTGACTCCATCAATGGTAGGATTAGACTCTAGGGGACAGCAGGGTGCTGGTTTGGGAACATGAATGTACTGGTGTGCAGGGTGAGCACATCCTCTGACCTCAGTCTGCAGGAAGGGCAGGGAGCTTCACTCATCTGCTTTCCTCCAGAGGAGAGTCCTGTTCAAGCATTAACATGAGTCAAAGGATGTTGTAACAACACCCCATTTGTCTTTGTCCTTTGATTCTGAGGGATGATGTGGCCGTGTTTGATATTAGCTCAACATGGAGAGATCACATGTATCCCTCCCATCTCTCTCTACACTGATTGCTGCCACCTATGCAGCTTTTCTAGGTCTTGTCCACTGCCTCCTTTCTTCTGGCATCCCCCCCAAATCAGTACAATGTTATTTCCTTCCTGGTGTTGCTCCTTGATGTTAATGAAAGGATGTGTATCCCCATCCATGGTGTTTGGTTGGTGTGGTGGATGCTATTGCCCTATGATGGGAGGGGACCACTGGTCAGTTCCCTCCTGCCTTGCCTACCCAGTTTGCCTCTACGTATGGCCCAGAAAACCTCCTTTATGCAAGGCGGCTGTTTGCCATTCTTACAACCAGTGCTGTCTTGTTTCATGTTGTAAGGATATTTGGTGCCTGTGATGGCAAGTAAGGAAATGGTGTAAATCAGAGCCACCATAAATAAATGAATCTCTCTGATACCACTGAGGAAGAACAAGGGGACCTTTTATTACAAGAGCTGCAGTTAATATGAGGACACATCCTTGGTCATCCTCTCTTGATTGCTATAAATTAGAGGGATGCTTTCCTCACCTGGAGTGTTGGATACTCTGTTCCTTGTCCCTGGAGGTGAGAATACTTTGGATTGTCTCCTAGCACATGCAGCTTTTCCATCTCAGGTGACTGCCCTTGAGAATAAATAGTTTGGGAGTAGAAGAGAAGATGATGGGGGTTGTGTAAAAAGCAGGGCAGCCAGAACTGGACCCCAGCTTTTGAATTCAAATGTGATGGGATTGTCTGTTTCTTGAGCACATCTCCAGGGTCTACGGTTTCTCTGATCTTCAAAACCCCTCCTTCCCCTTTTTGGGTAAGGCCATGCTGTTGCCTCCTGCTACTTATTCCAGGGTGCTGGAGGCTGATTTGGGAAACAACTTGGTTGCATCTGGGTCCACATGTGTGTCCGGTGGCTGGCTGTAGCAAATGCTGCTCCACACCTGAATGCCTTGGTGTCTGGCTCTCCTAGACCTCCCGGAGATCAGTGTGAGCCATGTGAACCTGACGGTACGGGAAGGGGAAAACGCTGTCATCACCTGCAACGGCTCAGGCTCGCCACTGCCTGATGTCGACTGGACGGTGGCTGATCTCCACTCCATCAACACGCACCAGGTAGGGACTGCAGGACGTCAGTGCTGGCTGTGCCCAACGTGGCAAGGGCAAGGCAACTGCCATGGGTTCCTCAAGCCTATGCATGCAAGGCAGAGGGTCAGGTAGATAGTGGAGACTGCTATAAAAAATGTGAAATAGTTGTATCTAAAGGAAAGTTAAGGCTGTACCCTAGCCACGTGAATATCTGAGAACTACATGAAAGCAGCAAAGTCTTCTCTCTGCGAGGCTGGAAAGTGAAGATGAGAACTTAATATCTCAGTGCTCCCTAATTGAATTAACTCGTGTCTCCTCTAATGAAACTACTTGTTTACAGAAGTGTCTGCAATAGCTGTAGCTGAAATAGGCATCTCAGCAAACTTCTCGAGAGGCAAGGCATGTTTATCAGTGCTACAATGCTGTGGCTCTCCCCCTCCCACTAGTTCCTCTTACAAGATGCAGTGTATTGAATTAGGTGAGGAAACACCTTCCTTCACCCAGATCCTAGTTGTCCTTGGATTTTGGAGAACTTCTCTCATCTTAATGTAGAAAACTGTGATTCTCTTCTTCTGTGGGCAATAGAGGGGAGAAGCGAAGCCACCAGACACTGATTTCTGTCTGTATTTCTTTATGGGATTTTTAGACCAACCTCAACTGGACCAATGTACATGCCATCAATTTGACCTTGGTGAATGTCACCAGTGAGGACAACGGGTTCCTGCTTACCTGCATTGCTGAGAATGTGGTTGGGATGAGCAATGCCAGTGTGCTGCTCACCGTCTACTGTAAGTAGCAGTGGAGAGACCTTGGCCATAGAGAGATTGGAGGGCTACCCTGGGAACCGTTTGAGTGCATGACCACTTGCTACCTGTGACATACTGGCTTGTGGATGAGGATTGGGAGCTGAGCACAGTGAGGAGGAGGTGGGTTCTTGCACAGCTCTCTGTCAGCATCTTTGCTTTCCTGCTGCATCCATTAATTCAGAAATGAGCACTAGAGCAGGAAAATAGCAGCAGTGCCACACTGGTGGTGGACATCTCTCCACCCATCTCTTGGAAGATCCCACAGAAAAAGGAAAAGACGTAGAGGGATTAAAACTGTGTTTGCAAACATAGAGTTGCTCGCCCTGATGCTCTGTGGGAGGTTAAAAGTCACCCTTGCTAAAGCCAGTGTAAATCTCGTCTCTGATTTCAGGGATGCTAGTGCTTCCTCACAGATCTATTCCTTCAGAGTTAAACTGCAAATGCCATGTAAACGTGCACGTGTCAGATTTCAACTGTTCACTTTTAGCTGCAAGTAGCTAAAATTTCTTTTTGCTTTCTAATATAACTTAACACAAACCTGACCTTAAGAGGAAGTTTACACAGCTTTGTGCTCTCAAGCAGCTGAGATTTACTGTATGTTGCTGTGTCTGTAATATTTGCCTTTTCTCTATAGTTTGAAACTATCCCCCACCTCCGACCTTGCCAGGTAGAGTGGAGACCCTTGTGAGGTTCTGGCTACTCTTGATGAACCCACGTGTGTCTAGTGTGGTGAAGGAGCCACAGTGTCCTGCAGACAAGGCAGTCACAAGGGATAGGAAAAAGAAGAGCAGATGCTTTACTGTTTTTTCATCCTCCTAATAAGTACTACTGAGGGTTTGAGGAATAGAGGTAATTTTAAAAAGTTCAGGTCAGCTCAGAGGTGATTGGTCAGCAGGTGGGTGGGTTTTGCACTGCATTTTAGCATCTTTTCCTACACACGTTAAACAGCACATGCCAATGCCTATTTTCACCCGTGTAATCCTCTAAGCTGCTGACAGTTTCTGCTACCCCTACTCTTGTTGCCCAGACCCATCACTCAGGCTGTAATTTCACGCTGAAAAGATCTGGGTTTGTGCGTGTAGGTGGCTGCCTGTTTTGAATCCTCCTTGCCAGGAAGATGTGAACAAGCCACATGCAGATTCAAGCTTGCGAGTGAAAGGAGGTGGCTGGGACATGGTTGTGTCGTTCAGGGTTAGCTGGGTGCTGGTGGAAGAATTTTGCTTGGCTTCAACCAGCTCTTCTTTTTCTCTTCTACTACCTTCACTGTTTGAAAAAAATCCATCTTTTTTCCCCAAAAAAGATGGATTGAAGTGGACACATTGCTTTTGTCTTTCTGGCTGGATAGTACCAGGAAAAGGCAAATTTTAGGGAAGACCTACATTTTTTTCGAGTCCTTTGTCATTGCGCAAAACTCTGTTCTTCTAGTTCAGACCTTGCCAGCCTTGGGGTTTGGGACCTTACACGTAGGTGTTGTAAATAGGGTTTAAGAAGCGAAGGCAGAGCAACATTTGAATTCGCAGAGTGTCCCGGGGGAAAGACAATGCATATGCAATAAATTGCAGGTGGAGTCTCTGCTTTTCTTTTTTTCCCTCTCCCACTCTGTTCCCTTTAATTAAAACACCCCTGGAGGGCGTTCGGCAGCTGAGGATTCCTTTGGGATATTCAGGCAGTCAAAACCCCCAAGGACAGGCAGTCGCTGAGGGATGTTTGCTTCCCCAGCTATGCAATCTAAAACTGCTCAGTGCAACTGGAGGGCTCCCATGGGCACCATGCACGTGGGTAACGTAACAGGGCTACGTCACAGTGTCCTCCTTAGCAGGGACAGGTGGCCTCCCTAGAGGACTTCCCTTGAGGGAAGGAGAGCAGCAGTAGGTGCGTGAACTGGGCAACTCAGAGCTTAATTGTTTCTGGTGAAAGGACAAATCCTGACAACAATTCAATGTTGTCAATTTGTACTCCTGTTCAGAAGCCCAAAGGGAGCTGGCTATGGTTCAAATCATCCCTCTGGGGAGTGTGGAGTGGTTCTTGTGATTTAGCACTGCTGCTTTACAGAGATCCATGGGAAGACTAGAAGCAGCAAGGGATTTTGGAGGTTGCGTTTTCAATAATCTTAATTTCCATGGTGCACAGAGACATGATGTGGGTGGAGGTGTGCTGTGAGTCTGCCATGTTTCTCTCTGCTAGATCCCCCTCGCATCCTAACCCTGGAGGAGCCAGTGCTACACCTGGAGCACTGCATTGCATTTGCAGTGCATGGGAACCCAGCTCCCACCCTTCACTGGCTGCACAACGGCCAGGTCCTCCGGGAAACAGAGATCATCCACATGGAGTTTTACCAACAAGGGGAAGTGTCTGAGGGTTGCCTGCTCTTCAACAAACCCACTCACTACAACAATGGCAACTACACGATTGTGGCCACCAACCAGCTGGGCTCAGCCAACCAAACCATCAAAGGACACTTCCTTGAAAAGCCCTTTCCAGGTAGGATATTCAGTTTATCTCACTAGGGTTGCTTGCAATCCAAAGGTCTTACTGCTGTCCCACCAGTAATCTTTGCACCTAGACAAGGCCTTGACAACCCAAGTTGTCCTTTGTCTGAGCAGTAGGTTGGAAGAGGTGACCTCTGGAGACCTGTTCTGACCAGTATGTTTCTCCTACTCAAGTGTACTTCAGTGTCGTAACTCTTTAATGCAGAGAGACACACTAAGAGGTTTAGATGTTTTTGTTGTATAACACATTCTGGAGTGGTTTGTTTGAGATTTTTTTTAAGATCTTTAGGAATTTCAGTGGGAATAGGATGTAAGCTTGGTCAATTATTTTGTATCTCCTCTGGGGTGCCACAAAGAAGCTGCCCATCTTTTTTTTTTGGTGAAAGTATTCTTCGAAGTGATTACTAGTTATAAGCTAAAGAAAGAAAAGCCCTTTGAAGTGATGCAGCTCTGCCCTTTTTTTTCTGCTAGCTTGCATTTGTGAAATGATTAAAGCTGGATGCAGCAGTGTCAGGATTGTTTTCTTTCTCAATGTGATGTGTGCAATTCCAGAACGACAGGTCTACAAAAGATGCAATGACTCAGTTAGTCACTTTGCATCAGTTTGCTGGGATTTCTTAACTGGCTGTTTGGAATTCCCTGTTGTATTGTCTAGTGATTCAGGGTTTACCTGGAAAAAAAAAACAAACCACCAAAAACCAACCAACCAAAAAAACCCCAACACAACAGAAAAAGCATTTGAGGGCATGAAGATCCAGCTCTGGGGAGTGCAGTAGAGACTTTTGTGGTGACCTGTCCACTCTATAGGAGCATGGAGAGTAGGGGGGGAGGGCAGGTCTTGGTCTACTCTGTGGCATTGCAACACCATGCTGGCCATCATGGAGTTAATATCTGTGCATGCTGCTGCCTTCAGGAATGATGCCACGGGAAAGTGGCAGCTCTAAATTGGCCCCTGCAGCCCAAGAAAATCCAGCAAAATAGGGCGTTTGCTAAATATAGAAAAATACCAACAGTACTCTCATTTATTATTTATATCACACCATATATGTGCACTAAGTTTTCCCGCAGGTCAAATATTGTAAATGCAAACCCAAATTTCTGCCTTGAAGATCTGACAATTGAACAAATGAGCTGATATGGATGGCAGTGTAAAATTTGTATTCTGGCTGCAAAATGTTGCCCTGTTTGGCTATCTGACCTATTTATTCTTCCTTCTGTCAGGGCAGAAGAGCAGCTTATCAAATGTAGGTGGGTGAGGAGAGGCACACAGGTTTGCAGTTTCAGCTCTGTCAGGTCCCACCTTTGTGACTCAATTTCCCCATCTGTGGAATGAGGACAGATCTTAAGTAGGTGCTGGACCTCCAGTAAAGGGGGCAGATCTGCTGTTGCAGAGGGCTGATTTGGAAATGGATCTGAGCCGTGCTGTGGGGTGGGAAGGCACGTTGATGTTTGAAGAGCCTCTTGTGTCAGAGGCTCTGGGTGAACAGGATTGTGTGAAATATGTGTAAAATACTGCCCTTGTGAGTGCGTCTTCACCCACGCCTTGTGTGCATTGTTGGTGTGGAGTACTTGCTGACCCTGAACCATCTCTCAGCAGGAACTGACCCATTTCTTTTATTTCTTCTGATCCAAAGTCCCAAGCTGTTCCTCACCCCGGTAGACCCTGTCAGCCCGATGCAGGATGTAATTCACTTCCCTTGAAGTTTGTTGCTCTGTCCACTGCCACAGCTGACATTAGCACTCAATGCAGCTGACATTTATAATTTCCCATCCAAAGGTAGATTTCTCTAGAAAATGCCACAAATTGAAGGTTCCCTGGTGTGGTTCATTCAGGAATTTTATTGCCTATAGCTATGCACATGTGCAACTTGCTGCCATTACCCAGGATGAGATTATTAGTCTTAATTAACGAAAGCATAGTGCCTGTAAGATTTCTTATCAGCACAGAAAAGAACCTGTGACCACGTGGGTTTTTTAGAAACCCCTGGTCTGCAACCTTTCATATGTACTGTGCCAGGTTGTGGTCCTGAAGCTGAGAGGAGAAAGGTGCTGCTAGAAGCTGGATGGGAAGGGAGAGATATGTCCCATGCCATATCCTGCTTTTCTGTGATGATGTGGTTCTAGGAGCCAGGGCAGTGGCTGCCAGAACAGATTTGAGTTATATTGTGATAAAAATCTCATTGCGTGTTGTCACTGGCATCTCTACCAGAGGTCACCATCTCCTTATTTCATCCACAAAGCTTAATGTACCTACCTCCCCTGGGATGAGTGTTCAGTTCTTTGGGAACTTCTCATGGAACTCAAGTTGGCTGAAATGTCTTGTTTTATACTTTGAAAAATAGGGTTCAAAATAGGTATTAAAAAAAGAGGGTTTAGTGGGAAAGACTTTTTGTGGGTTTCTGTTGAATTTGCTTAGTCTGGCAGAGAAAAATGGAAAGGGGACAATGTAGAAGCAGCAAGAGTTTTATGACTAGTGTGTCTGCTTTAATGGGGGGGGGGGGNTCCTCCCCCTCTTGTTACAAAAAGCCAAGGAAAGTTAGTCTTCTGCTTGACTTGAAACAAAAATATTTTTTCAGGCTCTTTTCCCCTGGTTTGGAAAGCTGTGTTTGTCACCTGGGGGTCATTTTCCACTTCCCTTACAAACCTCACCCATACTTCAGTGTGAACGTTTCAGTGTCCTTCTAGGAGCCCTCTGCCAGCAAAGCTGTGTAAACTCCAGTTAATATCAGGCTCAATTTCTTACATGGGCAAGTGAATTGAAAGCTGACGTTACTCTCATGCTATGTAAACTAAGTGTCATGGAGAGCTTTAGACCTCATTGTCTGGGGCCTCAGCTGCCTGAAGGAGCTTTACTGAATAGACTGGAGCAGTCATGAGGTTGACATCAGGAACTGGTGTGGCTGTCTCTGTTGAGAGGCAGCTCTAGGACAGCCACAGCCTACATGACCAGTTCAGATGTTATTAGCTCTTAGGAGTGGCTCATGAAAACGAGGTCAGAGGAGGTCTCCTCTAACCCCCTGCTCCAAGCTGGGCTCTTCTCCCTAGGTAACTAGTCCTCATCCTTGTAGGATTTTGTCCTTGGGTGAACACTGCCATGCAAGACAAAATCTGCTCCTCTCCCACCTCCATCCTGCTGAGCCCTGTGTGTCTGTCGAGCTTTGCTCGCCTGCTGAAGCAGGATCATTTAATGACTGATGAAAAGTTTGGTTAGCATGCTGCTAAATGTTCTCCATATTGGCCTTGCAGTAGCATCCCTGCCCTCCTGTTTCAACCCAAGGCCCTGCACAGTTTACCCCTGTGCTCTCCATCCTGACCGCCAGCATGTTCTGCTGGCACATGCACTCTGATTTCCAGTTACATTTGCCCAGCAAGACAAAATATGAAAAGCTGGTTTCCTGGGTTTTTGGGGTGGTGGAGTGTGCCTGAGGCAGGTTGGGAATGAGACCACTTTCCTTTTCCTGTGCTGCTAACTGTGTTGCTTCTCTCTTTGTCCTTTTCACAGAGAGCACGGACAACTTTGTTTCAAGTAAGTGTCTCCTTGACCTCTGCATACTGTGGGTGTTTTGGCATTGTGGCTTCCCCCACCCCCCTGTGACATACGTGCTCATAGAGGAAAAATCAGGAAGCCAAAAACAAGTTGGTAAAGGCTGCACAAAGCTCTGGCTTCCCTATGTACGGGCAAGATGTCTGGGGAGCTTTTGATCAGCTGGGCTTTTGTCCTGAAGAAGATCTTATAGTAGAAATGATGGCTAGGTGTCATGTAGCAAAATGGGTCTTAACTAGATGGAGGCTGGCATATCCCCAAAGCAGTAGTGTCATGACTCATTTAAGACATGCTCTTAGTGTGGTCTAGGATGAGCAGCAGGACTCAACTTCTGTAGTGTTTCCTTAACAGATTCTTTGCTCCACCCCCCAAAAAAACCCAAAACGCATCCAAGTAACTGTTCCTTTGGATCAAGTTCTGCTGGAGTCACTCTTGCTTGTTTTGCTTAGTTTTTTTGACCCTATGTATTTCTGAAAACTCTGCATGATTGCTGAGAGGTGGAGGCCACCCATCCTGGGACACCAGGTACCCAAATGTTCTTATTTGTAAGGCTGGAGTGACATCAGCATTGTCCTGGTTTGTGTTTTCTCTGCTGATGTGTACAGGGGACTCTCTGATTGTTGATTTTGATGCCTTCTGAAATAGAAAGTTGCAGCCTCTGTTAGGGGTGAACTGGATCTCGTCAGGTCAGGCACTGCCATTGGGGATGTGCTGGTGCCTTGGAAATCCCATGGGAGACACATTAAATATTTTGTCTTTTGGTGTTTTGGTTTCAGTTGGTGATTATGAAGTCAGTCCCACCCCACCGATCACTGTGACCCACAAACCAGAAGAGGACACTTTTGGGGTGAGTCCTGTCCTCTTCTGTGAAGAACTGTTTTGTATTCGTTTCTTGTTATTGATGACTCAGTATTTGCGTTCCTGTGCTGTTTTGAGATGTTCGCAAGGAAAATCTCTTCTTTTATGACTCAAGACAACAATCGGAAGGATTTTGTGGCTTCTGTCAGACAAGTAAAATACTGACATGAACTATATGATCCTCTTGGGTCTGCAGTGTGGAACCAGGGAGCCCTTTGAAAATAAGGCATCCTGTGAAGTTGCTACTGGCAGGGTCACAAATTCTCACTGTAAAAAGTAGCACCCAGAGAACAAACAAACAGACAATTGTCTGCTTTAGACTACTATTGAGCTGTTAAGTTTAGCCCTATGAGGGATTCAGATTTAGCTTGGTTCAGTTCTGTCAATGCCAGTTTGCCCTCTCTCCTGCAGTGCAGGGTGTGCCAAAAATAAGAAAAAGGAAAGCAAGCCTATAGCTTAGCAGATCACAATGTCGTCTGTCTTCTGCAGAATCCAGGTGGAAAAAAGAGGGGGGGGAAAAATCTGCATCTAAGTATTGGGGGGGAGAATTAGCATGTTACACAATTGTTCTCATTCTGTGAAAATTTTAAGATTTTGAAACCTACCAGGCATTAACAGAATGAACAAAACTCAATCCACCTTAGTTTCAGTTCTCATCCAACTGAAAATCTCCTATAACTGAAATGAAAGCTTTGAACAGTGAGACTGGAGTAATAATGTGCACTGATATTAAATATAAAGCACAGAAAACAATCTGAGGGATGAAAATAGAGCATGGTAAAATAAAAAATTTAAAAATATCTCGTAGCTTGTGTATCAAGGGCTGGGAAAAGGGTTGCAAAATGAAATGACTTTTTCTTGGTTAAATGATGTATTTTCTATTATAGCAGAATATAGTTTTGTAAAAGGAAGCAGAGTCTAAATGCATCACAAGACCCAGTATGGGAAAACAATTGGACAAATGCCAAAGAAATTGTTGTTTACATCAATGCAATAAAAGAATCTCAAGCAAAGAGTTGAAGGAATAAATATTCATAAATATTAAAATGAGCCTGGGATTGTAAACCCCTTAGGGCAAGGAGGTTTTCTTTCCTCTGCTTGTACACTGATACAGTGGAACAACGGTTCCAGTGAAGGACGTTGGACACTGTTGTTGTATAAATATTTACTACTAAAATTTACAATGAATAGGGGAAGCTTTAGAAAAAAACAAATTTTGGGAGTTTTGGGATATTTTGGGGGAAAAAACCCAACACAGTTCTACTGACTTTCTTCTGTTTTCTTTGTGGTGTGTAATTTTCCCTCATTCCTTGCCTTGAGGGATGTTTGGGTGGAAACAAAGTTGCTCTTTCTAAAGAATTTTCTGCTGCTCCTGTGTACTCCCAGCTCAGGTTAGTATAGCTTTAGTGCTGTGACATCATGGCACAGTGGTGATATTGGAAATGGAGGCTCATGTTGTGGTGCAGTGAAGGGAGAGTCCAGACACTGGAGCAGAAGTCCTCCTTCCTTGCAGATACATGGAGTGAGAGACTGAGGAGGTGCCAGAACAGCATCCCTGATATGGAGATCTCAGACCTCCCAGTCCTGCAAACAGCCTGTAGTGCTTCCAAGCTGTGCCAGAGCCCTTAGCTTTAGCTTGTATACTCCTCCACAGCTGATATCCTTGGGGCTGCAAGCAGATGGTTTGAGCCTACAGAAAGGTTAACTGGACAAGGAGATGCTGTATTTCCAATCTAGGCTCCTACATTTCTCTGTCTTGACTCTAAGGCTTTTTCCTTTCAGGTTTCCATAGCAGTTGGGCTGGCAGCTTTTGCTTGTGTCCTCTTGGTCATCCTCTTTATTATGATCAACAAGTATGGCCGGCGGTCCAAGTTTGGGATGAAAGGTACGTGCAGTCACTTTCCTCTAGCAGGAGGCACCTTCCAGGATTGCCCGGCTCTCATAACACACGTGGAAAGGTGTTGTGGGTTTATTCCTACATTGCCAGTTTTGGTGTGAAGCCATCTAAAGAGAGTGTTGGTCAGCCCTCTTCTGTTTAAGAGAGCAATGGAGATATACAGGCCGGTCTGCTGGGCAGAAGTATGTACGTGTTTTCCTGTCAGTACATAAATGCATCTACAGGTTGCCCAGATGAGCTTTGAGCCTGCTCCCTCCAGCCACGTGTTGAGGGAGCTGTACTCAGGAGAGCACATTCTTGGATGAAATCTGCTTTTTGGACTTGATGCATGGGTTTCCCTTTGCATTGCACAGGTTGCAGAGTGCAGGGGGCAGAATGATGTGAAGTTGGTTTAGATTCTGTTGGAAAAGCAGGTGAACCCTCTCTGCACCTGTCTGTGAATGAGGACTGAGATGCTGCTGTGTGGGCCCATGCTGGGAAAGCACTTGTTGATCTGTCTTTCAGTGATGTAGAAGGTCTTTCTGCTGCCTCTCTGTTGCAAGGTTTCCTTCTCTGCATCATGGATAACCACTTTAGGAGCTATTTCAAGCGGCCTTGATAGTGACTGGAAAGCCAGAAGGTATCTGATGTTTGCCAGGCAGAACCAGTACCTCTGTCCTACCAACACCAGCACTATGATGTGATAGAGCTAATGCCAGAAGAAAGTAGATGACTCTGTGCCATCTGCTTTCTGTGACTCTGCTGGTATCTCCAGTTGGGCAGCGTTGGTGGTGCCCAGTGAAAGTTGGAGGAAGAACCTTCACATGACAAAGTAGTTCCCAGACTAATTGGTGGCTCATGCAAGCACCGTTTGAAGCCAATCTTTCACAAACATGAGCTGCTTCTGAGACTCCTGAGTCACAGCCTATTTCCTGGCCTTGCTGGGGTCTACGTTGCAGGGCAGGTTGATAGGTTTGGGAATGTTTATTGTTCTTGCTTAGTGCTTTGTTTGCTTTATGGAGACCTTTCCTGAGTAGGTCCAGATGGGATTCTGGCTGGAGTTTCCCCTGTGCATCCTATGGAGATAGACAGGACATTTAATTAAATAGCGATTCGTCTACACAAACTTAGCAATATTTAGTCCATATGTCCAATGATAAGAACCATCTGGTAGGGTGTACTGACTGGTGGGTGGAGTAGAGGAATGGAAGTCATGGTTCCTGGGAGCAATTCCCAGCTCTTCTACTGACTCACTGAGTGTCCGTAGGCAATTAGCTGTCTTAACCTCCGTCTCTGCTTTAATTTCCCCATCTGTAAAACTGGGATGATGTTACGTGCCTTCTGGAGGGATTTGTCAGAACACTTTGGAAGTGCTTGGGCATTTGCCACTGATGGGGCTTAGAGATACAAATATAAAATGTAAAATTAACTTCTGACCCTAGTGGAGGTATCAAAGAGGAGTGAACCTTATAGAGTAACCAGTCTTGGTGAACAGATGTGTGTATGTTCAGAGGTGTTTGCATAAGGGTGTTAGTGGATATTCTGCATTCACAGAAACCAGAGGGGTGCTTTGGTGGGCCCTTGTGTGCGCAGTTTTGGGGAGGAAAAAGTATTTATCCAGAAAAGCCTATTCTCATCATGCTGTATTTCTTCCAATTCTCATATGAAACCACAGCCCCGCAAAGTTGTTAAAAGTTTTATTGATGACATTGCTTGGAAAGATGAAGTTGATAGAAATTTATCTTTAAAGCCAGGGATATAGCTCTTTAATGCATGACAAGTGTCATAGGCACCACCATGGGTGGCCTATTCATACTTCCTAAGTTCTGCTCCCTACTGGAGGCTGCAGACCCTCCTGCCCTGTGGACAGTTTCCCTAGCACATGGTCTTACCTGCTCTGAGCTGCCTGCTTTTCCTCAGCATCTCTTCTGCCTATACTTTCTTTGGCCATAGTGCCGTTGTCAGCTGCTCTGCCACCAGAGCAGTTGACAGCATCCTTAGCCTGTACCTCTCTTTTCTGCATCAGGCTTGCCACCAAACCTTACCTCACCATTTTTTCATCCACAACACAAATGCAGCTCTTCCATTCACCTGCAGGGAGTGGGTTGTTTGGTGGTAACCCTGGTTGTGGTCTGCCCTGACAGTCTTGAAGCTGACTTGTTTCTGACCCCCACTAGAAATGTCACGGTTCCCTCCATGCTTTCTAAAATGTGCTTCTGAGCAATCCTTCCTCAGCAGGTCCATGAGTCTGGAGCCTTGCTCTCTCTTTAGGTTGCTTTGGGCTCTCAGCTGAGTTGTTGCAGACGGTCCCAATCTGGCAATAGTACCTTGAAGCTTGTGTTTGTCCTGTATGTGATGGATATCTCTTTCCCTGCTGTCTCTTTCACTCCTCTAATGGTCTGCTGTTCCTTTCCTTCTCCCTGGAGGCTTTCTGTTCATGGGGTGATGCCCTTGTCCAAATCATCAAATCTCTTTACTGAGTGGTCCCAAGCTGCTTTTTCAGGGGCTTATGTACCACTTCTACCTTATTCTGACACCCTGCATGGGACAGTGCAGCTGGTAACCACCTCCAAATCTCCTTTAGCCAGCACTTTCCTCTGGGTCCCTCATTATCTGTTAATTCCTGGGCAGAGGCCATCCTTTATGGCACCCAGCCTGTTATCATTTATTAAAAGAAAAATCCAAACCTTGAGTGTTTTTGGGAAAGTGCATCATTCCCTGAATCAGGAGTTGTTTGTCGCCAGCTGATATGTTGCCACTGGTTTAAATCCCATCTTGGCAGGCCTACAGAAGCAGGTTTTTCCTGTTGTTTTTGTCACGGGTGCAGAACATTGTGTGCTCATGTTGGACATGTTACTCAAAGCACCTCACGAGTTTTGCTGAAGCACATCTTTTTCCTTCCGTATCTTGTAGCATTTAAGCAGATGGTTTATCTCCTAGGGAGAGAGGTGAACTTGGACTCACAAAGTTGGATGTCAGACTGGGCTGAAAGTCACTCCCAGGCCAGCCTGCCGGGTTGCCCACTGGTCTTATGAGTGGACTAATGGGCTGCCAAGTGTCCAGTGTCCCAGATGCCTTTCCTGAAAAGAAAGTCACTGTGTCTCGGGGCACATGCTGGGGAAGGACTCCAAGAGGATGGTGTGTCCGCATTTGTCCTCTTCTGGCTGGTAGCACTGCACGAGAGTCCTGGCAGAGCTGCCGCTCTGGTTACGACCCGGCTATTGATACAGCCAACAGCCAAGTGGTGGAAAAGTCTACGCTGCCAAGGGAGTCGTCAAAGGGCTGGAGTAGCAGCACCAACAAAAGCTCCTTGTGAAGGGGGCTCTGCTGCACTGTGTTCCCGGCTCCTTCGGCGTCCCTCGGCTGGGCTCATGGAGGCTGGTTCTGTGCCATCCCCCTCGCCTTCCCCTGCTCCCTCCGGAGAGGGCATTCATTAACCCGGGATNTGGACAGTCATTGGAGCTGGAGTGGTGGAGGCAGCAGGGAAATGGCAAACAAAGTGCCTTTTTGTGAAACTCGGTGTTGCATGGGCAGCACGGAGGCAGGGGAGGGGAAACTGCTAGGAAAAGTGAATGTAAAAAATGAGACACGTTGAAGTGCAGACATGGGCTGCAACCAATTGCTGAAGGTTGATGTGTCCAGGGAGGGAGCTGTGATGCTTTTTGAAGCCTTGTATTAGTGTGAGAAGAAGAAAAGGATCTTGCAGAGCAAGAAATTAAGGTTCGGCACCCTTTGGTTTTCTGCTGTGTCCCAGAGTAGAGGGTTTTACAGGTGGGATAGAACACATGGGAGTAGGGAGCCCGGCATCCCACNNGGAGTAGGGAGCCCGGCATCCCAAAGATTTGTTGCTGGCTTCTGCTCCTGGTCTCCGTGTCCTACATTCCCTGACCGCTTGCTGGAGGTGGAGGGTTTTACACCTAACCTTTTGAGGTCAGGCTTGTCAGCACAAGCCTTGTAAACCTGTGTCTTCCAATCAAAGTTTAATTCCAGTGGACGACAGGAAATGAAATAATATAATATATTAATATAATAAAAAGCCACATGCAAGTCCTGGGACTAACAAAAATGAAATTTCATAAAACAGTAAAAACATCACAGAGAAGTCCTGGGACTTACAAAATGTTCAGATGGCACAGAGATGGAGACCGTGTAAGTGCTTAGGTTGATGGACTGAAATATATGCTCCTTTTGCTTGTTTTCTGTTATGTTTTCAAGTGCCTAGGGATAAAGAATGTGTGCTCATGCATATTTTTGTGATGTATTCCTGGTGCTGCACAACTTTAATAAATAAATAAATATAAATTTGAGTTTTCTGAGACACGGGGAGAAAGATGTTAGAGAAAAGCCAGAGATGAGAGCACATGTTGTTTTGCTGAGATGAACTGTTTTCCAGGCTCTGAGATTAAAAACTCTTGCATTCCCCAAATGAGGTTTTCTTCCTCGGGTGGAGACAGTGCCAGCTAATGGTTCAAACTTGGTTACAGTTGGCAAAGAGTCGATTGCTTTTTAATCTGATTTCCTACAGAAATAAGGCGTGTGATTGCGCTGCCCCTCTGCGCACGTGCAAGTGTGTGTGTACAGCTCTGTTCGCCCTGCTTTTCTCTTTTTCTGCTGCAGCTTTTTGGGTCTGCTGACTGGTTCCACCCAGCAGACAAAGATGGGAAGGACTTAGAAATGCCTTTACAGTCATCATGGAAATAGAGGGGCTAAATAGAGTTTGACAACTCGGATGATGCCCCGCTGATGGAAATGCCTTGAGCATTTCTGGGCGTTGGAGAATCCACATGGAAGCTCAGCCTTGGACAGAAAAACAAAACAAGGGGAGCAGGTTTTCACGGGGTCTGCTTTGGTGGGTGGTGTGTACGTCTCTACACATGCATATACATATTTTCGTTCTGAATAGGCAGAAGCAAGGAGAAGCAGGGAGAGAAATGAAAGAACAGTAAATAAATACTGCCCACGCTCTCTGTAATGTTTGAGGAATCACATCGCTATCAGTTCATTTTGTATTTGTTCTAATAGCCCTGATCAAAGTGCTGGCACTGCTGATGTGCATGTGGATGTCAGAAGTACTTCCAGAGCTGTTCCATTGTAATTTAGCATTAGTTAATAGGTACTTAAAGTAAAGTGGTTGCCTGTTTGATTATGATTGTGGGTTATTAACATTTTTTTCTATAAACAGATGGTAACTGTCCGCTGAGTCGATTGCAGAACAATTCCAGGGTTCTGATTCAAGAGGGCCAGCTCCTGCAAAGATATCTTGGGTGCCTGGCTTTTTGCTTTTGTTGATTTGTAATTTTTTTTTGTTTGTTTTTCTTGACTTTTTTTTTTAATTTATTTTTTTATTTTTGCTTTCCTCCTTCATCATTCACTTATCGCTGCAGCTTTAAAGGGAAGAAAAGCAGCATAAGAGTCGTGACCTACCTATCAGATGAGGCTTAATTCTGACCCACGTGGCCTTGACCAAGTCTGGTTATAATCATGCACTAGTTGTTTTCCCTGATTATTTGTTTGCAGCTGTATAGGCGTGAACAAATACTCTGCAGCTTGGAGAGGCTGCACCTTAAGAGCTAGTTGCTCAGGAGACATCTGTGATAAGGGCCCTTTCATTTCATCCTCCTGGGAGTCTGTCATGGAGCAGGACCAGGGAGAAAGCATAAACTATTCAGCCACCCCTGGCCCAGCTGCAGGAGAGAAACAGCCATATGTTAAAACCCAGGGCTAACCACAGGGCATTGGGGATGTATGGTGAGCCATCCCAAGGAACTGGAAATGGCAACCAATTGCTGTTATTTACCTTGAGCCCGGGTGTGTGGTGTGCAGAGCCCCACGGTGCTAAGGAGCTGAGCCCCCTGAAATGTGTGGGCAGGGTGACTGTGTGGGGCTGTTAGAGGTTGAGGCTTTTCCTTGTTGGTATCTATCTGTTTGTTTGAAAAACCCCTTGATATACTTCTTGTGCTTGATATTACTTGGTTTTATTTGCCTAGGAAGTGGATCGAAAGGGCATGTGGTTTCACTGGGGCTTCTTTCTATAAATACCTGTTTATACTTTGCTGAAGTGCAAGCTGTGCTATTTATTTATTTATTTCGTGTTTTCAAGGTGATAAAGCATAAAGCTCTTCAAACTGTTAAGTGCCTTGCCCTCTGCTAAACCATGCAGTCTATAAACAGTATGGTGGCAGCAAGGGAAAGCTGCTGTGCAGCCCTGGGCTCCTTGAAAAACCTTTGAGAGATCCCACCTCTCTTCTGAGGTGCTGTGACATGGCACCTTCTTCTGCCTCTCCTCTCTGTGAAGGTGAGTCTACTCTCACACCAGCAGTTAATGCTCATACCCCTTGGCCTTCGGTCCTGGGTGATGTTATTCCAGTGAAGGCTTTGAAAGATGGGGTGGTGCTGTCACTTGTGATTGTCTCAAGGATCAAGAAGCTGTCCTTGGCTGGAGAGGAGCACCCATGGGGGCTGGAGAGGTGCATCAAATGACCCTGGAGGAGAAAAGGTTAGCAGAAGGTCAGGATTTATTTAGATCTAGAAATAAAACATTTTTTTTCCAGTCCCAGAAGCATTAATAGATTATTTATAAAGGAAATACGAAGTGCACTGACCAACCATTATCTATTTCAGCTGCTTTTACAAAACCAAGGTGTCTATTTTAGGCATCTACTAAAAGCAGTTAAAGTCAGATCAGTAGTTTTCAGGTGACCCAAGAAGCCCCCAGCCTCTTTCATGCCATGTTCCTGCAGGCTCTTGTTCCCCATCCGTGACCTCCCTTGCTCACAGGGACACACCTTTGCTCCAGTTACCAGCCAGGTGCTGGTCGCCAGGTGCACCCCTTGCCCCAGAGGAGCCCCATGGCACAGCTGGAGTTTGCCCAGGGCAGTTCTGTGTTAGCAGATGTCTCACTGCTGACTTTCACAAGTGGTTCTTACATTGCCATGTCAAAAGCTGTGCAAGTGACCCTCATCTTACCCGTGATTCAGCATGATATGAGCTCCCAGCCAAGGTGGTGGAAAGATGTTGAAATATTTCTTTTTTAAAACTTTTAAAAAAAATTATGATGCTCTTCGAGGCTCAGAGCATTGGCTTTTCCACCTGCAAAGCATTAACAAGTGTAAGGGCTGGGCACCCCACTGCCTGCGGCACCATGCTTGCTTCTGCCTTTGCATAGGTGGTGGGCACAGCCTTTAGAAGGGAGAGGGTGAGAATGAGCCACAGCTGCTTCCCTCACACAGCAGGGTCAGGAAGATGTCCTCCATTCAGGAGCAACTGAGCCACCCCAGTTCCTCATCCAGCTGTTTGCATACATCTTTTCCAGAGCTGTGAAATTGCCCAGGCTTAGTCACCTGAGGACCCTCCCCCCAAGGACCATGCAGAAGGTGCTAATCCTCAGGGGGCTTCTCTCCATGGCAGTTATGCCCCTGCCTGCCCACCCCTTGCCTCCATGGCTCCAACCTGTGTTTGCTGCTTGATCTGATGGTGTTTGTCTGTCTTTTCACATGACTTTGCTGTAGTGGAAGATGCTGTAATGACAGCACAGAGCCAGAGTAATTCTGTGCATCTCCAGAACAGCTACTACATGAAGCAGTAGGATAAACTATTTTTTTTAACCGATGTAATTAGTCTGATAGAGAGACTTCATCTCCACAAGCTTGTCCTGTGTACTCTCTTGTGCCCCTCTGAAGACAGCCAACAACCAGACAACTAAGTGTCAGCTTTGATGTGGCTTTAATAAGATACAGGGCAGTGTGGGGAAAAAGCAAAGGGCTTTAATATTGTAGTTGCAATTTGTCTGGACTGCAGTTGTTCAGGTATTCTTTGGAAAAGGTTTTGCTACTGTTAATGCTGATAAATGATCCTCTGGGAGGATGGCCCTGGTGAGTTCATCACCTCTTTCTCCTTGTGACTTGCTGTAGGATAGTCATTCCTTTACCTGGTGTTTAGCCGGGGATGATAAAGTTTGACACCCTGTCCCTAAACCCTGGGGCAGGAGATCATTGTTTTTGATCAAGGAACGGGTGACTGCTATGTAAGTGGCAAGGGCAGCATTTGGCATCTGCGAAGGCAAATGGAGACAAGAAACAGAATGGTGCTGCCTGGTTTTGAACTCAGGCCAAATGTGTTTGAAGGAGCACCAAGAAATTTGGAAG
Source organism: Chloroceryle aenea (assembly GCA_013399075.1). NCBI lineage: Eukaryota > Metazoa > Chordata > Aves > Coraciiformes > Cerylidae > Chloroceryle > Chloroceryle aenea. Next base: position 446,973 of record VWZY01013294.1, read on the forward strand.
CAGGTGAATAACCTCCCAAGGGAACAGATAGAAGCTGTGACTTATTCAAGCTTCAACTTGTGACAGAACTGAGGAAGCAAACTGTAGAGAGCATTGGAGCATCTTGTGTTTTAATGGGTTTGTTCCATCTCCAACTTCTATTTCTTGTGGTGCAATAATGAGCCTGCTTGTGTCCTGGATGGCCCTGAGAAACTTCATCATCAGCACCAGTATTTAGCATCTGTTGAAGAAGATGGGAATTGTACAGGACCCTGTGTGATGTTCAGGCATCTCATTTTGATCTACAACTGTGCTATTAAAAATCAATGGACCAGAAGATAATGCCTGTACACAAAGGTGCTTGAGTAGTATTTTGTACACAAGAGGAATAAATCACGTTTAGATTCTCATATTTTGTGTCTGAGGGGCAGGGTTATAATCCAGTTTCTGTTTGGGAGAGTGGTCTTCCGTCTGTGCCGTGGCCCTGGATAACAGAGGAGGATAGAGGATGGGATCCTCTGTTACCCTAAAGCTAGCTTGGCTTGTGGTTCAGGAAAGGGACCCAGGAGATCTCATTGCCTGTGGCCATGTAAACTGGCCACAGGTCTCCCTTGGGATGCTGCATGTGATGCACTGCTGCCATTAGGCTGTGTTAAGGGGCACCATGCTGGGAATGATGCCCAGTGTACCCACAAAAACTCACCCTAGCTAAGTCATCAGCCTTCAATGTGCTCTGCTCCCCACTTGGACAGACTACAGGATCTTCTCTCTGCTTTCAGGCTTGTGGTTTGAGAATAGTGTGGAGCTAATGCCTAGTGCTATATTCTGTGTCTTGTGGTCTCTTTGCTCCATGTGTCCACCAGAAACTGCTAGCTGCAGAGAAAGTTGGTTTTTTTTGGTCACTTTACCTCGACCAAACATCTGCAGGAGTTACCAGCCTCTTCCAGAAGGGATTACTTCACATCTGGACCTTTATGTTGCACCTCAACATCCTACCCCTAGTGTTGGACTGGTTTTGTGTCTGATGTCTTCCCTCTGATCTTGCTGAAAGACCTCACTTTGTAACCAGCAAGGGGTTTTCTCCACAGAAAAGCAAGGAGCAGTTTTTGGTCAGAGTCCTGTTGAGAAGCACGGTTGCTGGCAGGGTGGTTCTTGTCACATCATCTTTTGACACCCAAGCCAAAACAGTGCCACAACTTCAAAAACTACAGAGGGTGAAAAAGCATACAGTTAAGGCAATGAAAAAAGGGATGGATCTGTTTGGATTTTGGATTAAAACCTTTTTGGCTTGCTTCTCATTCCATCTAACCAGCTATAGGAGGAGCTGGTGCCAGTGAACATTCATCTCCACCTTCTTTCTGTCCTACAGTGTGCTTCATCCTCCCCAGCAAACAGCAAGTTCTTCCCAGCCTAATGCAGTCAAGAGTCAGACAAGAGGCTGTGAATTAGTGTGAAGGGAAAAAAGTGTTTTCCTTCAGAGTAAGGTTCACATGCCATGGGCTGAGATGCTGGTGCTGCAATAGCTCCGGGGTGGGCAGCGTGCTGGTGCAGTTCCCCGGTGGCATCAGTGTCCTGATGCAATGCTGGCCACTCGCACAGAAGCCTGCGGTGCTGAGGCAGCTGCTGGGATTGGGGCAGGGGAGAACTGGCCCTTTTTGTTGCTGACAAGACGATTTCATCTGGATGCTCTAAAAGCTCTTGTGACATCTGCAATTTTCCAGATGGATAATGGAAACATGTGAGTTGGGGCGTCTCAGCAGCTTTCGAAGCAGTTGCCTGTGGAGCTGCATCCATTGGTTTCATATCTGCTGACAGGGCTTAATAATCATTACACTAAGTGGAGCTGGCACTTGGGGAAGCAGGTAAAGCTTCTGCTGCCCTTGGGCTGAGATGAGGTTTTCACTGTGCAGTGCAGAGATGTGGATCAGAGCTTCAGATCCTCATCCTCATGAGCTGATTTCTTTTCCTCTTCTCCCAGGCTGTGAAGCTCTGTGGGAGCTGCTGGCTGGGTCTGCTGGCCTCTGGCTCGGGAGCCCCTTGGCACCTTCTCATTGCATCCAGGGATGCTCCTGGGTCCAGTCAGGGACTGTGGTGTTTTCTCTGGGCTCCTGCTTCAGTCCTGCTTTGGAAAGAGGAAAATAGAGATTCCCACAATCAGCAGGGGCACAGGCTGTGTAAATAAGCAAAACATGTCTTCATCCAAAGCACATGTGGCAATGATCTACTCTCTTTCTGATCAATGTTGGGGGTAATAATTAGCATGGTCTTCTGTATTAAGCTATGATATATCTTTTTATGAAGGAGAGATGTCTGTTATTATTAAAAGGAAAGAAAACTCTTATAATTTTGAGATAACAATGGTCTAGGATCAATATTTATTCTTATTGATCTCTTAATTGATTTCTCTGACTTTTTCCCAAAACCCAAATGAAAAAAAAATCCCATGCTCATCCCTGTGCATGCAGCAATGGGATGCTGCAGGAGGGTTGAGTAGCTAATGAGGGGCTCTGGTGCAGTGGGGCAGGGCAGGTACCCCCTCCCCTGGCTGGGGATCCAGCTGCTGAGAGCTATAAGGAGGACATATACTGTACAGGGTCTTCATGCTGGTTGCCAAAAGTGCTCTGGGGCTGAATCCAGGGGCAGGGCAGTTTGCTTTTGGAGAACTACTTAGTCTCTGTTTATTTATGTTGATGTGTTACATGCTTTTGCACTCCATCACCCTAGTTTCAGCATCCCTGGTTAACCTCAGGGTCGTTGCAGCTGCTATTCCTGCAGCAGGAAGCAAGGACAAGGATGCAAACCTTCTTTCATCCCAGATCAGTATTTTCTTCTTCACCATATTGCCCTTTGAGTTCCCTTGGCATGCAGGAGGCTCCTGGCTTTGTGCATCGCAGGGCTGGGGGTTACCCCAGGTTTGGTCCCCTGGTGCTTGAAGGGATTGCAGAGCATGATCCCACTGTCCTGCTTCCTTGCAGGCTGCTGTCACCGCCAACTCATTTGGACATTAACTCTTTTCCATCTTTCTGCCTTCCAGCAAATTAGCATTTTATCTCCAAAGCTTGGTTTTCTTTAATGTTTTTGAAGTTTTCATCTTGGTTTTTGTGCTTCTCCCCGTGTTTGCTGGCTAAAGGCTGAGCTGCCCATATAACGCTGTGCCTGTTGTGCCACTTGACTTATGAGAAGGTAGCAGAGCTGGTGAGAAGAAACCAGCGCTGCTCAGTTACTGGGCCACAATATCAGTGTTGGCTTTTAGAAATTGTTATGGCTTAGCTAGTTCAGGGGCTTTTTTTCATTTCCAGATAATTAGTAAAGATGTTAGATAAACCCAGCCTTAACACCAGTCCCTGTGGTGAATCTCTCCAGCTTAAAGCTTTGCCATATTTGTGCCACCCAGACCAGCACTAGCAGAGGCATGTAAATCAAATTTACTGTTTTATTAATACTGTTGTATGGCAGTGCTCATATCCGAGCCAGTCTGAATTAATTTTTCAAGGAAGCTTTTTTCTGAGACACTATCAAATATTTTACTAAGCCTAAATATATTACAGTTTTCATTGAGTAATTTTGTAGTTCAATCAGGGGAAAATAAGGCTTTGAAGGTAGTTCAGCGTGATTTGTTTTTATAGACCAACTGCTTCATCCTCTCGATTCCACTATCATTTAGGCTCTTAAATAATTTTTTTCTTAATATTTCCTTTGATTTTTTTTTACCATAAATTTAAAGTTAGGCTTATTACTTTCTTCTGCACATCAGGCAGGAGAACAAGTTGTATGCATATACGTGTATATAAAGGGAAATGTTTTTAGAGATTTACAGTACATCTGCCTTCTTGACAAGTTTCTCAGCCTAGAATTAAGTTGGTAGCAGCAGCTGGTGAAGTGACTTTATGCCAACTGGGCTGCTGAGTGCTTTTTCTGAGTAGCCTGCTATAGACTGCTGCAGGTCTGTCCCCTTGGCACATGGGACAGGGAGAGGAAATAGTGATGAATTTTCCAGTAAGGTTTTGCTTAGCTGTTTTGACCATTATTTGATTTTATTTCTCTCTTTTATTTTTTTAAATGTCCTTCTGTCTCCTGTTTGCTCTCATCCTTGTTTGATCTAAAATGTCGTGATAGAAATTGAGATTAGATAGATTTCACTTCTGGGTGTCTGCAGAAATCCCCTTCCACTCTGCTGCTGCAGGACAGCTGGATTTTAAATTTTTCTCCCCTTTTTTTTTATATTGTTATTTCATTCTTAATAACAAAACATATGGTCTTCACTATGTTTCTTTTCGAAGTTTATTATTCCACTGGTGTATTTAGGAGTGATTTGGGCTTATTATCTCTGCTGAAAGATTTCAAGTAATGCTTCTTGGCTGCTACTGTCTATGAACATGATATTGGAGTTAATGGGATGTCAGCGTGTGCCAAAACCCCTCAACAGCAAGGCACATGTATTCCATCCTGGCATATTAAAATTGAAGTTGTAAAGGCAAAGCAGGGTACCTTTCCTACCTTTTGATATGTATAGGTGAAGGCATTGATTTAAGTTCTGCTGAACTTGCTGTGATCGGGTCACACTAAAAAATGTCACTTTCTCTCAAATGTTTCCCAACAGAGAAGCTAAAACCTGTGCTGAGTTTAGGGATGCTTCAGCAAAACGGCTTCTCACTCTGGGTTCACTCCAGCCACAGCTTTGCTGGAGTTTCAGCCACCAGTCATATGGGCAGGCTTCTTGTTAATCTGTCAAAAAGGAATGAGACTGTGTCTCTTTAATAAAAGAGGAGAAGTTCTATTAAATTTTGTTGTTTGAGTCTTTTGGTCATATATGTTTGAGTCTTTTAGTGCTACTGGGCCTTTGAATGTCCACCAGATGTCTTGTTTTTCTGAGTTTTATTATTTGGATGAGACAAAAAGTGGCATTTATTTACCTGTTGCTAGACAGTTTGCAGAAAGCTGTGTGAGAGCTCAAATTCCTGATTGCTCTGCTGACCTGTGCTCCAGCAACCTGCTTTGATACCAGCCCTTTGAAACCCTCCTGGGTGCAGGCTGGGAGGCAGGGTGAAGCTGGGTCTTGAGGATCAATCCTGACTTCCAACCAGTGACAAAAATCTATACATTTGCCCTGGATCAGGCTTTACCCTTTGAATCACATATGGGTAAAAAAAAAATCTAAGCCATCAAGCTTTTGTGCAAATTCCTGATAACTTACAGGTCCTTTAACATCCTCCACTGCTAGTGGAGAACCTTCGGTCCTGAACTCGGCACCTGAGAGCTTCTCCAAGGAGCCACATCCAGGTATTTTACTTTCAAATGTCAGCGTAAAGCTGGCACATACATAAAATGTTCCTTGTGCTTGGGACCTCCCAGCTCTCTTCTGTGTTACATGTGTCTTCTGAAAACTTCATGGCCCTTGCACCATTACCGTCGACAGCGTGAAGCTTTATAACCTGCAAAGCGTTGTAAAGTTGACAATTGAAAGATGAGCAGAAGTGATGTGGAAGGATGGAGGGAGAAGCCATGTGGCAGCAGCCCAGGTGCTTATTTGAGAGCCAAATTCTTCATGTCACACGTACCAAAGCAGGTAGGGAAGGAGGAAACTCCTTTCTCTGAGTGCTGTGTGCGTGCGGAGCGCAAGCGTGTGTGTGCACGTGCAGGTGTTGCGTGGGGGATAAAGGTAGGGAGATGCTTTACGGAGTTGTTAGTAGCTGGCGGTAAGTGCCTATTTATCTGCACTGAGCTGCGGAGCCTGGGAGCGGCTGGAGGGAGATTTGCTGTCGAGCAGGCTCTTTAAGGATAAATAATCTTGCCTGGAATTTGCGCTAATGATTTCCTAAGTGTGCTGGTATGTCTCGAGCGGTGGTGAAGGAGGGTAGGCAGTACTTGCGTCTTTTTTAGGGCTGCAAATGGGGAAGGCAGGAGGAGGCTGGAGGGAGGAGGGAGCGGCAAGTGTTTCCCATTTTGGTTAGCAGTGTGGGAGATGGAAAGTCGGTGGTTGAATCTTGGTTTCTTTTACTGGTTTAATACAGGTCTAATACTGGTCTAACACAGTAGCTGTGGGAGATGTGTGACCTATGGATGTGGCTCCACTGAACACACTGCAGACCTTAAGACTTTCTGCTGAGGATGTTGTCTTGATAAAGAGGTTGGTTGATACAGAACCCAGCACAGCTCTGTCAGTTTAAATTATTAAGAAGCTACCTACAATTGTCTGGATCAGGTAGCAATAAAAGTAAAATAAACAAACCCATCTCTCCAGAGCCAAAGGCTGTCCTATGCTAGGGCAGAGCAGTAATCTCCTAGAAGTCTCAGGCTGAAGGGAGTGTTTCTAATACATATTGGCTCTTAGAGGATAAAGAAATGAGCAGTCATCATATGTTTGAGGTAGCTTATTCCTGTTTTTGGGGTGCATCACAAATGCACAGGTGAGGCTTTTGCTTTGGTTGTGCGTTTCCTTCTGCCACAGACACAGGCAATGCAGGCTGGGAGGTGGGGAGAGGCTGGAGGAGAAGGACCTGGTGATGCAACTGCAGCCTTCATCAGTTGTGACAGCAGCTCCAAGCCCCACCCACCATCTCAGTGGTACTTTTGGGGGAGCTCCTCTTACCGGTTAAGCTGAGCTTTAATGAAAAAGCAGCTGGTGGATAATTTCATTAGTGGCTACCTGTTGCAAAGGACATGTGTCTCAGCAGTTTTCTAAGCACGGGAATTTAAGAAGTAGCAAAGGGAATTAATAGACAAATCCTACCAAAATTCCTCTAACATCTTTTGCCAATCCTGGGTTTAAAGTCTAACGAGTGCTGAGGTGTGTATGATGGGAGTGGGGGATGGTACTTAATAAAATGTTTCATTAACTAGTGAAAAACGCTTTACTCACAGTAACTCAGAGTGGGTAGGTTTCTATGGTCTTGATGAGAAGACAGGGATTGAGATGGTCTTGGGGATTGAGATGGGCTCCCTGCTGTGACTTGCAGCCAAATGAGCCATCCAGGGCTGTCCAAGCAGAAATGACACCTTGTAGACTCTTAAAATACCAAGGCTGAATTTTCATTTATCCTCTCTTAACAAGTGTGCCTTGGATAGCTCATCAGTTTGATGTTGGAATAGTTTTCTTGGGGGGTTAATGGGACTAATCAGTGCAGACTCCCTCTGCAGCCATCCTGGTGAGGTGGGATCCTCATTAAGCAGATGCAAAAGCATTTGGAGCTGTGTCTTCTCACCACTGACTGCAGAGTGAGCCTTAGTGACATCTATCAGACTTGGTAAAGGCTGGGAGGCTCAAAGATGCAAGCATGCTTAGGGTAAAAGCATCCTGATGTACTGTCCTGAGCATATTCCCTGAAGAGCAGGAGTGTGTTTTGACCGCTATTGTGGCCTTTGCTCAGCACGGGCTTGCCACAAAATGGTACGTGTGGGTTTTGGGAAAAGTCTAAGTGTGTGCTCAGTGTCGTTTGAAATGCTTGTTCCTGGCAGATCTCTCTGGTATCTGCTGATGAGAAGTGCTTCCCCGCACTCTTCCACTATGCTCTTTGTTGAAGACTGTTATTATGGAACTTCTTTGTTATCATGTCAGCTAGAAGACATGAGGTATGAAGGAGGATATATTATCACAGCCTTCTGCAGGCAGAAAAAGGAAAAGAAAAAAAAAAGGCAAAAAGAAAAAAAATTGATTAGAGATGTTTTTAGAAGATCAATAGACAAAGAGCAATGGCCTGAACATCAGGAAGATTTGTATAGGGGTTAGGAAAGTTCTGAGAGAGTAGAGGAGGATAGTGTCCAGCATGGGGATGATTTAGTGTTTGGACCAGAGAACTGGAGACAGGTCTCTGAGAGGTTTTCCATGCTGGGACCTTGAGGGCCCAAATCTCTGAATATTTCTCTTCTCTACAGAACAAAGTCCCTGGAGAAGCTGGCAGAGGGCTTTTGTGGACCAGTGTTGCTGGCCATGGGGCAGAGTGGCCATTGTGACTCCTGCCCGTGCTGTTCTCCAGCCTCTCTCGGCAGTTTTATCTTGCTGGCTGTTTCACCTCCCACTGTTAAGCACTCGTCCAGCTTTCCCCTTAATGACCCCATCCCTCGCCTGGGGAATTACCAAATACCCTTTAGCACAAGCACTGAGCTGCATCACGGGCCTGGGAAGGCTCATGTGGTGCTGGGCTGGCAGCTGAGTTACGTGCTGCTCAGATATTTTTCTCTCGGCAAGAGCAGCGTGTACGGATTTTCCGCTTACCGCTCCGTGTGCTCTGGTTGTTCCCCGAGCCCGAGTTAGTTACGGCAGCTTTCAGCACACCCTGCGTAGATCATCACGCTGGTGGACGCATATATTTCATGCAGGAAAAGTTTGTTTTGTTTTGTTTTTTTTTTTCCTGGAGAATGAGTGAATTAAGCCATGTGTTTACTACCACTTGAGCAAAGCGGTCCCAGGCTGGGCCACAAGATACACGGCTGGTGTTTAAAATTAAGAGAGCAAACATCAACATAGAAACTAAGAGAGGGAGAAGGAGTCTGGGTAATGGGATTGCATTACTTCCATGCTAATATGACCTTGGAGATGGTCTACTGCTCTGCAGGGATTTGGGGAGTAATGCATTTGATAGCATCATCTGAGAGGGTGTGCATTTGTCTGCGCATATTTATATCCAAGCTTACAAATTTATGTGTGTGTGCACAGTGTTTATTCTTTCAGTTTATCCTGGTGTGTTTTATTTATTCACCTCCAGCTCTGTGTGACCCCAGAGATGTATTGCAGGCAGTGCTGTGGGATTCTCCTGCAGTGGGTTCAGATGCTGCAAGGGGTTAATGCCTTCTTTGAACTGCCTCCTGAAAAAACTAAATCAAAAGCATTGCACCCCTGAAAGTCAGAACACAGTGGCCAACCCACCCCCTCCCTACCTAGGGAACAGATTTTCTCTCCTAAGTCTCTGCTGGAGCCAGGAGGAGAGGAAAATTTCAAAGGAGGGAGCTGCTACCCACTAATGTGCCTTCTTTGTGGCATTATTAGTGTGGAGAAGAGCAGCAGCATCTCTTATCTCAGCTCTTGGGGTACCACACTGAGACGCATCAATTGCTAAGGTATCCAAGCCCCAGCTCTGAATGGAGAGATTTCCAGATCAGAACCAGAATTTTAAATATCTGTCAGTGGTCAGAGTGCTGTGGTGCTGGGCAGGCTATAAATTATTGAAATCAATTTTTTATAATTGGCAGTCACAGTGATAGAAGTGATAATGAAGTAGAGTTACAATGAAATGGATCCAGCAGTTTACAGAGAGGCAGAGTAGGGGGAGTGGGAGAAGAGCAGGGTTTTTGTTGTACAAAAGCTTCCATGGGGAGCTGCTTCTCTGGGTCAGGATTTCCAGAAAAGTGTGTGTGTTGGGGGAGCTCACCATTCCCTCTGGACTCTGCAGCCTGTAGCTTTGTTTTAGGCCACAGCAGCAGGTTTTTTCTTTTGATCCCCTTTTTTGGGGTATTTTTTTGGTTTTGTTGTTTTTTGTTTGGTTGGTTTTTTTTTGTTTTGTTTGCTTTTTCTAGAAGATGTGTGCAAAATAAACTTTATCAAAAGGATAGAGAGACAAGTTTGATTTAGGGGGAATGACAGTCTTGGGTGATTTGGGAGCTTTCTGTGTGAGGGTGGCATTTGCTCAAGGAGTGAAGGCAGCTCTTTCCAGTCTTCTGTGGAAATAAAACTGGTGTGAAAGGAATGGAATGACAAGAATGAACGCTTTAGGGGCTCACGTGGCTATTGAAGCTGTCGAGTGGATGTGGTTTCCTTTGAGGTTGCTGTAGCTACTTTATGGGGACTTCTCTTGATAGAGAACACTTCTTGAGAGTGGCCAGCTAGACCCTATCCAGCAGCATCATTTATCACCTCTTGGTACCACAATCCTCCGGTCCAGCTTTCAGCTCCACAAGTGCTTCCTTGTGAAATGGAGCTTCTTTCCTTTGACACAGTTTGTATGGGAGAATATGGTCTGATGGTCTATTGTAACGTGTGCTCCCTTCACGTTACAAATCCTCTGGCAATAGAACCATCTGCACCAGGCGGGTCGTTTTGCCTGTGCTGCACAGATGTGGTAGGTGGAGATGCCTTCCTCACTCTTAACCACAGAGAACCTGGTTTGGTGAGATGAACCCTGAGCCATCTGCTTTTTCTTAATCACCATGGCACATACCTGGGCTGCTGAGGCTGGAGGAAGACACCGTTGTTTTGTGGGACAATGTAACCTGCCCAGGCTGGCTTGTATTCTAGCTGCTATCTCACAGAAGGCAGTAGCCCTGATAAGCACCTCTCAGTGATCACAGGATGATGGGGAGGGGTGGGCCCTCTGAAGAAGGGGGTTTAAAGGAGCTGTTGTGTGACTGCTGGATAACCTCTCTCACCTCTGGCCAGCACCTCCTGGGAGGCAGGGTGTAGGCAGCACGTAGAGATGAATCTTTGCTTATGGTCTATAAAATATGCAGTAGGAGCTGCTCTCCCTGTCCAGGCAATTAAAATGTCTACTCTGTGTGTAAAAAAGAGTCTAATAATAATAATAATGGTGAAGTTAATGAGATTTCAGATGTCTTTGCAAACTGGTCTAGGCTTTGTAAGTTCAAAGATGCGTCATGTTGCAGCCCCTGTGAATTGGGGAGTTTTCTTCCCCCAAACGCTTCAGGCTGTAATAAAGGTTGAGCATCCCTGATCAGGCAGCCTGCGCAGGGAATGTCTCATCCAAAGGGAACTAGGCATTAGTCAAAATGCAGTCCGGAAGGGACGAGAGCAAATTTGCAAAACATTTTGCCTGACACTTTTTGGAAGGAATTCAGAGAAGAGCAACTAAAATGATTAAAGTTCTGCAGGGAATGTATTGTAAGAAAAGATTAAGAAAAAGAAAAGCTAAATATATAAAATGTAGCTAGACCAAAGTGAAGGGGAAGTGATCCCCAGTGGTGCATATTTAGAAGAGTTGAACAATGGAGAATTAAAAAGACTATTTAGAATGCTGGAAGGAGAACATGGGGTGTATAGAATCAATTAAGCAATCAAAAAACCTGTGGGCTGCATATCTAGATCCCTTTTCCAAAGATTAGTAGCAAGAGCTACATGGAAGAGTCTCTGAAATGGATACTCTGGCTTTCGTAAACTTTTGGGCCAGGATGAGTGGGGGAGACAATGAGTGCTCAACCGGTGGAGAGTGAGTGAGGATCTTCTTACTGAGGCGCCTGCATGGTGGGATGGAAACCTCCTGGCCTTGCTGGGTTCTGCTTCTTCCTTAGAAAGTGTGGAGGGGTGGCTGGGCATCCCTTCCCACCCTGGACCACCTCCTCCCTTCCCTGCAGCTGTGCCAGTGTATGAAATCGCAACCTGGAAGGTGCGATAGGGATGACTGGCTGCAGTCTCCCTGCCTTGGCTGATTAATTAACTCTTCAGATTAATTTCCTTTCTGATTACCGCTTGATTAATTCATCCTAACTCTGTGAGACCTCCTCACCATTTAATCCTCTTTATAAGCCCTCAGAGTGCAATGCTTGAAGTAAACATCAGACACACAAAAAAAGGGGGAGTGGTAGGGCTGGGGCAAACAATCTGAAATGTAAACACTTCACCACTGCTGCATGACCTCTCCTGCATCGGGACCCAGCACCCATCAGGCTGCCTCACAGCACCCTGCCGCAAGGGCTCCTCCATGCTCCCCTCTCCTCCTTGCACTAAGCCCTGCTTTTTGCATGGGTTCTCCAGTGTGTCTGTAGCAAATTGCACAATTTCACTTGTTGAGCCTGATAATTAGTGACAATATCCCAGTAATTTGCAAAGAGGGCAGTAGGAGGGAGATGGATTCAGCAGTATGAGAGGAGGTTTTTTTCCTTTTCACTTTGTTAATGGGAGCATCTGAACTCGTAAGGCAGCTTTTGATGTATGCAAGAGCCCAGGGTGCTGCTGGCACAGTGGGTTGAGCCAAGCACTGGGGCTCCGCTGTCTCACCACTCAGACCAGTGCGTGGGGCAGGCCCAAGAGGCGTGGGGACAGCAGGAGCCGTTGGCTTGGAGGAGAGGGGCAGTGGGTGAGTGGGGACGCCAATTAGTGGATGGCTGGTGGTAAAGGGGATGGGATCAGAGTGAGTAGGGTGATCAAGCTGAGCCTTGTCTCAAGTCTGGACAAAATCTGCATGTAGAAGGCACCAATCCTGTTCTACTGGGGTTTTCTTTTCTTTCTTTAATTTTATTTTAAATTTATTTCTGGGCATCCATTCCCAAAGGTCTCTGGATGCTTTAATAAAATATAAGTAAAAACATAAGCTGAAGAAAGCAATGCAGCCAAATGAATCCCCAAACAGGAACGAAAGCTTTCCTTGTGTCTTTCCTACAGTCAGTAACCCAGTGTGTACCCCTGGGAAACGTAGTGTTTAAAAGAGCCACAGCACTTTCCTGGCCTTTGTTTTTGAGGAATGTTTTGTGGTTGGAAACAAAGCTGTAGTACACACTAACTAAATCCTAGTGAATTTGTTTTTCTTGTGGCCTCAGCTGCAATGGACGCGGCAAGAGTGTTTTGCACCCAAGAGCCAAGCTTGCTTTTTGCTTTGTGGCTGTACAGCATGTGTCATCCATAAACATGACCTAAACTAATGAATTTGGCTGAGTCTGAACTACCAAGTGGAAGAAAATAAGAAAGATGGTGTGTGGATAGGGCTATGGACAATGATTTATTTCTGTGTTGACAGACAACACAGGCAGCTCTTGGAGGTTTTTGGAGCCGATGCTGTGATAGCCTCGCACGGCTCTGCCCTGCGCTCCCCTGCTGTAACTCTAAGGTCATGATACTTGAATCTGTCTTTAGATTTGTTGGAACTAAATGACTCTGATAAAAGGGATTGGGCTGCAAACAGAGAATATGCCGTTCTCGTGTACGTGGCATTAAGCACAACCCTCCAAGATTACCAAGGAGCAGCACACAGACTGCAGCCGATAATCTTGGGCCATGAAGTCACTTGGGTCTGAGTTTGTTTTTCTCTATGTCACTGCCTCTAAAAAAAAATGCTCATTTTGGCTGTGCAACTTGTATTCTAGGTGGCATATGACAAATTGCAGCTGTGCTCTGTTGTGTTAGCTTGGACAAGTATAAGTCTGCAAACCAGCCTGGAGTTCCCTTTGGTCCAATATCCAAGCTCCTCAATTGCAGGAACAGATTAATGGTACTTGTCGGCTATTTCTGAATGTGTATGATGATATTCCTTCCCTGACAGGGAGGGGTGAAGAAGGGATGGAGTCCTCCTGGTAGCCCACATCTGAGGGATCTGGCAGCACCAGCACCCGTGTGCATGGGCTGAGATTTCTGTCCAGAGAAGTCCCGTGTCCAAGCAAATACAGGAGGGTGAGGGATTAGGGAACCTCAGCTGTGCCTCTGCTTCTGCAGGTAGCCTAGGCTTCAAGCTTTCCTGTTGCCCTTGTCACTCATTTGTAGTGAAAACAAAAGGCACCTACAGACCCTGCAAAGCTCCCTGATTTCTGGGCACTGGAGGTGCTACCATGGTGTGGACAGTTGATTTATTCTTTCACCTGAAGCCTGCAGAAACCTCCTTTTGGATGTCAGCAGGGCAGAGTCCTTCATGTATGACTTTTACAGGTTAATCACATCTTTAGTAAAAAAAAAAATCCCTTTATTTGCCTTTTAATCTCTACTATTAAAGCTTTACTGCCAACTGATCTCCAATTTCTACAAGGAACGGGGGAGACTAAATTGGAATCTTTGATCTCCTTTGCTCCACCTTCCTTGTCCTTGCATCGTCTTTAGGGCTGTATTTCCTTGGCCACAAAATAGTCAGTGTGAAAGTAAGAGGACAGAGGAAAATAAACCCACAGGATTTATTTTTTGTGGTGGTAAAGGGAATGTGCAGCCCAGCAGCAGTAACAGCATTGCATCAGTCACGTGCTGTGTCTGTGGATGACATGTTTCCATTGCAGGAAGAGCGGGGACTGTGTTCTCTTGACACCTGTGGCATCTGCTGTATGTCAGACTGGGAGGGGAGATACCTGTGGGGCAGCTGCGTGGCTACAGGACTGTAGGTTGTGCCTACGGATATGCCACTGCTGAAGACATGTGAAGGCTGTCCTGAAGCAGTTTGGCACCTTGACATCACCCAGCAGATGTGATGGGTTCAACAGAGGGCTATGAAGATGGTTAAGGGACAGGAACACCTGCCTTACGAGGAAAGGCTGAGAGACCTGGGGCTTTTTAGTCTGGAGAGAAGACTGAGAGGGGATCTAATTAATGTCTATAAATACATGAGGGCTGGGCACCAAGAAGGTAGGGACAACCGCTTTTCATTTGTGCCTTGTTATGAGGGGCAATGGATTCAACCTCAAGTACAGGAAGTTCCACCTCAACATGAGGAAGAACTTCTTTACCATAAGGGTAACAGAGCATTGGAACAGACTTCCCATAGATGTTGTGGAGTCTCCTTCTCTGGAGACTTTCAAGGCCTGTCTAGATGCATTTCTCAGTGATCTGCCCTAGTTTTGTCCTGTTCTGGCAGGGGAGTTGGACTCAATGATCTCAGAAGGTCCCTTCCAACCCCTAACATTCTGTGATTGTGATCCCGTGTCCAGAGTGGGTTGCTGAGCCCTTTGGAGGTGCAGCACCTCTTTCATGGTCAGAGCTTCCCAGGACAGGGCTGTTTTCCCCAGGCTGGCAGGGAAGAGATTCTTTCTCTGTCTGTCATTCCTGGAGGATGGCAGAGTAGCTTTGGGGTCACACCTTTGGGCCTTGTCCCATGGCTCATCCTGGGCTTGGCATCTGTGTGCGAGTGTTACTTCTCCAGAGAGCTCTTTCTGGGCTAAGAATATCATCTGGAACAGTGGGAATTAACTTCTGAAAAGGGGAAAAAGTAAAAATTAAAAAAAAAAAAAACAAACCTACAAAAAACACCACACCAAAACCAAAAAAACTCTGTCTATATCCTGAAAAATCTAACCAGAGTACAGCTTGGTGGAGCAGTGCTGTCACACTTTTTTGGTTTCCTACGCAGCTTGGAAACCAGAGCAAGAGAGAGAGATGAAAGGCAGGTTTTTGAGGAAGGTGGTAAGTCTGGGGGAGAGGGGGGAAATAACAGATCGAAAAGGATGGATGAATTTCCAGCTCATGCAGAGGATTCAAATATGCACATAAATTATTTTAGGAGGGATGAAACTGTAGTTTTGAAAAGACATTGCTGCCAAAATCCCCAGAAAAGGTGCTTCAGCACCCAAGGAAATTTCTCATTTTGTAAGGTGACCAGAGGGCAAATGCACAATCCTTTCAGTACTGCATTGTACCAGAGCCTCCCGGATCGCCTCCCTCCATCCCTCGCCCTCAGGCGACTTCAACTCTGTAAAGATGACTTAACGCATGAAGGATGTGGTAGGATTGGAGCTTAATCAGATCATTACTGCAGCAGTGAAGGAATATGATTTCCCATCCATGAGACACCACCTCTCTTTCACCATCTTTATTTATTTCTAAATAATTTTTTTCTTTTTCTGTGTGGTCAAAAATGAAACCACTCTGTGTAAAAGGCAAGAGAAATAAGACAGGTTTAGACAGCATGGAAAGTGCTCTTTTATTCAGAGTTGAACCCAAGTGAAGACCCTAGATGGTTTGAAATCTAATGCTGAGACAGACAAATGCAAATGTCTTCACTCCCACTCAAATATTCCCCTACATCCTGAATCCAGCTACTGGATGTGTATGTCTGTTTAGCACAGTGGGCTCTTGTGGCCAAAGGCTACAGAACAGAAGGGATGGGAAGAAGTGACTGTATCTAAAAAAACCCCAAAATATATCAAAACCCAGTGCTGCTGTATTGGTGTCTGCTGGATGGCTTAAGGCACAGGTAATAGCTTTGCTTTCTTTATGGCAGATTTAGCACGGGGCCTAGCGCTGGCTTTCCGCCAGTGGTCTGCAGCTCTCTGGGTGTCTCAGTCCCCATATACCAGCTCTGAGGGATGTGGAGTGGTTTGTTCTGCTCTCTCCTGCCTCTGACTTTGCAGGTAATCCCTAGGTCATTTTATCAGCTACCTTGGAATGCTTCTTAACTACAATAATGTACTAATTCCATAAAAGGGAGCTAAGTAACATGTGTGTACAGCTAAGTAACATTGTATGGTGTTATTCGTAGTCTCGATGAAACAACTGAACCCTGACCTAGGCAGCCTTTTAGCAGACCGTGGGGTGCTGCTATTGCTAATTTGTTGGGGGAAGCTGTCATTTCCCACAGACTCAGAAAATTTTCTTGTGACATTGGAGAAACTCTAGAGCTGTGAATGCTCGGCAGAACTATTTTTTAGGAGTCCACAGATGGAAAAGAGCTCCAAACTATCAGTTAGTATGTAGCTACATGTGAATGGGAAAACCACAGTTGAGTGAACCATCCGCAGCAGAAAGTTGCTGATGAAGACTGATTAACAGACCTGTTCTTAATGGCCTTGCCTGGCTTGTGACGCAGCTTTTGGGGTGGACATTGTAGTCTCTTATGCAGAAGTCTTGCTCTGCTGCAGGTAAGCTCCCAGGATGCAGGTCAGTCCTGGACCATCATGCCCTGGGACCTTCTTGATGGAAGTCTGTGTGTGTGGAGCTGCATTCAGGTGTGTGCCCCATTAGATAACAGGGCTGGAAGGGGACTGTCCTGCTGATGGATAGAAAGTGTTCTGTGTTTCAAGGCAGCTGCTAGAAAAGGTTATGGTTTTGCTTGCCTGTTTTCAAAGGGCAAGACTGAGAGGCTGTAGTGGGGAGATCCTGCAGGGTGGCTCAGGAGTGCTTTGCCTACATAGAGCTGTCTCAGCAGCATCTCTATTCTCTGCTTGAAATGCTAAATTATTCTCCTCCTCTGTTGTGCAATTGTTTTATGTGCTTTTCTCAGCAAAATCAATCAAGAATTGATAATTTATAAGCTCTTGTTTTGCCTTTTTCACTCTTCAAGGGGGAAAAGAAAAGAGAAGAATAAAGCAGAAGGCAGTGCCACAAGTAACGGATCATGGGGGATGCAGAGCTGAGCACCACCTCCCTTTTTCATAGGGTCTGAGGCTGCTTACTGCTTGTGCTGGGGGTGGTCTCCACTGCCAACTCCATAAGGGTCTGCCCTCAAGGAGTGAGGACGTGAGCTGTGAGAATGCCTGTAGGAGTAAAAAAAATCCAAACCAAAACAGGCTCAACCTTGAGAGGTACCAGGCATGGTCATCCCCAGCAAAGTTATCAGAGTGTGAACGAGAGCAGAACATTGCCAGGTTGGTGCATTTCTGCATGAAGAGTGCCATGGAAAGAGGGAGATTCGACTAGGCAGGTAGAAGGAGAAAGCTGGGTCAGCTGCCATCCCAGTTTACACTGAGAAAGAAATACCCTGTGGCAGCATATTCCACACTTCTAATCTTGCACCCTGCCCGCATGGCTGCTGTCACGTGCTCCCCCACGCACGTGGAGATGCGTTGTCCTGTCTGTCCACCACCCTTCCCCCAGCTCCTGGCTGCCTTGTGGGCACATGTCCTATCTCCATCTCACTCCACCACCTCCACACAATTGTCCCTGAACTACAGGGAGGACTTGGGAGGAAGGAGCCATGTCCCCTGGGAACTGTTCTACTTTGGGAATTTTGGGGGAAAAAAAGAAGTATTATTGTCTTCAAGTGTAGACAGATGTTATAGCTTATAGAAAGATAAATAGAATAAAGAGACACTTCTTAGACAAGTAGATGGGATGCAGTGATTTTAGAGGTCTTTTCCAACCTTGATAATTCTGTGATTCTGTGAAGTGCTTAGACAATTATGTAGACAGATGGGTGCACAACTAGACCATAGGCGTGGACAACATTAGGATGCTCTTGTAAAATAGGAGAAATGCACACTAGTCATATTGCACTGATACTGGTCTAAACTGTTCCCTTCATGGATGCTCCTGGGGAGTCATTTGTATGGTGAGCTGTTGCTTTTTCTCAGGAAGGTTTGATTTCTGTTCTCCATACTCTGTAGCTTTACAAGCATTGCATCTCCAGTTTGGAGAGTAGCCTTGGAAGAGAGGCCTTAATAAAGCCAGGAAAATCCATTTATGGAAACAGCCTAACTTAGATCTGTCTCCAGTTCTGCTCCTGTGGGTTCCTGATCCAGAAGGACAAGGGGAGCTGAGTTGTGGGGAAACCAGCCTCAGTGGCTGCCCTTGTGCATCCAGTGCTCTTGTACCTGCTGGAAGCTGTGGCATCTGTTGTGCTACCTCCTTTGCCTAGCAGGGTTTCATCCTTTAGCAGATGGTCTAGAAATGCAAAAAAAAAAGAGTCTCAGAATGAACTGTTGACATCCTTTCCAGGCTGTACAGAATTTGATTCAAATAGTCTATATTTTCCTAGGTGTTTCAAACTACGCTTTGGATAATTTGGCTGGAAAGGTCAGGAGAACTGGCTGTCTCCCAAAGCGTTTCCGTTACAGATACTCCTCAGTTTTCACTTCTCATGCTTCTACTCATGATCTGAAGCAGAAGCACAGTAGTTGCTTCAGTGAAGGGATGTGAGATTCTCCTGGTTTCCTAGAAAGACTTGGGCATTCATCTTAGCTCTAGAAATAACAAAAGTTGGTGTGGGTGATGCTTATTCAGAGCAGTTCTGCCTTGTCCTTTCTGGTGGATTTTTGCTTTATCTGTCCTGGCTTTCTGGTATGATCAACACTGGTCTATCCCACTTGGCTCAGTCTCTTGGGAAATAGGTGTTATTGGATGAATCAGTAGCTGATATGGTTCAAAGTGTTGCCTGTGGTGAGTTGAGTGATTTTAAAAGTTTCTATTAACCTCTTCATTATTTTTTGGTTGCAATTTAACCAAGGATATAGCTCAGCAAATGAATTCATTGTATAACAGTCTCTTCTTGTGCAAGAAACTTCCCATTGTCACCCACTGGTGCCCACTTTAAAGGAAAGCCAGCAAGATCTTGTTACAACTTTACCAACCACCTGCTTGTTAGCAGAGAAGGGCCAAGGACTTGACCATGCTACTGAGAACAGACTTTACTCCCACCTTCAAAGTTGTGACTGACTGTGAGTAAAGGGTGAAAAATACCCCAGATTCCTCCTTTCCTATGACAGGCTGCTGGCAAAGCCATATTGTTTTGTAGCACTAGCATAGACTGTACCAAGAGCTCTGTTAAATGTATCAGAGCCGTGCAACACCCCCACGTGTTCAGGCTGTTTCTTGCTGCATGACGAATGCATTGAATCAGCTTGTTCTTGCTGCTGTTAGGCGGAAGACGCTCACTGTCTTTGTGCGTCGTCCTTGCGAGAAGTATGTTTGGGCTGTGCAGCACTCATGTATTTCCTGGTGAAGACTCATCTCAGCTGCAGAAGAAACTACTGGGCTGACTCACTGGGGAGTTACCAGAAGATTATTTTTTTTCTATAGCCCTTGGGTGGACACTGCCCAGCAGGAGTCCCTCTGGATCCACTTTGGTTTATGTCTGATCTTTGGCCACTGTCATTAGAAAATACGCTTTTGAAGAACTCAGTGCTTCCAACAATATGACCTTCTGGTCCCATCTTGCCATGACTCTTCTCCCCCACATCCCACCCTTCTCCCACCTCTTCTTGTGCCGCAACTGCAAACAAGGCAAGCAGCTCCCTGTACTGCTAACAGGGCTGCAGATTGATAGCTCCTGGTTGCAGAAACACTTGTCAGGGGCTTGACAGGCTGCTCAGGGGTGCCTGGTGTTGCAGGGCTGAAGGGACGGAGGGAGCCGGTGAGCTGTGTGCTTGTGCTTTATGACCCTTCTGGTGGTACTGGTAGGCAGCCTGGCATAGCAACTGCTCAGGGCATTTACTAAGAGATTTATGAATTTGTAATTTTCAGAGGCCCTGAAGCAAAAGTGTCTTTAATTAAATTTTGATTCTCTCCCCCTCTTCCAACCCTCCTCTGCCTTCCCCCTCCCCATTCTCATCTCTGCCTGTGGTTTGTTTACTGAGACCCAGCAAGGCTTTTGGAGAACAGGTAGGAGTCTTTGAGCATAGCCAGGAGGAGCAGAGGATTGCAAAGCAAACAAGCAGATGGCAGATAAGATAAAACAGCCCCCAGGCAGCTCTGCCAAGCTCAGAGAGGGCTCTGCAATTCAGTTCAAGGGTCCCACAGTAAGAGCTTCCTGCATCCCCCTGCTCTGGACACAGATTTGGCAAGGTGTCCAAGAGGCTGATGGCCAGGCTGTTTTCCTGTGCTCTCATTTGCCTGGTGCTTGGATCTTGGCATTGCTTAGGGCTACCTGGAGAGTGGAGGTGTTGGGGACGAGACGGCCTTATGTCTCTGCATTGCCCTGCTGTAGCTGACATGCATGTGTGTGGTGGTCCCCTCTAGACGGGGAGCTCAAAACCAAAGGAAGGCAGGCAGCTCCCATAGATTGTTTTGTTCTTCTTTAAAAAGAAGTTCTGGAAGAAAAAAATGAGAAATTGTCTTGGCCTTTCTGGTGTACTGTTAAGCAAGTAGGGGCAGGTCCCCAGGAGACGGTACCTTGGCATTGCCTAGGACTTCCCTCATCACCACTTGTACTTTGTGATCCACCCCCCACAGCCACTGGCTCAGTGGCAGTGTCCTTACCCAGCCAAGCGATGCCAGCCCTGTGAATAGATTTCTCTCAACCCACTCAGCCTTAAAGAGCTGCAGTTAAAAGGCTCTAGAGACATAATTGTGTCTGCATAACAACAGTGATGATTTCCATGAGAGGTAGGATGAAAAGTGCCTCTGTTCCACTGCTTCTGCAGAGACTAGATAGCTGTTTCTAGAAAGGGCTTTCATTATGGTCCAGATGCCTCCACCGCTGCAGTTTTCCCAGCTTCATGCTGCTTTCCAGTTGCATTCTTGTGCCGCCTGCACACTTGAGCCATGGTTTGTAGGGTGCTACCAGCCTGATGGGTGCCTCCAGCTGGGTGAATTTGGGAGGGGGCTTGGCAGGGTCTGCTGCAGGATGCTCTGGCAGCCTGAAGTGGGCTTTGTGCAAGGGGCACTTGGCCTGATACTAAGCAGACACATGCTACTCACAACTAGAAAGCCACCAGAGTTGTGCAGGCTCCTTCACCCTGCCCCCAAACTTGTCACCATGCTGTGGGTAAGGATGCTGTTTATCCCACTTGCTTCTTCCTGCTCCCTTAACAGTGCAGATGGAGAAGTTGTTTGACCTCTATGCATCTTCGGGTCTGGCTTCCCAGCATGAATACATTGTCATGTCTCTTGTTGTGAGCTACAAAGCTGTAGAGCAAAGGATGTGTTTTGGGGGCATAGGGTGTGGAGCAGGGAGACAGCGTTTAGTCACAGAGGTAAATGCTGAACACCCTGTCTTTCTCTGCCCTCGTAGCTCGCAGGCTAACATGAAGCAGCTTCTCTCTCACCTGCCATCAGATGTTGATGAGGTAGCTTGGGGGTAGGATATGGAATATGTGTAGGGAGACAGGGATTTGGCTGCTGATGACTCTTATGTTTTAAAAGCTGGCAGCTGGGTTTGCAAGAATCAGCAGAATCAAAAAGAGTCTCTGAAGATCCTGCCTCATTGTCCCTTCATATTGTCAGGCCATTGCCTGAGCCAGCCGTGACTGGTGTGATGCTCAACCTTTTGCATCCTTTCGGGGGCCCTTTTTAGTAGGGTTTTCCTCTTCCTCATGCCTTTCTCCTAGATATAGGAAGATGTTTGTTTTAATTTGGCTGCCTTCTGGGCTGGTGTCATGTTCAGGTGCCTTGTCTCATGTGGAGCTTCATATAACTTGTATCCATCCACTGCAACGTGTCCATCTGGTTAACTTCTACCCTTCATTTATTTTCTGAAGCTGCTTTGTTGCACTGGTGTCTTCCATCCAGAGGCCAGTGTACCCGTTAGCTCCTGATGCTGTAAGGACAGAGGTGGATCTGGGGGTGATTCCCTTTGGGGGAGCTGGGCGATGAGATGTGCTCTGCCCCAAACTCGCACTGGGCACTGGATGCTTGCTTCTCAGCAGAACTGGTAGATGCTGAATTTCTGCAGACCAGCCTGTCTTCTTTAATTGATGATTTATACTCTTGCTGCATAAAAACTCTCATATTGAAAAGCACTGGTGTTGGGCTGACAGGGTGGCAGGAGGCCGAGCATTTCTAGCTGGATGCTGAAGGACTTGCAGAGCAGGAAGGTGCTGGGAAGTGCAAGACAGGCTCCTTGCAAGGGCTCTGGCTGATCCCCCACCTTGGGACTGCCAACCCCGTGACACGGTGACAGGCGGTGCATTTGCTGGCGCCTGTATTGAAATGCAAGCAGCGTTCCTCGCTGACCTCTGATGGGAGCCACGTCCATGCCTGTAGCTCACCATTGAGGAGGGGAGCGTGCTGTGCTGTTTAGAAAGGGAAATTTCCCCAGGCCTTGCAGGAATTAATCATTTTATATGCTGGACTCTTGCCTTCTGACTGATCTATCTGAATTACAGATTAACTGGCAGCGTGGGGACAGAGGAAGCCATTTCAATTAATAGCTCTCTAATTTATTAAAGGGGTTGTTTGGGCTGGCAGATCAGCAATGCAGCAAGTTGTCTGAGTGGTGAATTGTTTCCCCAACCTTTTATCCCCTGCTTGCTTTATCTGCTTGTTCACAGGATCCCTCTCAAACTTGATGAGGGTACCAGCAAGGCAGGTGGAAACCCCAAACTGGCAATTCTCTTTGCAAATGAGCCATCAGCTCCCAGAAAGCTGTAATATCAGAGCCTTTCTCTAGGGGCCACTTCTGTGACTTTTAAGCAAAACCATCACCTTTATGACCAAGGACTATAAATTTTGGAGTTAGGCAACACATCCTGGAAAACACCAGTGTGTTGATGCTGCAGCTGGTATGAGTCAAGCCAAAAACATCAATTTTCAATCAGTTCTGCCTGGAGAATATCAAGGGCTTCCCCCCTACCCTGTAAGTCTACAAAGGTTTCTTGAAAACCTGCAAAACCTCGTTTCTTTAGCGATTTTGACTTCAGCAAATGTTGATCCTGAGACTTGCAGCAAAGCTCAAAACCCTCAGCACCATTACTGATGTGAGCATCATGAGCCTCGGGGCTACCTGAACCCCAGCCTCTCTTCCCCTCCCAATTGCTCAGCATTAAAGAAAGAGGATTTGTTTCTTTGTTTGTGGATATTTCTGACAGGGACTTCATATTCCAGAAGAGTCTCATAATATTGTGGGAGCAAATTCAGGATTTAAACCATTATACAAGTTAAATACGCTTTGATTCTGTAAGCAAACCTCTATTTATCTTGGGATAGAGTAAATCTGAGAGACTGATATCACTGCTGGAGATCATCTCAAGGAGGGCTGTGAAGGGAGGAAAAAAAAAGATTGTCTTTCTGAAAGGCAGAAGTTTTAAATTTTCATTACCCTCATGCATGAACTGAACACAACCATGGTTACAAGTATTTTTTTCATTATTGACCATGTAAGGATTTCTCTTTTTGGCCTGAAAGTAAACATCACTGGTCTGATTTGAAATTTAGGTCTACAGATTCACACCCTGAGCAAATGCAGTCGCTTGCTGCAGGGCCTGGGCGTGTGGGATGTCTGCTGGAAGTGAACCCAGGCCATTGGCATCTGCAGCCTCAAAGGCTGCTCAATGTTTTTGTAAAAATTCCATTTAAAAACAAAAAGGTCAAAAGTTGACCAAGAAAGCAACAACCAAAAACTACTTCTATTTGAAAAATTACAAGCGCTATTAATTACTGCATGAGAAACAGATGGTGGTATTGCCCAGTTTAGTTTCACTGTCCAAGCAGTCTCTTGAAAGAAAACCAACAAGAAAAACACAGAGCAAAGACGAACCATGTGTTGTGCCAGGTACTTCACATTTTAAGTGCTCTTTACATTTGCTGTGCTCCTTCCATGTGAAACCTCTGAGAAATTCAAACTAGGGCTTTTTTTTATTATTATTGTGTGATTTTATTTTATTTTTTTATCTTGACAGAATATTAAACCAAACTAAGTAGGCCGGAAAACTGTCCTGTAATGATAGCAAAATCCCTTGGTATCTCAGACGTCTCATATTTGGAGGGGGGACTCACAGGTCCCTGGGCTTGGAGGGGCTCTAGTTACTGCTGGAGAAAACAAACCACCTCAGTGCAGGGGTAGCTGGGCTCTGGGGAGAAGGTGCTGGTGTCAGCATGAAGTGATGTGGCTGGAAGATAGCCTTGTCAGGCTAATTGATCCGGAGCCTTTGCCTTTCCTGCCAGGGCTGCCTGTCTCCTTACCCATAATCCCTACCCCTTTGATCGCCTGTCAGGAATATGGGACTTGGCCCAGTTTTACATCTATCCAATAACATTATGAAATTGATAGTGACACTTCTATTGGCACTAGTTTCAGTAAGATATTTGAGCCAGAGGACAAGCAGTTTCCTTTCATGGAAGATAAGCTTTCCAAGTAGTTCAAGATGACCCAAAGCTGATCTTGCAGTGGCCACGGCATGGAAAGGGGACAGAGGCAGCTGGTGGACCCAGACAAAGATCTAAGGAGAAATATGCTCAACGCTTGCCCTCAGAATGTGATGGTCCTAGGTGGTGGGAAGCATGTGCTGCTGCTCTGGCTTGTGCTGCAGAGCTGCTTCTGGCAGGGCTTTTTCTCCATGGATGGTGTTTATTAAGCAGTGTTGGGCATCAGTCTTGGTGAAGGTCAGGAAAAGCCTCGGGCAGGAGGACAATAGTGGTCCCAGCTGTTGCCTCAGATCTTCAGTGGTTCTCACTGTTTTAAATATTCAGTGGCACAGACACAGGTTCCTGCAGCATCACGCTATTGGCTCAGGTCAGTGATCCAGCAGCAGGCTGGACATGCGCTGGTGGTGAGTGGGTTAGATACCGCGTCCCAAAGTGTTCACCCAATGCTGGCCACAAAGCTGAAGGTGATGCAGTTACCACAGCCTTAATGCCCACTGTACACATCTTTGCTGTCTGATTTGTAGGATAAGACCAAGGTGTAGCTTAAACCACTTCTGCTTTCCTCTCCATCTTGCAGCTGTTCAGCCAAGGTTTGATTTGCTGTGGGAGAGAGCATAACTTGGGTGCAGAGCTGGAGTTTGCAGAAGATAGCCCTTTTGACTCCTGCCCAGATGGCCCTTTCCCACTGTGTTCACACATTCACCTGAGCAAGGGCTCAGGCAAAATGTTTGTTTGTCAGTCTCACTCTGCTGTGGCTGGGGGCCAGGAGAGAGGATAAAAGCATTGGGCTGATGATAAGTTAGAAATGCAGAAAGGAAATGTGTTTGTAGACCTGCTCCAGGCGTGGGTCCTTGTGTAGGGTGACTTGATCTCTGGGTGCTGGATGCTTGTTAGGAGGAAAAATGCCATCAGGGCCATATGTGAACTGGTCAGTGAATACAGCTACGGCATCCTGAGACTGTGGGGAAAGCAGACCCCGATGCTGCCTTGCCTGTGTCAGTGGCACTGTCCCCCTCTGTGTGCTTGGCGGTGGATCTGAGCATGCCTGGATGCCCATTGAACCTGAGCAAGCCAACCATCCACTCAGGCAGGGGTGTGAGTGAGCAAGTGCTAACGTGACCCAGGGCTCAGCATGTGCATGTTAGAGCTGCTCTAACGCGGATGAGGTGTGTTGCTTTGGGAGACCTCTTGGCACCTCCCATGTGCAGGAGGGGAAGAGCTGGGGTGTGGATCTGCAGATCCTGAAGGTTTTTACTGGAAGGGCTGAGAGCGAGGAAGCAGCTGCACATGGGCAGGCTGGGGAGGTGTGGAGGTGCCGGGACCTCCTGTAGACAAGCTGTAGGAAATGCCACAGTATATAAAGCACGTCTTGCGAACAGAAGAGATTAGAAAGCAGATATGATGTTATTCCGATTGATTTTGCTGTTGTATTTATACCTGGAGGTAAAGAGCAGACATACTGGAAATCAATCGGCCTCGTGCTTTTCCCCACTCCCTCTGCAGCCCTGTTTGAATGAAAAGCTTATATCATTTTTATGGTGTGTCTGTGATAGGGATGAGTGAGCCAAGCGATTAATAGGTGATGCTGAGGCCTTCACCCAGCCACTGCCCGGCTCTTGCCTTGTAAAGCCTGCACTGCTCTGGAGTTCAAGGTGCTCCCAAGGTGACAGCTTGGTGACTTTGGAAAAAAACTAAAGGCAAATCTCTAGTCAAGAGGAAGAAAGGAGGGGAAAAAAAAGTGTAATGCAAGTAAGCGGAGGATTTGGGGTAGGCAGAATGGTGCCCAGCTCTGGAACTGGGTGCTGGGTTCATTGAAATGATAGAAGGGGAAGAAAATGAGGTTTTGGCTTCATACAGGGATGGAAATGATGGCCTTGTGCATAGGAGATAAGGCAACAAGGACCTCATTTTTTGTGTTTCATTGCACATCTGGTAGCCAGCAGCCCTTTTCTGAGCCCCTTGGGGCTGAAGCAGGAGAGCAGGGGGGACCATGCCGGGAGTCTGTCTGTGCACAGATACCACATCTCTGGGTGCCCCTTCTCACTCCTGCTGCCTCATCCAAGTGTGTATTTCTCTGCTCTGGGAGCTGCTAGTGCTGGCTTTGCTGCCATGCCAAAATGCTATCTTGGGAGGTTTGTCTGCAAGGAAGACTGTACTCGATCCCAACTGGCTCCTCACATCCCACAGGGAGCAATCACACCCAGCAGTAGGAAAAATTGGCCAAACGAAATACTGTTTTCCTCCCTGCAACAATAATAAAATAAACCACTTTTTTTTCGTCTCCTGTTGTCTGTGCTATAGCTGGTTGTTTCACCTGACCTCAGTGGTGAATATCCTTTGCTGCTGGCCAGTGAAGCAGTTTTCCAGTATCCATCCCGGATTACACAGGAGGTGTTGGCTTGTCAATACTTAGAGTCAGCAGATCCTTACGTTGCAGGATGTAAAATAATCTCCCAGTTACCCCCACGCCCTGTTTTCAGTCCCTTTCGTGGTTGTGAGCTTTTTGAGTTGAAGAGGTTTGGTACCACTGGGCTGGGAGCTTTAAGCCTCTATGTAAAAATTCCTGCTTTGCTTTGTTTTCCTGTGGGTGCTGGCTGGCTTTGCTGTCACACATGGCCCTGGCTCATCAGACGCCTCCCTTTTTAATGATCAGATTGTCTCATCGCTTTTACTGTAAGCATTTTCTGTTGCTTGTTCTGCTCGATTTATGCATTTGTGCCATCATCTGCATTGGCTTTATTTTTTTATACAATTTGATGTTAACGTTTCCATTCCTGTCTGTGAGTGCTTATAGGATTCATGTCTAAGCTCAAAAATAAACTTGAGAAAGGGAAGGAACAAAAGGATATGGGAGGAATAGGAGAGGTTTGGGTTCCTCTGCTCTTGATGAGGTTGGAGTGGTGCTCCATACTGGGACTACCAGGGCAGCTGGAGGCTGGAATGGGCAAAGGCAGGATGCGCAGGGATGCCATGGCTCCCTTGCCCTGATGCATCCCCTTTTGCTGCATTCCCTTCCTGCAAACACATGAAAAAGTCAGAGAATGAAATGTCAACATATAAAGAGGGAAAGAGGCTTTTGTAAATGGCAGTTTTGGCACTTTTTCACCATGAAAAAACATGCTTAGAGGATCATCTATGTAGGGATTGCCTGTTGACAGTGGATCTGACAGCCCTTTCTTATACAATAATGCATCTACAATTTATAAGAGGGTGGAAGGTGGCAGCAGAATGTGGGAGGAGCCATGTATCTGGCCCAAGCAGTAGTGGGAGCAAGAGGTCCCTTGGTCCTTTTCACCCCATAGTTTAGCAGGAACTTCACCTCATTTAGATGATCAGGACCCTGAACCTATCATCTCATTCACAAGAGGGGAAAATAGATCAGCTCTTCTGCCTTTGCTGCTGGAGGGGATGAAAGCTGATGATTGCAGGTAGACCCCTTAGAGAGCTCAAATTTATGTTCTTTGTCTTCATCTGCCTGCAAAACTGAAGGATATGAGTTTTTGTATGGGCTGTTTCCCTGAAAAGCTGATGGGAGAGTGTACCCCGTGAGCCATGGCAGGGGAGGGGTCAGCACCTTTGCAAGCTGTGCAGCTGGCTGCAGTGCAGCTCGGGCGAGAGCTGTGCTGTACGAGCCAGCCTCTGCAGTGATGCCTGCCAGCTCCTGTGGTGTGTTGCAGGGGTTGTGCAAGGATGTGGGGGAAACCTGGGGTGAATTTGGGGTGGGGGGACAGAACTAAGCTTTATGAGTGTAGGAAAAGCTGCTTGGACCTGCTTGCACTTGGACCTGCACTTGCAAAGCAAGTGCAAAGAGAGCTGGAATTAGAGTGGTCTTTAGTTAAAGCCCATACAAGTTTCATACAAGTGAGGGAAGTTCTGTGGCTCAGGGGAAGAGGAACCACATGATGGATCCGTGACCCCAGGAATGAGGAGAAGCGGCTGCTTCCATTGCAGGAGGGCAAACAATGGGCTGGACCCCACGTCAGTCTGGCTCCAAGCAAGTCCTGTGCAGGCACCGAGCACTGACTTGGCCCTGTGCCCACATCTGTCAATAAAAATTAAGAAATTGATTTCCTTTTGTTTGCCTGACAGGACGAGACTCTCTTTATGAGACAGTAAATGCAATCTTGCTCTGAGCACAGCTAGATTTTTAATTGTATTTGTTGTGCTTTCGCTTATTGTTTTATGAGTTTCAGTTCTCTTCCTTGCTGGTGCAGAGATCAGCCCTGGGGGATGGTTTGATTTCAGCTCCAGCAAAAGGTTGGAATTTTTTAAACGTTTTTTTTTTGTTTGTTTTCCTGATAAGTTGAAGTTTGGGGTTGGTTTTCTATCTGCATGAAAAGTAAATATGTATGTGTGTATGTATAGCTGAGTTGTAAATCTAGGCTGAGAGATCCTACTGCGGAATTATCTGCTTGCTGGTCAGTGATATGGCCCTTCTGAAGAGCAGCATTTAAGATTAAGATCAGGGAAATATAGAAGTGCCAACAAAGGCTGGAATTCAGAGGAGGAGGGGATTTTATGTGTAGTATATATTGGAGTTTAATGATGCCTGCTTCAGCACTCGCTATATACAATGCATGGTGATCTACTTTAAAGAGCATTTTTTTGTAGTTATGGGTCACATACTGTTCCTAATTAAGTAGGTTAATTATATGGCTCCTTTATATTACACAGGCAAACGTAGATGGCACAATTAGCTCTTGCAGTTAACCTTTTTTTTATCAAAAAATAATGTTTTGAGTGACAGTTCCCAAAGGCACAGGTGGTGAGAGGGAGCACTGAGCCCTGAGCACTCTCCTCACTGCTTTCTGCTCAGGCAAACTCCATTTCTGTCCTGAGCATGTGGCCTGGGATGTGGATGTAGTTTTATTTCTGAAACCATGTTGGAGAGACCATAGCCTTATCCTGGTCCAGTGTTGCACCTATTGTACCTCAGATGCTGCCCAAACGTGATCTGCAGCGCTGGTAAGGTCCATGCTTGGATTTTCTCAGAAAGGGAAGGGCACTCCTTGCTAAGGGCTGTTTGGTTGCAGGTAAAAAGTGCTGCAGCCTGGGAAGGCTCTGAACAGTCTCAGGCTTTGTAGCTAAACAGTCCTTGAAAGAAGTTTCTTTAACCTTTCCCTTCCCAGCCTGGCAGTGGCTGAGCCCCTGCAATATCCCTGGGTTGTCTATTCCAGGGCTCAACCATCCATACTGTGAGGCATTAGGGAAAACATTCAAACCCTAATCTCCCTCAGTGCAATTTAAACCCATTATTTCTTGTTTTATCCCCAGCAGACATGGAAAAAAGCTATTATATTTCTCTTTGCTGCAACCTTTTACATATTTGAAGGCTGTTATCACGTGTCCCTTCAGTCTTCTCCTCTCAACACAAAGCATAATTCTTTCAGTTTTCTCTTGGAGGTCGTGTTTTCTACACCTTTGATCATTTTTGTTGCTTTGGAGAGGTTACTGTGATAGCAACATGGAGTTTTTGTTGTTTCTTCAGCTGTCTGCCTTGGAGCATTCATTATGTTATGGATGTGTATGAAGTGACCATTATCTTCTCTAATCTGTGGTTATTTATGAGTACCCTATATTCCTAAGCCTTTGTTTTATCAGGAAGTTATAGCTCTTAGCCTTGATAAATAATTTTCCATTATGATATGATCATGCAAACAGGGGCTGCTAAGCTATTTATTATGATTTGCCTTATTTTTCTTAAGTAACAAGTTGTCTGTATAACACTGTGAATGAACCAGGTGATTCACAGACACAGACTAAAAGATTCTATTCTGTTCCAGAGCTTCCAGATAAACAAGGAGATGAAGGAAAACACCAAGTCAAATTCTAGTTTAGTAATGGGGAAGATAGCTGAATAGAAAGCAAGAGTAGATTTTCTGCAAAGCAGAGATTTTGGGCCAATCTGGAGGAGCATGTTCTCGGTATTTGTGGAGATATCAGGATGGTTGCAAAGCAAGAAGACCTGGAGCATTGCTGGGATGGATGGACCACAGCTTGATTGAGAGACTTGGGGAGCAAAGAGAGAGGAGATGAGGCTGGGAATGATGGTGTTTGAATGAGGCAACTTTCTTAAGGAGAGGTGTTGGCTGTAGAGGAGATGTGGGAGGGAAGGAAGAACAGCATTCCTCCTTGTGATGTTTCCAAAAGCAACATTTTCAAGTTGCCTCACTGCTCTTTGGTTGACATCAGGTACATTTTGATCCTAATTTTCTGGTCATTACGGTTGACTCTCCCACTGGCATTTCAAATGGGCAAGTTGGCAATGGTTGTACTGTTGGGCTGAAGTGGGTGCTGACCTGACCACCTCTTTGCCCAGGGCTGGCATCCTTAATATCTGCCCAGCCTTTCCTGCAGCTTTGTGACTCCATCACTGCTGCTGATATTGTTTCTCTGACAGGAAAAATGTGTGGGCTTAGCATGGAGAACAGCTAAACTCTGTTCTTGCTGACAGTGTGCATGCAGCTGGCTGGTGAGACCCCTGCTTGGATGGAAGGCGAACCATCAGTAGCCTCTCAGAGTATAGATGTGACACATTCAGTGCTCAGAGCATACAAAGGCTTCTTAAAGTATTAACAAATGGACTCCTTTTATAGTTAATATCCACAGTACTGTTGTCCATAGCACGGGCTGAGTTATTCACAGAAACAGCTACTGCATAAAAACAAACCACCTGCCCCAGTACTAATGCTAAAGGAGATGTCCTCTTTGCCTCTTGTCTCAGATGTGTGATTTCTGCTCTTGAAGCAGAGGACAATGAAGACTTCCTTCATATTTTTCACTAGAGAGGCCTTTCACATCCCACTGCCTGATGAGGTACCTTCCCTTGAAGCAACACCTTGGCTGCTTAGGGACAGCAATGAGTCCTCAATAGCCTCTCCCACTGCTCTACTGCAAGGGATATCTTTATGGTCTTTCCTCATATTATTTACACTGGTCTATACCAGCTGATATTTTTATGACTTGTATTGTGAACTGCACCTTGAAATGCAGAGATGTCCCCTTCCCCCCACAGCCCCACTGGCTAGCGGTGCAGGGTACTGGCTGAAGGAACATGTGCACTATGAAAAACCCAGTCCTCCTGGTTTGCATGCAAAGAATTAACACCAAAGAAGAAAGGAAGTCCTTCAAACCCGAATTGCCTATTTGCTTTTTTCTGTGTTTGGAGAAATACAATGTGCATAGTCCCAGCAGAGGCATCTTGCAGCAAGAGCTGAATTTTGCCTTTGCCTCTCAAAAGCTGGAAGTCATGCAGGCTTGGGGAGTAACATAAAAAAAAAAAAAAAAAGCTAGAACCTGCCAGAAGGAATTCACAATACAGGGGGAGACCTTTTTTTTTCCTTGTGACTAAAACACCTGTCACAGCTGCCAGGGCTCTGCTAATTACACAATAACTTTATTATATCTCACTTGGAAGAACAGACAATACTTGAAGCTCCAAAAATGAGCACCTTTAGACTAGATTAATGCAGGTGGAATGACTGCATGGAGCCAGTGTTCACCCTGTCCTCTGGAAAGTAAAATGGCTTCAAGAGTCCTCTCTTTGTTGCTAGTGCTACATAATAAAGTAATTGTGCAATTAGGAGTAGATTACTGATGGGAAATAGGCATTTTCTATGTGATGTAGGTAAAAGACAGGCTTCTCTGAATAGGTTTGAAGTCTCGGTGCAACATTTCTGCTCATTTTTGCTTGAGCTTCTGGTAGCCCCTGGGGTAGCATCCAGAAAGGAGAAAAGGAACTTCTCTAGTTGAGTGTGGTTTTTCTTCCCATGTGAATATATAACACATGCCTTCATGGATGGTTGCAGTGCAGTCCCCACATTGCCCAACTCCTCAGGATCCCGTGTTTACACAGCATGAATGGCTGCAGTGTGGATTAAAGGATTTTACCTCTTGATGGAGGTGTTTGTGATGTTGGCTGGCAGGTTGGACCTGCCATAGAATAGATGGAAGTAGGGAATAATGTATTAAGACCTGATGTCCCCTGAGGTTTCCAGCTTTGGCAGCTGACAGAAAAATCTGAAGTTAAAAGGTCTAAAAATAAAATAAAGCATAAGCCAAAAAATGGGATTGAGATGAATATTGTGAAATAGCTCTGTGTGGGAAGAAGGCCTTGGCTCTCAGGTATGGATATTCTTCCCTTCATTATTTTACCTCTGAGAACCAGCCTTCCATTGGTTAGAGCAAGATCAGAGCAGTGATGCTCTTGGGTGCAGGCACTGGGGTGTAAGGAGCCATGGCTGGGGCAGGAGGCTGAAGGAGTTGAGAGTGGTTGCTGTCTCTGTCTGCAGGAGGGAGATCAATGTGGGCACTTTGAGCATGCTGGTGTTTTGGGATCCTAGTCTCTGGAGTTAAACAAGGATATATAAGGGGGTGCTGTGCAATGTGGGAGAGACTCATAGACCAACTCCTGCAGTCGGTGCCACTCACGAGTCCCCTTTCCCCCACTGTGCCTAACAGATGTGCATGGTGTTTGCAGGTCCGGTGGCAGTGATCAGCGGAGAGGAGGATTCAGCCAGTCCACTCCACCACATCAACCACGGCATCACGACGCCCTCGTCCCTGGACGCTGGCCCGGACACAGTGGTGATCGGCATGACCGGCATTCCCGTCATCGAGAACCCTCAGTACTTCCGACAAGGTCATAACTGCCACAAGCCAGACACGTGTGAGTGCCCGATCCGGCCGGAGACCCCTGCAAGGACCAGGGGACAGGTTGGGGGGATGGGGGAAGGAGGGGGAGAAGGAAGAGGTTAAGAGGATGAGAAAGAAGAGAAGGAGGTTTTTCAGGAGAGTGGGTCTTGGTATGGTCCAGAAACCAAGGCGAATCTCAGGTCTCAGAAATCACAACATACATATAGGTGTTTCCAGAGAAAACTTTCCACCCTCACTTTCACCTCCCTTCACCCTCCCTCCGCCACCCACCAGTCACCTTCCCCCCCTTGCCTGAAAGTGACATTTGAAACTGGGCTCTGCCACTTTGGCTCTGAGCATGAGGTCCCAGGCATGAGCAAGAGCCCTGTGTGAGAGCATGGGGTGGATATGATCCCTGCCTGGCTGGGGAAAGGGCCTGCCTCCCCTTCTTCCTCCAGTGGTTTCCTAGCCATGGGGCTGCCTTCTTGGCTCCCCACTGGGCCAGGGAGAAGCTCAGGGCATGTGGCTGTAAGTGGAGCAGATGCACGGAGATAAAGAACACGAGGCTTAGATACTGGATGTCTAGTTTTCATGAGCTTCTTCTGTAAAGCTTTTTCATCTTTCCCATATAAATCTGGGTTGTTAACTGGGCTCATTAGACTAGCAGGTGGTGATCAAGCGATCCTCTCCATCTTGCATTCCTAAATTCTGATCGTAAAAGGATGCTTTTCTGGGAGTCCTGCACCACTTCTCATGCAAGTGGTGAGATGCAGCCTCCCTGACAGGCAGTTTGCAGACAGTAGTTGAGTTCTCCCAGGCCTCTTACCAGCTCTAAGATGCAAGCTGAGCAATGCAGGAGGTCCAGATAACATTCCTCTCCTACTGTTGCTCATCCTTTTGGTGCGTCTTGGTTCCAGTTAGAAGTAGAAAAATAAGCAGCTTGCAAAAAAGGGAGGAAAATACCCCCAACTTGTGCTATTGCTGTGACCCAGCCAGCAGCAGGGAGTGTGCTGCACTGAAGTCAACTCTGCTCTCCTCTTGGCCGCTGCTGACTCATGAGTGCAGGAGACATAACTCAGCCCCTGGAAACAGGGAGGAGGCCAATCTCCCGACCTGAGGAAACTCATTCAGCATTAAGCACTTGGCAGGAGCATGCTGCTCCCTGGTCAACATTCCTCCCATCAGGGATGGAGAGCTGTGACCACTGTGCCTGTGGAGATGTCCCTGGGGCAGCCCCTCCCATGTGCTTCGAACTGATGCCTGAGCAGTTATCACTGGGCTTCGCTTGATGGAGCAATGGGGTGTATCCAACGAATGTGCCCAGCTCTCCATTTGATTTTCATTTTGATGTGCTAAATTTGGTCTGTTTGTAGAGGGGAGGAGGAGGGCGGTGATGAGGCAGGAGCAGAGAAGCTGAATGTAGCATGGTTTTTCTGTGCTGTTAATTATATATTTTACATTTCTTATAGCACTGCATCTCAAAATGATTTACAAACTGATGGCTTGGGGGGGGGCTCCCCTGCTTTATTTTTTTTTCCCTTCCCCTCCTGCACTATCTCAAATCTCTTTAATTTATGTTCCAACCATTGCAAGATGCGGCTGCTGTTGCAGCTGTGTGGTAGCAGAGCTTAAACCTCAGAGGAGCAAGTTGTGCTTGTAGCATTTGCCTTGTGGGCTTTGTCAGAGCTGGGCAGGTTGCAGAAGTTGCTCGCAGCAGGATTTGGCCTCAGAGTCTGCTGGGTCTGTGTGATTAGGATCTGAAGAGTTCACACAGATGCTGGGGGGGAGGCATCTGGAGCAGCTTCTCCCGTGGAAGGTGCCACAGGGGTGAAATACAGTGTGAGTGACAACTGTGCACACTTGGAAATCCCCAGCAAATCACCACCTCCAAGCTCCAGGTTTCCTGGGGCTGTGAGGCTGTGGGGCTGAAAGCAAACCCCACACCCAGGCACTCCTTTTGGGTGCTGACAAGAGACAAACCACAGCTGGATGCTGGCAGGCTGAAAGCCCTTATATTTTTAGATTTGCTTGTCATTCATGAGGCAAAACCTAGGCTTTGAGACCTCAGGCAGGGCTGAATTTGGTCTGTGTATTGTATTTTAGTCCCCAGGACTTTACTTGGGCAAAACTTCTAACTTCAGTGGTGGCTTTGCTTGAGGCTGGAAAGTTTCATGATTCACCTTTTAAATTAACCATGCTTTGGGGAGCTTTTGCTGTAAGGAGTTTGTTTGATCTGATGTGCTCTGCTCAAGTTAAACCCAAGCTGGAGAATATTTGTTGCTCCCATTCTCCCCGTGGTTTTCACGCCGGAGGGTTTTTCTTTCCCCCTGTGCAGAGCTTGGACACAAACACTTCTTCATTTGCTGTCACTCGTAGAGAACACTTCTGTGGGCTGGGAAGTGCCTCAGTGCACAGCTGAGCCTGTACTGATGCAAGCTGTCATCTCTCTTCTGCTACCCGCCTCTCACAGAGCTGCTGTCCAGATGTGAGCAAAGGTGCTCCATGGCACCCAGAATCACTCCTTTGCACTGAGGTGTTGCTAGAGAAACATCTTCAGCGAGCAATTTCTCTCCATTGCAAAGCTTTTCTCCTTCTTTCCTCTTGCAAGCATCCCTGTGCTCTTGGATGCTGTCTGGGCTGAGGACATGCCGATACCCATTACTGCGCTTCAATGAGGAGAGCAAACTCTATATGCTTAATGCAGTATTAATAGTACATTGATGTGATATAGATTTCTGTCACCCTCTATACTAGCAAACATCACTTATCACACAGGGATGACGGATGTTTATTCCCAGCCACTTAGCTCTGCATAATGGAATTGCAGCTGAAATATGGAGAGCAGCTCCCTGCCTGTGGAGCTGCAGCCCCTTGCTCCTGCTGTGTGATGCTGTCCTGTGGGCTCTACTCGTTAACGTGTCCTCAAGGAGATAGACATGTATTCCTCGTTGGAGATGTGCTGTCCTCACATCAATGGGATGAAGGGTGCAGGAGCCAGCTCTCAGATCTGATTTTCTGGGATTTTCACCATTGTTTCTTACCTGCTTTCTGCTCCTGCCCAATTTAGAGAAGTGGGGGGACAAGCTTGGCTCGGGGACCCCTTTTCCTTCCTGGCTGAGAGCTTCTCAAAAAGCCATGGAAGAAACTGCACCACCTTATTTTCTTGTATGAAGCGTTGAGTCTTTGAGATGTTCCCCCCATCTTTATGCTGTAACTCAATGCATGATGGACAGCAAATAGGGTTTGCAACCAATCCTAGTTTCAGCTATCCTCAGCCCTACCTGGAGGATTAGCCAAAGAGCTTGGCAGTGGGGAGAGTCTAACCAATAGTCAATTTCAGAAGAATAAACTGAAATAGTCTGTTTTTTGTTTTTTTTTTCTCCTGATCTTTTGCATATGGAAGAGAAACCAAGTGACATATCTGCCTAGCAGATGTCAGCAGGAGGAGCGACAGGTTGTGATGGGTTTGCACCTCTCTATATTTGGAAATAAACAGATGAGAGGAGAAGCGTGGGACTTGTTGTGGAGCAAACACTGTGGACTGAATATTTGATCAGGAGATATGGTGCAGGGCCACATGCCTCCATCCTATGGTCAGGGGTTTTGGTAATGCAAAACATGATCCAGTCTATCCTCATTTGTGTCCAGAAAATTGGTATCAGTCTTTCTGAGCAGGAAAAGTCAGTTCATTAAAATGGATAGCTCCTGATCAGGGGGAAAAAATGGAAGCCTTGTCTAGAAATAAGTTCATGAGGCTGTTGGTAGGACATAATTTTCAGACATTCTTGGCAGCAACAGCAACTTTTAACCTTTGCTCTGTCTACTGATGTTCAGGATTCAAAGTTGCAAAATGGGTAATTATGAATTGCTGGAGATTTTTGTGGTGCAAGACTGGTAATGTTTCAGAAGAAACAGTTTGGAAGATTGTTTTACTTTAATAGTAGTAATTAATTATTAACATAATGCATCAGATGCAGATTAGTTCTTGGATCTGACCTCTCAAGCTTTGCTCAAATGCCACAGCATGGTTTTGCAGTTACACTATTCTCTTGTATTTTTTTGTCCAGCCCAAGAGGTCTTCTCAAGAACAGCACAAATCAGAGGGGAAAAAAAAAAAAAAAAGTCAAATCTTAATGGGGAAAACTAGTCTGGGAGGTGGGGCAGATCATTTGCAGAGATCCCCATCTGCCTCCTATCAGTGGTTGCCTGGTTCCCACCAGTGCTGTGAAACTAAACTTTTGGGGCAAGTGGCTTGATTTTGGTGGAGGTTGTTGCTAGCCATGACTGGAGCTGGCTGGGTTTTCCTCTTCCAGGACTGGCTCAGCCTGGGGACTGGGATGCATTCTCCACACGGGTGGAGCAGCCGTCCTTCCGCAGAGTCCTAATGAGGGCTTTTTTTCAACCTCATTTATTACAGGCTGCCCTGACATAATTACATATTCAAAGTTAGTAATTACACATATTCATGCTAATTAAGTAATTAGATATAATTACACCAACTGTAAATACATGGTAATCGGCTAAAAAGAAGTACTTCAGAAAAAAACAAGGCAAATCAAACAATAAAAGCTCCATCAGCTCTCTTTCAGTCAGTACCCTGCCTTTATCTTCTATTTCAGTGCAGTTTTAAAGGAACATTGTGGTCATTTCAAAATTCACACTTTTTAAACAAATAGGTTTCCTTACCTCTGTTTCTAACAGGTCTTGAAAACAAAAATGGGAAGGATATTTACCTTTACACTGTAAATTCTTTTTGTTTGCCTAATGTGTTTTGTTCATCCTGGGCATGGGAAGCTAAGAAGTATGCAGCATTGCTATTTTTGGTCAGTTCATGTTCCCATTTCTGCCAAAAACAACAACAACATAAAAATAAAGCTGTAAATACTTGCAGTTTGATTTGGCTAAAGAGAACTTGAAACTGTTGGTAGTGAGAAAAGGGACACAAACTTTTCTTTCTTTTTTTCTTCAGGAAGAGGATTTGTCAGATATTATTTTTATGCAATGTAAATTGGAGCCCAGTGTGAAGTGACAGCAACACTCTGCTGCCCAGTGCTCAGCCTGGGGCCAGGCTGTACAGGTTTTAGTTCCTCCTACAGGTCTCTGCTCTTTCTCCAAACCTGTCTTTTTCTCTTTTCCCCTCTAACATGAAAGCCCCAGTCTCATCTCCAGTGGGACTCAGTGCCCGTTACCTCTTCGATGTAAGCACTTTTGGGGTGAGATTCTTTTGCACTGGCACTTCTCACTGTTTTACTCTTGTCATTCTCAGTCAGTCCAATGAGATACTTTTAGAGGATTTAATGAGGACCTATGTGTAGCTGTGCAGTAATTTATGTGTGGTTTGCTACTACTCTGTTCTGTGTCTCCTCATTTGTCCTAGCAAAGCCTAGCAAAGTCTTCAGAAAAGCCCTGATCTTAATGCTCAGCTGCTGGCAGGTGGAAGGCATTGGAGATCACTGCAATGACCTTCTCCCTCCAAACTTCTCGTCGTTCTGGTTTACGG
This sequence comes from Chloroceryle aenea, assembly GCA_013399075.1. Taxonomy (NCBI): domain Eukaryota; kingdom Metazoa; phylum Chordata; class Aves; order Coraciiformes; family Cerylidae; genus Chloroceryle; species Chloroceryle aenea. The sequence continues at coordinate 485,453 of VWZY01013294.1, forward strand.
TTGCCTCTTGTAGAAAATGCTCTGAGCTCCAAGTACTGATGTGAATGTCATGCAAAAGATTTGGGTGTTGAAACCCCACAGGCTCTGTCTGGCTTCTTCCAGAGCAGATGTTGCAGGTAGCTGAAGAAAATTATGAACCGCAAAAATCATTGCTTCTGTCACCCCATGGAGTACAAATGAAGTTCTCCTGCACCTAGCATCTTGTCATCACCTTCTCCAGGCTGCAACATCTGACTAACAGGAGAGATCCCTGGCCAGTGGGATTCAAGCTGCTCAGCTTTTCCCAGAGGTCTCGGATGGTTTTCCTTACCTGTGGCTATTTTTGCTTTGCATCTCTTCATCCAGCTCTGAAGAGCAAATGGAAGAAATATCTACATTTTCCAGACTCAGAAGTCCAACCTGTGTTTGCAGAGGTGGAGTGTTCATCCCACCTATTGCACCTGTGCTTTGAATTGAAACCTCAGGCTGAACAAGTTGATCTCCAGACCTTCCTGCCCTGCTGGCGCTACAGAAATGAAGAGTTTTTCAGGCTATCTTGGAAAGTCTGGCAGAATTCACTGCATCTACCTTGCCCCTCAGACAGCTCTACAGGTGTTGTCTGTGTGGTTGTATCTAGAAGAAAAGCAGCACGGGAGCATGGGAAGCGTGGCTCTGCCTGGCTTCGGAAGGAGCTGCTGTAGTCAGCACTGCAGCCCTGCCTTGCTCCGGATGAGATGTGCACAGTGACCCAGTTTTCACACAAACTGATTACCTCCTGCAGCTGCTTGGGTTTTGGATCCTATCTCTGTTACTTTAGCATGTGTCTATCAAAAGTGTTTGTAGCAACACCCAAGACCAAAGGGGGCTGAGCAGGCACCAGCCCTAATGCGGTAGCACAGCTGTCGTGAGTGACACACATCAGGCAGGGACACTCCTGGGGACTGGAACCCTTTAGGAAGAGAAAGCCTTATATCACAAAGAACACGGCTTTTGGCTCTGACATTGACCTGCCTTCATTGAGGCTCTCTGTGTGATGGAAATATTCATGGATACCGACTTTAAGGAGTGGACAAGGAGGTGTTTTCTCATGCAAAACTCTGCCTGCTTCTCTGGCCTGAAAGCATCTTCTCTGGACCTTTTAATCCTGGTGTCTGTGGGGTCAACAAACTGGGTTGGCTCACCTGGGGTAATTTCAGAAACGGAGCCTGTCATGTGTGAACTGTCAAGCACTTAACCAGCCAGATAAGGAGGGACCCTGAGCTGTTTTTCTTCTGAATTGGGAGTGGCTCTAGCAAAGTGAGCTGTTCTTGCTTCCTGGTAACCTCATCCCTGCATCAAATGGGTGGGACTGGACTGCCCAAGACATGCATCATCTTATGGAGAATGTGGATGTGCACTCCTGGTACTCCATCTTGTATAGAGTCCCCTACTCATATAGGGGCTCCCACACCCTCCCACTGCTCTTGCAGCATCCCACAGCCCCCCCACAGCCACCACCATTCCTGTATACAGGGGCACGCGTTCCTCACCCATGCACTGTGGGACAGGCATGGTATAAACCCCTTGCTGAATCAGCTCTTCAGCCGCCATGTCACAGCTTCCTGCACAGTGACACCTACACACCAATCACCTCTGCCTCGTGACTGATGCTGCTGAAGAACCCATGGATTTCTGCTGAGCACCCTCGCCGTTCTGACTTTCCTCAGCAAAGCCAGGAATGCCAAAATGCTCCTGACCAGGCAGTTTCCCTGCCAGGGATTGTCCAAAGCTGTCAAAGATGGGTGCATCTTCAATTGCTAGTGGCTGTTCAGGACTTGACAGCACAGGTGTGCTTTTCACCAGTGGTCTACATGAGTCAAGACTAATTGTGGCAGAGTGAGAGGAGTGCTATAAAATGAGGATGAACCAGGTTTACATTTCCTACATTATGGGCTGTGTACCCAGGTATTGGTGCTTCTCCATATCCAGTTGTGTTCGTAGTGTTCTTGACCACCACAGTGCTCTTAAACCTGGAGGAGGTGTCCATGACAGAGGAAGGAGGGCTGTGTTCATCAGCCAGTGCTCCTCATGCCCATGACCTCGTCCCTTCAAGACAAGAGGTAGCCACATTATGCATGACTTGAGGCTATTGCAAACTCAGTCATCCCTGGTGCCCATGGTCACAAAGGAGCTTCAAGAGTGTTCTCATAACAGCTCATTGATTGTGTGAATTTTGCTGTGGGTTGCTTTAGGAATAGTTGGTGTGTATATGTGTGTGTGTAGAGTTTTGGTATTGATTTCTTTTGACCATCAGTTAAAAAACTGTCATGCTTTTTAATGGGTTTACTGAGGTTTATAATGCTTGGCTGTTGAGAAAGTATTTGGAGGCTTCAGGTACCTCTGCATTCCTGGCACAGGGGGAATGTGGCCGTAGTACCTCGCCATAGCGTACCTCTGAAGGCACCGGGAGCTCCCAGAGTTTGCAAGGATGTCATGTTGTGACTTTTTAGTCTAACTGGTCACGTTTTCAGGATTAAAATCTAGCTCTCAGAAGTGTGTGGGGACTTATTATGGTCAACCAGGAGCTGTCTCTCTGGTTACAAGATTGCAGGCTTTTCTTGTTTGTTCATTGTCTGCTTAAATTACGATTCCTAATTAAAAATAGCTGCTATTGTTTAGGAGTTGGAGCAGCTTTGCATGACTGCACACACAGCAGGAACATTATTAGTAGCACTGCCCTGTGGGACAAGGAGGACAGCCCAGGTTCTAATAGAGAAGCTGTACGTCAGTAGGAGTTAAAAAAACCTACCTTGAGTGTTGCTTTTAGGCTAGACAGCCCAAAATACCCCACTCAGTCCTGAAAGCTGAGGAAAGACCCACATAAAAAAATACTCTGCCTAAAGAGCTTCTCATGTCAAAGGGGGCTTTTGTTTCCCAGCCTAGAATAGTGTCTGGCTCTGGGGATCTGTAATATAACAAAACCACAGAAATTGTCATTCTTGGTTGCTGAGCATTTCTATTTTGCCTCAGCTTCCTTCTGTCTGCCTTGCTCTCACCAGTGTGGACAGGGAGTGGGTGCACTGTCAGTGGGATCGGTGTGATGGAGGAAGATGCTGCTTCTAATGGAAGCACTGCTGGTGAGCTCCAGAGGCTCTGACCTGAACCAGTTGTCTTGCACCACTGTTAAGCGTAAAGCACCAGCCTTGTTGAACCTTGGCATGATTTACTGAAGTGAACTAACCCGGCTGAGAACTCAGCAAACCCATTTCCATGTGTAGCTGATGTAAGATTTGTATGCAAGTGTCTCGAGGTGAAAAGCACATTGAATTCACAGCATGTAAGGATTGCTCTTGATGCCTGGGCTTGTCTTCCATTAAGGCAGGGTTTATTGCATAATCCATTTTTAGATTCCTCCATGCTCATTCCTAAACAGACTGCAAGTTACCCAGTGCTGAACCCTGCTCAGATCTGTTTTTCAGGACCCCTCTTCCTGCCCCTATCTGGATAGATCCATTTAAGAGACAGGAACAGACAGACTGAGTGGAACAGGCTGCCCAGGGGGGTCGTGGAGTCTCCTTCACTGGAGACATTCAAAAGCCGCCTGGACATGTTCCTATGTGATGTACTCTAGGTGGCCCTGCTCTGGCAGGGGGGGTTGGACTAGATGATCTTTCGAGGTCCCTTCCAACCCCTAGGATTCTGTGATTCTGTGAGTGAAAGCATGAAAATTTCTGTACATACATTAACAATCAGGCTGTCCTGTCATCTACAGCTAAGCATTGTGAATACTGGATACAGTACTCGCGCTATGTGATGACTTAAGCTTCATAGAGATGTTCTTTTTCCTCATAGTTCCAAGTTCCCATTTGTTGCTGAAGTTGCAGCAGTACCTGCGGTTCTCTGTCACAGTTGTGGGTCTGCAAAAATGTCACAACTTTCTTTCAGGCCTACTAACCTATTTTTCCTCAATGAATTGGAGCACTGAGTCTGAAGGTTACTATACCTACCTATTTTTATATATATACCCACGTTTGATCAATTTGAAATGTACTGCTTTATGATGCTTGGATATCTGTTCTTACCTTGCTAATACATTTTAACGGGTTTTATGTTATCCTGTGCTGTCCCACCACCATACCTCTGGGTTTTTTTTTCCCTCTTTGCAAGGGAAAATGAGACTTTTACTTTTTTTTTTTTTCTTTCCTACAAACATCTCTTAAATCCAGGACAAGCAGTTTCTCTGTCTAGGAGACGAAGCAGCTAAATCTCTTAAGTATATATGGCAAATGTGCAATTAGAAGAAAACACTGCAACAAAATGACTTCAGTTCTTGTCTCCTATCCCTCAGCCCTTCCCACCCCTCCACGTCCCTCTTGCAGGATTAAGCAAAGCTAATCCTCAGATGAGCAAGATCTTGGGGAAAAAAAAAAGAAAACAAAGAAGCAAAGTAAAACCAAGGGAGGAGAAAGAAAAATCCTTCACACTCAACACTAATAAGGGAATTACGGGCATCGTACATTATGAATTGGATGAATTTTTAATGGTTAGAAATGCAGTTGATTTATAATGCATCCATCCTGGACTGCAGGGCCTGTCGCCAGCTAATAAATAAGTGACAGGCCCTTTGTATTAAAAGTATCAGTCATTTTACATCTCTGCACTGTAATTGATGTGGAGCATTGAGCAAAGGGAGATGATGGCCATCAGATCTATACCAGAGCAAAGGACCTTGTGCTTCAAGCCATACCTGAGGTCTTGATGCACTAGAAAGTTGCAGCCCAATCTTCGAGTCTTCTTTTAGATGGGCCCTAGCTTCTGCTCCATCTCCTTGCTCACAATCCCAAAGCAGAAAGAAATAAAGAGCTTTGAAAGGGCTCCATGATTTTTGGAAGGTCTTTTTAAGCCCATTTTGGGGCCCTGTTTGATGTGCCTTACGCTCTGGGACAAGTTAGTTACCCCCTAGATAGCAGGAGAAGCTCCACTTGAGGTGGCTGCCCAAAGCTTCCTTTTCTTCACATGGAAGGACAGTTTGGGTCTGTCTCATACGAGACACCTTGTTCACAATGGGGAGACCATGCCGTCTGTTCTCTTGATGGTCCTGGCTGTTGGCACAGACAGGATGAGGCTAGCTCAGAGTCAGAAATCAGCATGAAGTCATATGAATCCCACCACAAATCTTCACACTGAGGGCCGTGTTAAAAATAAACTCTGGGCAAATTCCAGAGATGGGGTGGGTGGGACTGTCCTGTTCTCATGCCAGGTCCCAGCAAAGCTCAAATGTCAGGGGAGCCTTACTGAGAGCAGAGCAGGCAGCTGAGTGAGGGATGGGTGCATGTTTTATCCTCCTCTTAACAAGAAATAAGCTGGCATCTTACACATCCACTATTTCCTGGAAAGAGGCATTTCTCCTTCCAGTCTATCAAGGGGATGTCAAGCATCTTCATCCCTGTTTTATGGATGAGGAGAAGCACCTGGAAAGCCATCAGTTTGCTCACGGTCATGCCAGAATGCTGATAGCTGGCAGTCTGGCCCATGTTCAGCCCACTGGACTGTGTTGCTTGTTTGAGTTGCCGCCTGAAGTCCTTTCACAGCCAGTCTTTTATAGTCAGGAGTTCAGATGAGCAAAGAAGTTCTTAGAGCTCTATATTATGATCCCACAAAATGACAGTTCTGAGCTTTTCTTGCACCTCTTCAGATAGGTTAGATCAAATTCTCTCTTTTCAACTTCAGCTACCGTCTCATGTTTCCGCATTGCTCTTCACTTGCCAACTTAGGCCTTGACTCCTGGCCCACATAGTTGGAGTTCATTGGAGACCAAGTGCTGGGCTCAGAGGGAGAGCAGTTATTTTTTTCCCCATCTTTAGTTCCTGGCTGAAGGAATGGAGCAAGGAGCCTGAGATACAAGCCTTGCTGCCCAAGGAAAGTGCTGCTCTCCAAGGTGCAGACTTTTATCTTGACCTGGAGGAAGGAAGCTCTTAGTGCCTTATTTATTATGTTTCCCCATAGCAGCGCAAATACTGTATCTGTGATAGATATGGATCTTGTGAATAATGTAGAGATTTGAACCTAAGGAATTGCAGTGCTTTTTTAATACAAGAGATCCACAGCGTCAAGTTGTATTAATGACCTGTCTTGACATGGGCTCTTCAGAGGGCAATTTTAAAGCCCAGTTCCGTGAGAATTTGAGAAATTGGGGGAGAAATCCTAATGTGCTGTTCATCCCTCTGTTCCCTTTGGGACACTCCAGAAAGAGTATCCTGTCGTCTGATTTTTTTCTCAGCTTTCCCTAGACCCTCCAAAGACAGGAAGGCTAAGTGAGTTTTGGGAAAACAAATCCCTTTTGTAGGCAGTCTGGGCTGGGCTGTCAGAGGAGGCAACTTTGGGAGGAAATGTAATACAAAGATCCTAGCAGCTCCCTGTGGTCACTAACAGTTCTCCGGACATTTCTGGAAGAGTAAAATGATTAGTTAGAGTGAAACAGCGAAATTCGGATGGTGGTAATGATATTCTGTGTCTCTGCCAATCTGAGCCTCATGTCTTCAGCTTTCCACTTGCTCTCTGAACCCCTTGTGCAGCCTTGCTGCTGTGTGCTGTTAAACAGGTGGCTATGTTATTATGAGAAATTCTCTATAAAGTCCACTCTTTAATGCCTTAGAATCTTTGGGGATGAATTTAAGATATTAATAAGTATTAAGATTTCACACCTAATACTACTTGGCAGTGACATCATTGTGGGGGAAGGGGTAACAGGATAGTAATTGCAGGAGGTGCTGTGGGTCATTTTACGCCTTGCATCACAGGTTGCAGAGAGCTGGTAGCCTGGCTGGCTGGTGGTTCTTGCTCCCTGCTGTCTGTAGGTGTACTAGTTGCTGGTGTTACAGCTGCAGAGCTCTAAGGCCTCTTCAAACTAATGGAGCTGTCTGAGAAGGTTATGAATGCCATTTCCATTCATTCCCCCCCTCCAAACGTAGCATCTAAAGCCTTGAATCAGGCTGTTAACCTTTTTCCTTCCTCTCTTTCTGGCCACGTTCCTCTTCAAGGTTATTTCTTTCCTTCTTCCACCATTGCCTTTTTAACAGGAATGAAGGCAGGGGAGACCTGTGGACTCAGTGGCCCACGGTCTCAGGTTGTCAGTCCTGGAGGAGCTGTTCTTGCTGACCTCTGTGGGCTGTGTCGCACAGGGAGGCTGGGCTCAGGTGTTTCTTTGCTACAGGAATGGTAGCTCATTAACACTCAGTGCCCTGCAGATAACTTTTATTGATCATCAGCTGCTTAATCAAAAACTCTATCACAGTTTGTTTCGATTATTCTTTTCCATCTCTTCATCTCTGGAGAATCAGCTTAGCTAAAGTTAATGTACTCATTATGCAGTTGGGAAACCACTACCAGAGACCCCTATGTAAATCATAGGGGTTAGGAAGGTTTGTGTCCTCCTTCCTGCATCGAGCAGGATGAATATATTGGATACATATTTATCTGTTCAATGGGATGAAACAGGCACTGGGGGAGTTGTGCTGTACTGGACTTTGACCTGCCTGGGGTGGCAATACTCACCTCCCAGCTCACGCAGAGCCCACACTCTACATCTGGATCCTCACAGTCCTGATGCAGTGAGGAGCATTGCTGCTATGCCTAGTGTTAAGCCACCCTCACCTTTCCAGAGACATGTGATGGCCTCCACATCACCATAAATACCTACTAACATGTGCACCTGGACCAATGGGTCCTGCTTGTAGAGGGATGTTTGGGTTGAAGTGGCTTTATGGTGTTGTCTCTGCTGGTGATTGCTCAGCAGTTAGGTGATGAGGGCTTTCCTATGGAAGACCAAGTGCTCAGGGTATGAGAGAGCTGGGGTGAGGGGTGACCTGTGTAGGGGTATGTCTAGGAAGAGGACATGGACAGGGGGGACGTTCGAGGGGTGTAAGCTGGGGGGAGGAAGATAACAGAGCTGAGTGCCAAACCATGGTGGTGAAAGTCTGCCCAGATGGACCACGTATTTGTTTTTTTTATTTTCTGATGATCTGTGTGCAATGTATATATATAGACACAGAAGTGGTGACTTGCAAAAGTAGGACGTTAAGTCCCCTATCTAAACAGATCTCTGCACTCCTGAAATCAGCACCTTGAGTGTGTTGCTGTTGGGCATTTTGCTGACACAGTGAGGGCCACGACTGGAAACCTGCTCTGTAAACAGTGGTTTTATTCTTTTGGAAACCATCAGAACTCCAGGGAGGGGACGAAAGGAAGATGTGCAGGAAGTAGCAAAGGTATTTCCCAGCACTCTCCATGTTTTTAATGACTAGCTCTGAGAAGTGGCAGGCCAGTTTGAATGGGGATACAGGAAGGGCTTGGCAGGGAAGCCCTGAGATGGGAGTGCTGCTACTCCAAAGTTATCTCACACTCTGGCTATACTTGATGTCCTGATATAATTAATTTTCTTCTTGTCTTGTAACGTTTGCTGCATAAAATCATTCTCCTTGATCCTATATGCTATCAGAACTACATATTCTGTGCTGGTTATGGTGTTGCAATGACCTAATTTGATTGCAGAGGGTCATGTCCTGTATAATGTTGTCTCATTTTCTCAGTCGTCGATACAAACTTGATTTTAATTTCTTTGAAAAGAAAGGGAGTGGGGGTAGGAGCCCAGCAGCCACAGCCAAGCTTATACCTGCAGCTCTTACCTTGTTGCCTGGCTGAGAGGGCACACATAGTTCAGCCTGACTGGGACCTGCAGGCTTTTTTAATTTTTTTTTTTTCCTGCTGGTACTGAGGGGAAGAAAGTATAGAAGCTACAACAGAGAAAGGCCCTCATCTATAGCTGCTGGCACCTCTGATTTACCTCAAGAAGTCATTATTCCAGCAGGTTGGATGCCCTCTTGGTGGAGTTATCTCTGGAGGGAGGGTTTGCCGTGTCTCCACGTGAGACATGGGTGAATGTTCAGCTTTCTCCTTTTGTTTCCAATTAGAAGCTTGGTTCTTTGTATTTAATGTGTTTCGCCTGCCTCAAAGACCCTTCACCTGCCTTACACCTCTGTTATTTTTGCATAGCTCAGAGGGGAAAAGGAGGCTCTGGTTTCAATTTGTGTCGTTCATTTGCATATGAAATAAGCCTGTCATTTCAGAAGCTGTGGCAGCAGCCTTGGTCTCCTGGACCTGCTAGTTTTGTTCAGGGTGGCTTCAACAGCTCCAAGGCTGTGTCAGGGCTTGCTCATAAACTAGAAGTGTGACTGTGATTTTTGCAGAGCTTGTTCAGAAGACCGTGTTTTTTCAGCAGCTCATAGAGGAGGTGTCAGCCCAGTGGTTGGTCTGTGGGAAAAAGAACCTGCTTTTGCGAATTGAAGATTGCAGCAAATGCTTATCTCTGGCTCGTGGGCCATCTCTGCCAGCTGAGATGGCTGGTGTGGCAAACTATTCAGATGATGGTTTCATTGAGAGTTTCCTTATGGGTCCTGGACTTTCTTCTTTTGTTCTCAGGGTATTCCTTATTCTCAGTTCTGCCTCCTCCTGTCCCATTGGATATTCATTGGGCATTTGGTTAAAAATTGAATTGTTGTGGTGACAGAGCAGGAGTCAAAGAGTTGTTGGCATTTATTGGCATTATTTTGCAGTTTTAACTGCAGGTAGGAGTTGAATAACTGAGCCAATAGATCTGTGTTCCTGGTGTGGCATCAAGCAGGCTCCCTTGGCTTGGGTGAAGGATTTAGTGGTGGCGGAAAGAAACCAGGCAGCAGAGAGACTGAAGTACAGCAATGGTGTGTGTGGCTGAGCAAAAATCAAGGGAAAAGGATCACAAGCCTTGTGGGCAGGAAGAAAGGTTGCAGGTTGCACATCGGCCGCTCGTGTGATCCTCCTTGGCAGGATACCAGGTCTCCATGGACCAAGCGCCTGGCACAGTCAGGACAATGTTCCTGATTTGTTCTCAGTTTCGAAGTATTTAATCAGAGAATCAAATACGAAGTCTCTTTGAGAAGAGACTGGCAACAGCAGCTGGCTGAGTATCGCAATCAATGTATCCGCTGTGGAATGTTTCCTGCAGAAATATTACATCCTCTCTCATTCACTTGATGATCTTTAGGGTGAATCAATCAAAAAATGCCACACATGGATAGTTCAGCCTGGGATCCTCTAGATGTCCATTAGAGAGGCATTTGCTCCGTGTTAATGGACCTGTTGATTAACAAACAAACCATTGCTTTTTAAATAGAAAGCTGTTACTTGATGGCGATTGTTAGTGTTGGTTTCTCTGGTGCCCCACCTCCCCTACGTACAGCTCTCACTCTGTGCCAGTGAGGCAACTGCTGCAACAAAACCCAGGTCTGCGCTGCTGGAGAGAAAAACACCCTCACCTCAGGCAAGCCATTATCGGAGGTGGACCTTCTCCTGGAGGCTGGAAAGGACAGAGACTTCTTGCGCTTAGGTTGTGATTTCACCACTGTGCATCCTGCTAATCATATTTTCTGCACCCATCTGCCTTGACGTGTTGGACCTGTTAAACTCCAACAATGTCTGAGAAAGATTTACCCTTCACATCCCCATCAGGTTAATACCTGGCAGCTCCTGTCTTGGGTTTTACACCAAACTGAGTGCATGAAAGTTATTTGGGTCTGTAAAGCGTCGGGTCTGTTAGAGCAACACCATGTTCATTTCCTTTCCCTGCAATGCAGACATTTTCCTATTCTCCACTTTTTCTGGATGAAAAATTGCCCATGTTGTAGTGTTAGTTCTTGCTTTTCTGGTGTTAGTGTGGCATGAACCCTAGCTAGCATTTTAAGCACTAGAAGGTCAGGATGATAGAAGATATCCTTACTCATTGCAAAACCCCTGCACCAACCTGAGTGGACCCAACTCACTGATGTCTAAAGCTGTGGAGACAGGGAAACGGTGTGTTCAGTGCTGTCAGAGCTCTGGTGTGGCACTGGAAATGTGTTCCCTGGACATAGCCCAGGACAGACCATTGTGCTGAGCCATGTAACACAGCTAATTGCAGAGAGGCGGTCACGCAGCAGGGCTGACCAGCCTGAAAGGGCCAGGTTTATGGCTGTGGATTGTGTTTAGCCTCATGCCAGTAGTTGCCAGCTGCCGTTCCGTTTTCTGGAAAATGTGTTTGGACCCTGATGCTCAGAGGCGGTGGGGGCGTTTGGTTCCCCCAAAGCCCACGGGTGCAAAGCAGCCATTGTTCTGTCTGGCAGGCCAAGCATCACTCCAGCCCACTGCAAAAGAGATCAGCTCCCCCATGTCACTGGTTTAGTTCCATCCTTTATTGCTACAAACTGACTCACCCAGAGCCGTCCTTCCCACAGCTGGTGGGAGTCAAAGTGGCAAGGCAGTTAGTGGATTAGGGCAGCAGAGTGAAAACCATTTGGCGTTTCTATCCTGATTCTTCTGGGTGCCTTTAATTAGCATGATTGCTCAGCACGCGATTTTGCAATGTTCTTTAGCTCCCCTGGTTAGAATAATTATTCCCCCAGCTCCTTTTGTTCCAATTCCTGATCGCTTACAAAGTCTCCTGTTAAAAGCCATTAAATCCGTAATGTAAAGCGAGAGTAAATGTTCAGCAGCGTTATGCTCTTGGCCCCACACGTGTGCACCCGTGCGCGCTCCAGCCTCGCTCCAGCGCACCTCTGCTCCCTGCCACGTGCTCTGCGCTGCAGCATTGCTCTCTGCTTTCCTCTCACATGCTTTCCCCCTGGCCATCCCACGTGTCCCATATGCAGCAGGTTGTGTGCACGCTGTCCCTGCTTTCTGCTGGCACTTTTGGTGTCACTTAGCTCTGTTTCCTGGGTGCATGGGTTGGTTTTGACACTGAGGTTGAATTCAGGGCTGTGGACTGTGATTGCTTACATTTGGTTGCATGTGCAAATAAGAAAGTGATGTAAGAAGCATATGTTTTTGCATGCTTTTGCCCCATTGTGGGCAGCTCTTGCTTAGAGGAGCAGTGTATGGAGGTGGACAAGTCCTGGCTGTGGTGGCAGGCAGGACTTGTGGTGATAGATGATGGAGAATAGGAAAGATCTTATTTTTAAAGTGATGCTGTCTCCCTTTTTTTCAAGCATGAAATCCTCTGGTAAAAGTTAAAAATGGGATTTGGACAGTCACGTTCCTGGGAGTTTTGGTGTTGCAGTGTCTCCCTATCTGGAACCCATTCCTTGTCCTTCATCTCTGCTGCTATTTGATCAGCACGTCAACGATACAAGTGGGGCAGACTCAAAGATCTCCACAGAATTATACAGTGTGAAACAAAATTGGGCTTAAATGCTTTAAGTGCCTTGTGCATTTAGGTGAGTTGGTGTGAGAGGGAGAAGGGAGAGAGGGAGACTTATTTTCAGACACAAAATGAAAGTGGGTCAGAGAAGGGTCTGACAGTCATGTAGTTCATTAAGCTTGGAGCTGACTGCCAGAGCAAAAATTCACAGCTAGACCACTTACTGAAAAAAACCTTCTAGGAAAGAAACCCTGGTCCTTCCTCCCTCTTTTGAGCGAAAACAGGATCCTAATTCACAGCAGCCACACATTTTGGGCTTAGGTCTTCCTATGCTGCCCTGCTGTGATGTGCCAGATCTTCCTGCTCTGCAAAGCTCACCTTCTGCTGCAGAGTGGACTAAGACTGTCCTTGCATAGCAGCAGCTCCTCCCAGCAGTCCTCCTGGTACAGTGTCTGGGGGGCTCACCACTCACTTCATCTCTGCTTTGCTGGCTGCAAGGGTCTTTCCAGGCATTTCACACAATCCCTTGCAAAAATCCTATTGATTGAAGGCCACCATAAATACCTGCCACTTATTTGGTGGGCAGTACCCAAACTGTTCTCTAGTAGCAGCATGATCCTACTGCAGACCTGTTCCTCTGCTTGCTGTCCTCTCTTCTCCAGGGAAAAACACAGCCCTCCATGTGCCATGGGGTTTTAGAGCTTGCCACGTGCTAGCAGGCACCAAAACATTGTCTCGAAACAAAATCTGGAGTCAGGAACTCTCCTCTGGGAAGCTTAATAACATTCTTCTAATATATTTAGGTGCAGAAGGCGACTTGTTTTGAGAACCATCTAGTGGGGTAATGGTAGCAGCCTTCATTTCTAAAACAACCAGCAGAGTAGGAGTGCTGGAGAGACACAGATGAAGGACAATAATTCCAGATAATACAGCATCCGAACAGCCTAAAAAAGAAATCAACAAATCCTCTTTCCTCAAGGCTTCCTGCTGCTCTCACTGTGTTTTTGCCCTCAGCTCTTCCTGTTCCTATTTACAACTCCCCTGTAGTGCTTCATGCCCCCTTGCCTGCTGACATCTCCTCTGTTTCTGTCCTCAGCTCGTAAACTCCACAAAACTGCATTTCCCTACAGGATGCTCCTGCTGACACGTCAGGCTTTTGGGCTTGTACCGCTCCTGGGCTTCCTGGAGGGCAGCTCTGGCCTTACTTGATAACATAAGGTGTTGGTAGAGCAGATGGCAGAGTGAAGAGACTTGAGTGAGCAATGATTTATCCTAGACCTTGATCAGCAACTCCACTAGCCTTCTGAAGAGCAGGAAGCACTGTGGGCACTGCCTGGGCAGGGAAGGTCCCACACGCAGACTGTAGTAGTTGTGTGCTTTCCTATCCACCATGTGTGTCTCCTTCAGTGTCTGCTCTTGTCTCCTGGCCATCTGGCTTTATCAAGTGCTTCTGTCCTCTTCTAGACCCCGTGACTGGCATAATTTCCTCCAGGGACCTCAGAGAAACCATGGTCCTGCTCCATGCCACTGTTTCATCATCTGTGTAATGAATGTAACAGCTCCTGCCTCCCCAGGGAATGAGTGAGGTGTAACAAATTAATGTTTGTGAAATGCTTTCCAGCTGAAAAGAAGTTTGCAACAGGGCTGTTGCTGTTCTAACTCGGGGGCTTCCTTTGCTGGTTGGCTCTTTGATGTGGCAATCTGTGGTACTGGTCGATCAGCTCTACCATAATTGGAATTAATCAGCAATTAAGGAACACGAGCCCAACCAGATTCTTTCCCAGTGGATATACATTTCTGGGCAGATTAGTTAGTGGTTTCAGTAACTCAGTGTAAAACGCTTAGGGTAACTACTGCTATCTGAAGTGACTGGGGAACAGAGGGGGTGTCAGAGGGATGTAGATACCTGTCAGGCAATGTCGAAATGAGAAGCTCTTATAACAGTGCTTAAATTGGTAGCACTCTGAGGGCTGACTTGGAAAAAAAAAATGACAAAAGAATATATTTGAATACCAAAGTGATGAAAATGATGTATTACTTGTTGGGATGGGATCTTTCTTGATGGGTCCTGAGGGCTTTGTGGAGTGCAGAGGCAGAGAGAGAGCACGGCAGGCAGAAATGGGGATCTGCGGAGGCAGGGAGAAGCAGTTGTTACTTTGGGTGGTGAGAACTGCAGAGGGGAAAGCTCCTGGACATGGCAGTGCAAGCACACAGAGGGATGGAGGCAGGACAACAGCTTGATGACCCCTAGGATGTCAGCTACCACCAAACTCACGGGTGTTTTGCAAACACTTTCCTGCATCCTGTCCTCATGACTGACCTATAAACTTCAAGAGTTTTGCCATGCTGTGGCTGGCACGAGGGACAAAACATCCTCTTTGCTCAGGCACCTTCTCTCTGACCCAGTACGATTTAAGTGAGGCAGAGATGTTAAGTTCTGCATATTGTGGGTGAGACTGCTGGGTGCCCAATCCTTCCCCCTTCCCTGGTCCTCTTACAAGTCATTTCACATACTCTGGCTTCAATCTAACAAAAACAAAACTGATGAGGCCCAACTGATCTGGCTGCTTTCCATCATGCAGTGGGCCTCTGAGTGACTTTAAATAGCTGCACCTCAGTGCAGCCTGGAGAAAAGCATTGGCTGTGCCTCTGGACAGGGAGGGTAGCTTTGACTCAGGTCGCAGGGCATCTCAGACCTGAAAATAGCCTTTTTATTTTGTCCTTGGTCTGAAATAGATTTTTTCTTTATTGTTATTATTATTTCATATTTTTTTTTCTTCTTCCTTTTTATTTTATACCCTGGTAAGTGCTTTCCTACTTTGGGGCTTTTCCTGAGGGGGATCAGTGGGGAATCTTGGAGCTCTGCCTCCTGAGCTATCAGGCTACATCATTTAGTATGTTGGAACTACTCCATCCATGAAGAAGTTCCAGAGAAAACAAACTTATGATCCTGGCTAATATGGATGTGGCCTACATTAACAGCAGCAACAGTAGAAATGCAATGGATACTGAAATTCCTCCAACCAAAGGTTTAATGAATCT
Organism: Chloroceryle aenea; assembly: GCA_013399075.1. Classification (NCBI taxonomy): domain Eukaryota; kingdom Metazoa; phylum Chordata; class Aves; order Coraciiformes; family Cerylidae; genus Chloroceryle; species Chloroceryle aenea. Next base: position 500,658 of record VWZY01013294.1, read on the forward strand.
TACATAGGCATAAAGACGACTCTTGCATGGAAAGCTGCAAATGCTGCCCTTTTCTCAAAGAACATTGTTCAGCTGTTGAGTGCCTGTGGTATTCTCCTACTCCTTCCTCTCCTCAAGTTAAGCATGAGAGAAATTTGTGTGGAAATGGGATCTTCTGGAGCTATTTGCTTCTGCTGTTTCTCTTGCTGTCAGCCCATCTCTTCTATTTCCTGCCCTCAAATACACATGCACTGTGATCCCCTGCTTGTCGTTTTGTGTTGTGGAGAACATGGAGATGCCACAAACTGTAGCTAGAACTCCATCTAGCACATTCCCAAGAGGTTTCCAGTGACATCAAGCCTTATTGACTAAAGTGGAAGACTCTTATGCTTGAGGTTAAAACATCGAAAGTGAACAAACATACAAGGTGAGCTGCTGTGGAAGGGAATAAAGACCCTGTTTCCATAAAAATGAACAATCACAAGCATTTATGTAGCTCTCAGAGCCTTGTGAATCTTTAAAGAGCTGTTATTTACCTGGAGGTCTGCTTGAGGTCTGTACTGGTGTGAAATTTATCTGTGGACTGAATCTTTTTGCAGTTCTACATTGTAGTCAACACTCTTGGGTTTGTGTAAATGAGAAGAGGTGTAGGCACTTTGACTTTACCTTGGACAGTAGAGGAGATGATGTGCTTATCCACAGTTGAGAGCATCAGGGAGAACCTCACGGTGTGCTTCTGCTGAGCTACTGTGACTTGCTTTGTTGTGGCAAGCAAGGCCTCAGACTGGGTTGCATCTCACCCTGCTATCTGTCACAGCGAGGAGAAAAGAGAGTTTTGTATCATAGCCCTGAAGATGAACTCATCCATGACAGGAAACCTGGATTGCTGTGTTGCTTTCCCCTCAGATATAGACATATCAGTCCTGGCTTTGACTAGACGGATGGCTGTTTCCTTCGCTCTGGATGCTGGCCAGGCTTGATGGTTTTCATGCTGCCTTTGATGCTATTCATACTTCGTATCTGTGCATAGAGAAAGATAAAATGCACACTGTTGTTGGAGTCTCCTATTGCTTTTCCTTTATATCATAAATTCTGCTGTAACACAGAAGAGAAATCAGAGCTCCATTGCCTAACGTGGGCTGTGCGGATAGTGGTGTTATGTTTGGCCAGCTCCTTGCCCCTAATTTGCTATTTTTGTTTAACCTGTTTTTGCCAGGCGTTAAGTGGCGTCTCAGTGCTTTTCTCACCCGTTCCCACAGCAATTTATGCTGCTGTTTCAGAAGCAGTTTCCAGCCCTGGGCTTCAGAACTGGGCTGCAGCACTCCTGCTGTGGTGGATGGGACTGCTGTGGGGAGTTGTGTGCCATTTTCCACACTGTTCCCTCACATCCCTGTGTCATGTTCCCTCTGCTCTTTTCAAGTGACCTAGAGCAGCATCATATCTCAAAAGCCCCCAGAAGCACGGTGTATGTGAACGGTTGCAATTTTACCAGAAGGCAGATAGTGAAGGCGAGGTGAAATCTGGTTTGTCTCCTTAGTCTTGCTCTCAGTCAGAGGGGGAAGGGTGTTCCTCACAGGGCACTGTCTGTAGGCTGGGTTGGGTACGCTCATGGGGCAAAGTGGCCGAGACCAGCTAGCCAAGGTGTTGGGAATTGCAATACATCTCTGGAGGATTAAGTGGATGGCCAGGATTGAGGACAAAAACTGATTGCACGGTTCAGTTGCCTTCAATTTTCTTGTCCTTTCATTGCCACATCCTTCCAGCCTGCTTAGAGAAATGCCCCATTTGCCCCCTCCATCTCAAGCTGTTAAATCTGCACAGAAAATCTGAGCTCATTCCTCCTTCCCTATTCTCCAACACTCTCCATACATTTATTCCACTACCATACCATGGCTATTAATAGAGACAGTATCATGTTTTAACTTAAAAAGTGATATTACTAGAACAGGGAGAAACAGAAAGTTTAATCTGACTGTCCACAATTTTGTAGGTCTTTGGAGATGCTTTTGATTTGAATCTACAGGGTGGGATTTTTTTACCTTCTTACCATTTTCAGGCTTGTGTATTGGAATTTCCCTCCAAATTTACAACCAATGTCAAAGATAGTGTTTTTCCTCCCATTCACCAGCCAGCACTGACAAATGTGAAATTCCTCCACAAAAGGAATTGCTTTTAAAATTTCCCCAACTCCTTCTACAAAGGTGAACACTTTTCTTTCTCTCTCTTTTTTCTATTTTTTTCTTTTTTTCTTTTGGAAAAAAAAAAAAAGTAAAACAAAATCCCCAAACTCTCTAAAATATTTCCAATCTAGTTTTTTAGGAGCTAATATCTTTGATGGTAGAAAGATGACATTTGTCATAGCAGCATCCAAACTCTGAACCTGTTGAGATTCACCCATTTTAACCCTGGACATCTCAGTGAACATCATCCATCTCACATCTGACAGAGAAGACATAAACTTAGCAAGAGCCTTGTTGGTTTCTGCTCCATACAAGAGAATGGGGTTGAAGGTAGCAGTACGATATGGGAGACAGCACTGAGGAGAGAGAGAAAACCAGTCAGGAGAAAAGCTTTTTTTAAAGATTGTTTGGGGACTTGAATAAGTTAGGAGATGATGCCAAAATGACCGATGCTGTATTGCTTTCCCAAGTCAGCAGTATGTGTGTTCAGCCCCTAAGCTTCAGAAATGTCATCTGTTCTCCTGCCACGTTCCTCATCGTCCCTCAGTAGCGACTGCATGTCAGTTATGAGGTACCACCTACTGCAGTCCATTCTGCAAGGACCCTGCTGTCACTGGAGATTCCTGCAGCTGGGATTCGCAGCACAGTGCTGACAGTGAAGAGCAAAGCCCTCAATGTCCCCAGCCTTAAGTCTTGCTGATCTTTCACACGTCCCTTTGCTGAGGCCATGGGTCCCCAGTGGGTTTTTAGGTCTATTGGATGTGGTCTGGCTGAAGTGGAATTGCCTTAATTTAGCAGAGCTAAGAAATGCAAAGAAAACAGAGCAGACAGGAGTGCTCCTTGGAGATACTTGGTATTGTTGAGTATAGACTTTCCCAGCTATCCTTTGGTGGCCATAAAATATATTTATATTATGAAAAACAAAACTTGATAAGTAGTGACGTTCAGGGATGCCATGTTTATTTGTCTCCCAGTGACCCTGATTAGAAATGGACTTAGTTTACATACACATTTCCAAGCATCAGCACTTTAAACCCTACTTTGGCTCTGAGAGTTGAGTTAGGCTCTTTCTCACTACTAATGATATTTCAACTCTTGGAATTTGCCTATGAATTTTGTTTATGACACATGACCTGAAGCTGAGCCTGGCTTACATTCTCATGTGGATCAGCCCTTCAAGACCACTGAGCATAACAGATAGTTTCTCCTACACAAGCTTAAACAGTTCCAAACCAAACAAACAGCTTTTGTCTGCATCCTCAGGTTCATCAAAAGAGGTATGTGTTTGATGAGCAGATGGAATAAGATAGTGCAGGGAAGAAATATAAATAGGTATATAAAAAAGAAAAAGCAGAAACCACCTTCAGGCTGATGTAGTTCTGGTGTGAGAAACTTTCTGTTCCTAGCCTAGTGGAAAACAACTTTGGTGTTGAGGACAATTCACAAGGGTATCCTAGCTGCTCCATACTGGTCTAGTGATGCCAGACTTGGACTAACTTACCTGAGTTGTTGAGGATCCCATAACTGTATGAAGAACAGGAGCATTTTCTAGACCTCAGAGCAATTGTGTAGACAAGACAGTAATTTTCTTGGATAACCCATTTGGGCCCATAAGAAGCTGGGATAGATTAGAGTAATCCCCAGGCTCCTGCTGTGGTGTCTTGATCCTGGCAACTCCGTAGATGAGTACTGGGGTTTTTAGTAACATGGCGTAGAAGCCTTTTGTGTCTACATACTTGATCTAAGCTGAAAGCAACTTCATTGCAGTCTTAGCAGCTGCCTTCAATGACTTATGGCTATTCCTGACATGTTTCTTTCCAGTCCATTGGGATGGCCTCAGTTGTAGAAATACTGTTACAAACAGGTGTCTGAGAAAGTGGTGTAAAGAATGGTGATCTGTCACCTGAAGACAAATACCTGGGTCTTTTCTGCAAGAAAAAACTTGCAAGACTTAGCACAGAACATGATTGAAAATAGGGTTTCAAGTTGGGAAGAAGGGAAATGTAGGCTAAACATCAGGATATGTCCTAACAGTCATTCAGAATGTGCCCTCCTCCAGTCAGACTTTGAGGAGAGGGTTATGGGACTAGATGTCTCAGTGCAAGCATTTCCTCCTGGAGCTCACACACAGCACTCTACAACAATAATAGCTTTTTAATAGTAATTAATACTAATTTACAGCTAATAAATTCTATATTAGAAACATGCTAGTAGTGGGTGTTCCTGGCTGCAGCCTCCCAAGGCAGGAGCATTATGAAGAGATGGTAAATACAGCCCTTGAAAACATTATATTTGCCCACTAAGATCATTGGGACTGGAGGGAGGAGCATTTATTGTATAAGGAGAAGATGCCTCCAGTGTGCTTTGGTGTAGATGGGACAGCTGAGGCTAAGGGAGTCTATGGGGTTATGAGAGTTAGGTGTCCCCAGCCTTGCAGTGGTACTCTTTGGCTTCAGAAATGTTAAGCCAGACTCAATAAATCGTGAGAAAAAAAGCAGACATAAGAAGAACTCTTGGTTTTCCCTACTCCCTGCCTAAGGGAAAGGTGGACTAGGTAGGAACTAGGACTTTTCCACCCCTGATTAGTGGGAACATCTAGAAAAGCATTGTTCCCAGTTCTCTGTCCAGGCTGCTTGCATGCCCTTTGTCCTCGGAGCACTTGCGTCTGCACGCACCACATGAAATAATTGCCTGTTCTTTATGGAAAGACAGAGCGAGGTAGCCCTGCCCAGAGAGGGTGTTTTGGCTTTAATTTAATAGCAGCCGTTTGCTGGTTATTCATTTGGTTCTTTTTTAATAATTACATGTGTGTCGATATCTCTCTCTTTTTTTCTAGTTTTGCTCTTTTTTGTTTTTTCGTTTACTTTATTTTGCTTTTTTCTTTTTTCTGTTTTTTTTTCCCCTTTAGGTTTCAGAGAAATTATGTTGAATCCAATAAGCCTCCCCGGACATTCCAAACCTCTTAACCAAGGCATTTATGTTGAGGATGTCAGTGTTTATTTCAGCAAAGGACGTCATGGCTTTTAAAAACTCCTTAAAAGTCCCTGTTCTGATGTCAAGTTTATAGGCTGTGCCCTCAAAATGGTGGGAAGCAGTAAGCGTGGTCTGTATGGATTGAGGTCTCCTCCTAATAGGACTCTACAGCCCTGCCTGTACACACGTTAAAGCCAACTGAAACTGTGGTTTTCTGTCACCAGATAACAGGGTTGTTCTTTTCCTCCAATGGTCGCTGTGTTCGTTAAATATTCCTGCAAGGCACAACAGCAGCAATGAGAGCAAATAAAGAGAATTAAAACCCAATTGAAAGGAGTCATCCTAATAACACAGTAAATAATTGTACTTTTGCTTTAAAATAAAACACAAAACGAACCAAGCCAACCAAACTGACATCTTTAGTCATGTCCTCCCTGCTTGGAGTTTTCCTTGTAAGCTTGTGTCTTCGCAACACCCAGTGAATGCCACCGTCACCTCTTACGTGGCACCGCCATGGGAGGTCTCCTAGAGCGAGCTGAGGCGGGGAGCCTGGAAGAAACTAAAGCAGAATGAAGACTTTTGGTAAGAACAAAGGCAGCCCCGCTCCCAGTTCTTGCACAGAAAATAATGTTGGAAGGAATAATAATGGAGAGAAAAAAAAGAAAAAAAATCCATCTTACTTCTCTGACAGGAAGAGAATGTGGTTATCTTTGAAGTGCACATATTCTAGGAGGCTTTTTTTGTTTGTCTGTCTGTCTGTGTGTGTTAGAGCGGCTCATTGGATCTGATTATATCGTTGTTGTACTCTGGTCTCTCCCTGCTGCTTGAATGATGAGCTTTATCTGAGGAGTTGCCTGGACTCCCCGCATGGATGGAGAATCCAGAGCGCAGGAGGGTCTGTGTCCTTGCTAGGACTAGGGCAGTAAGCAAAGTGGAAAAGTATATCAGACGCACGCAGGTCCCAGTTGCTGGGCCTTTTGCAGCCCCTTTTAGCTTTCCCCTGTATTCCCACCCAACTAGAGATTGATTGCAGCCCAGTCACGTACCCAGAACCATCAGCTCAAGGCTGACTGACTGAAGGAGAGGAAAAATAAGTATTCTGTTGCTTCTTCTCTGGCATAAATGGGAATATCGATCCTGTTCTCTGGCCAATATTTGTATTCTCTCCCCCTCTCCTATCCCACTTTTGTCTTACTTCATCCAAAGCCTCTCAGATGGAAAAGTAAACCCTTTGATCCTGTCCTCAAGAGAAGCAAACTGCCCTCATGGCAACTTGCAGGGCTTTCCTTGGACTTGTTGGATATCACATCTATGGGAAATACAGATTTACTCACACATATCAGTGATAAGCTATAAGCAAGGCAGATTTTTCTCTAGAGGAAAAAACAAAAACAAACCAATACCTTCCAAAAGCTTCAGGTCTTGCCAGATCCTTTTCTGAGAGGAGTACTGAACCAGGAGCTTGCTCACCAGCCACTCAGCTTTGCTTGCCTTCTTGGTGGCCCGAGATGACCTTATGACATCAGGGATGTCTCTAAATCACCAGCCCTGAAGGGTCACTGTCACTGGAAAGAGTCATGGTCCCCCTCCGACAGAACTGGGCAGAAGCCTCAGAATGGGATGTTTTGCTTCATCCTGCCTTTACAGGTGACCTGCATGAACCACCCTGGAGATTTCCAGGAGGTTTTATTATCAGCTTTTCCATAGGGATGTCCCTGGGAATATTCCATTCTCTAGCTTCTTCTCCTGGTTCATTCACATAAAAAGGTAAAGTGCAATAGAAGAGTACAGGAGAAATGGTAGCAGATTGCTTTAAGTTAATGGACATGCCTTAGGGGGGCATCTGCATTAGGACGAGGAGGCCTGGCTCAGGTTGGATGGCTTCAGAAACTATGACCAAAACTCCCAACAGTGTTTCCTGCCCGCATCGGAGCTGGAAATGCAAGAGGTGCACCACCAGAAAGGACCTGCGGCCATGTTATTGACACCTCAATTCTGCAGATTCACAGAGTGAGGAGGAGCTTCACCAAGCGTGTGAATCACTGGGTGCTTGTCTGAACTGAATTTTCCCATCTCCTGGAAGTCGCCCACCTGACCTGGGGATGTCTTGCCCGTCTGAACTGTCTCCTCTCCCTAGCACTGTTCAGGGGACTCTGCTCTCAACTGTGTGTATCAGTCGTAGAGATACATCTGTGGGCCTGGACCAGAAGCCTATATCCAAACACACTAGCAGAGGAAGGGTTGAATTTTGCAGCTCAGGTCCATCTCTGCTTAGAAGAAATCCTTTGGACCGTACAACATAATTTAAAGCAGTTCTCCCCACTGTGATCGATGTCTCAATTTGTTTAACACCAATTAAAGTCTCTGGTTTCTTACTGCTGAAAACAAAAGCCAGTCACGGCCGTTTGCAATTGGTGGCTTTAAGTAGCAAGTCTAAGGATGGGATTTTTTAATTTTATTTTTATTTTATTTTTAATTATTGTAAATCATTACCTCATTTTCTGTCAATGAGACTCCTCCATCTTTGAGCATTCTTATCTTGCCATAACTATCATCCTGTGCTAATGGGAAATGGGATGGTCCCTTTTCACAGAGACTATAGGGGTGTTCAATGTCTAGTTTCTTAATAAACACTTTATTTTCTAACGAAACAGATGCATCAGGCCTCTTCTTTGAAGACAAAATAAAGAAACATTCAGAATGACACGTCCTATAGTCTACTTCTTCATGAGCTGATCCATGTGTGGGGAGACTGGTTTGTTTGCTTCTTTGGGGGGCAGAGAGGGTGGGATTTACAGGTGTGATGTGAACATTGCTCAGGTGTAGCTTCTGCTTCTGTTGCTCTTGTCAGCACCAAAGATAGTTTCTTGCCTGAGAGCTTAGCTGCTGGTGTTCTCGGTTGACAAAACCTGTTGTTTTGTGTAGCTCAGAATAGTCATATTCTCAGGGACAAGGTGGTGCTCCTGAGAGATGGTGTTAGGATTTGCCAAGATAAGTTTCTATGCTTACTAGAAGGAGTTTTACTAGGAGCCTTATCTCTCAGGGAGCTTGATGCTAAAAGACTTTTCTGGCTGCAGTGCTTTTGTTTTACTACTCACTGTTGCTGCAGGTCAACCTGCTTGGCTGTACAAATTGCACTTATGTTGGGTGTTGGACTGTTGTCCCTTCATTAGGGACAAATAGTCTCCGATTAACCTTAGCAAGGATGTGTTTGATACAGAGACAGCAGGGTACAAGTGAGTGCTGCACTTGGCTTACTCATCAGCAGTTCGTGTAAAGTTGGTTGGGTGCTCCAGAAGGAGCGAGGAATCGCATGAGGATGTGTCTTAGGATCATTAATGGGAAATGTCATTTTTGTGACTTAAAGCTGCTGTGCCTACTTGCAGGTGACTGTGGGCATGAGGCTGGGGGTGTGTTTGAGCTGATATTGGTGGATGGTGCTGGAACCCTCTTAGAAAATCTGTTGAAAGTTTTGATGAGTAAAATAGAAACATGTTTTCCAGTATAATTCTGTTCTTATAACTTTCTGGCATGACTTGCAAGCAAATAACTCAAAAGTATGCTGAGTGAATTTCTGCATGCTATTCTAATGAGTATGCCTCTAGAAGTGATTGGGTGGGTGCTGTGTTTCACAGGATTGTGTGATGGCTGAGTTCTTTGCCTTTCTAGGGACAACTATGATGCCTGCGACAAATGGTTGTCTCCTGACATATAACGTTACACATGAGATGGGCAGCTGAGCTGCAACAGATTTCATCTCTTATTTTCCTCTACTTTTTGAGGTGTAGGAAACAAACATGGGTCTTGGATGCTCTGCATTTTCCTCTGCACTGCTCAGATTTCACAGCCCAGAAACATTGCAAACAGGGGGTTGACTAGCCAGTTCGTTAGGTTGCTGGTATGGTCAGCCTCAGCCCACTTTGCTTTGTATTTCAGGGCAACTGATTCCTTCCATATGAGTTCCTGCAATATTTTTGATGCTGCCGGTTCCCAAGGAGTGAGCTTAACTATGCCTGGGGGCTCTGACATGCATTGCAGAGGGGTTGGGCACTTGTTTCTCCTTGTGCTTGCTTCTTGGTTGTCTCTGTTGCCTGATGCACCCATGTGAAGGCTCTGTACTCTTCAAGACAGCTGGATTGTGAGTTGATACATCTGTCCTGCTCACCCTCCCCACAACAGCCTCTAATGACTCTTGAGCTGTTCACAAAGCTTATTACTGAAGGAGCTTGGGGTACTGGTTTGGTAGGGTGCAAGCAGTGGTACGTACCAGCTCCTGAAAATCACAACTCTGCCTTCTCAGTGGTTGTAGAGTGTGGAGCCTGCATGTGAACAAGCAGAGAAACAAAATTTTGTTTCCTTCCATTTTGACTCTAAAAATAAGAAGTCACATTTCTCTTAGTTCATGCCTGGAACAAGTGCGATGGGCATGGTATGATTCTGGCACAATACCTCTCTGCGTGATAAAAGCAATGCATGGCCCAGTGGGACCTTGGGCTTGGACTTGATGCAGGCGAGTGTTTGATATGTGTGATGCTGTGGGTCATGGCTGCTGTATATTGAATCTTCATAGCTGCTTATCCCAGTTGCACTGGCTGAGTCTTGATATTCTTTGCTGCCTTTTAAAAAGTTTTATTACTATTTAGACATGTTTTTAAGGAGTCAGCCCTTCTTTCCTAACAGGGATGCAGGGACAGAAGTCCCAGGAGCTGCAGACAGTCAGAGGAAGGTGCTTCTGCTGCTTCTGCAAACTGCAGCAGTGCAACACCACTCTGCTCTGATCTGTACTCAGAACAAGCTGCATATTCTTGGGGTTAAGCCCTGGTATTAGCAGAGGATAAAGAGGCCTAGACACAGTAGTAAAGCTAAAAACCACAGGTTTGGAGGAGCAGCAGGAAGAGAGCGTGCAAGTAATCAAGGTCCTGTGACTTCATTTTTGCTTAACGCTTTGAAGCGCTTCTAGTGCCATTTATGCAATGAGTCCCAGAATCGAGTCAAAGAGTCCTTAGTAACTGTGTATTTTCCAGTGCCTGCAGACCCTGATCAATTGGCAGAACAGTTTAACAAGCTACAGGAAAGTGCATACAGCTGCTTGAAGGGGAAAGAGTATGACAGGAGACGGCCATACAAGGAGCTTTATGTGGTGAAGCAACAACTTCCTCTGCTGTTGTGCATTTTGCTTTGCCTGTAACTTTTTTGGTTTCTCCAGTGTCCCCTCACCACTCTCCTCATGACAGGCAGGCTGCTTGGTGGTGCCAGCATGGGGACTGAAGCTGCAGAGCATCAGCTGCTGGCCCCACATCTCCAGTGGCCTGAGCTTGTTGTGCCACAGGGGTGCACTGCAGGCTGCAGGACATCTTACCCCGTGTCTACACCATGGGGGATCACAGAGATACTGCTTTGCCTTGTCCTCTAAAAAATAACAAGGTAAATGTTAATGTTAATAAGAAGTTAATTGGCCCAATGTAGCTTCCTTTGTGTTTCTTGTAAACTGACATGTGGGCAAGACACAGAGGGCTTAGGGGTGCAGATAGGATGCCTTTCTGCTTCTGCTGGGAGCTCAGTTTGGTTGTGTCAGTTCCTGATGTCATTCTCCAGTTTCAAATTTAACCTTCTTGGATGCACCACTGGAGTTTTGGGGGTTGTTTATCTGTCTTCCTTATTGGGATTTTGTAATTGGTTTCCAGAGAAGTGGTAAGTGCCTGTTCTTAGTGAAATCTGTACAGAAATTCAAGAGTGTTAACCGAGCTTTTTTCCAGACAGCACTTTGAGGTAGAGTTCAGGCTTTGAGTTTGTCAAGTTAAGAGCTATAATAAATCCCAACCCACGCTCCCAGCCTCAATAAATAAACGTGGGATGATTCCTTTGCTAAGAGGAGATGATGGTCTGTCCAGCTGTAAAGCAGAGTGCAAGTACAAGACAACTACATTTGAACTTCGATATTAAATTTAAATTTGTAAGTGTAACTGCTGACTAATCAGCAGAAATAAATTTTGATTATTCTGTACAAAGCAGAGGAATTCGTTCCAAGTGCTGGTTAAATGATTTGCTCTGCTGTTAGTGAGTCATTTGTGACCTGTGCCCAGTTCCTGCAGATGAGTTGACTTTTTGTAAGGATTTGCCTATGATTTCAAACTATTTAGCCTTCTTTTCCTCCAAAGCTGTCCTTCAAATATTCATGTTGTGTGACTGGTGCTGCTTTTGCCCACAGGTTATGTGAGTGAATGTTTCAGACTGGCAGACAGAAATGTAATAGGTAAAGATGCTCTTCAATAATGGGGTATTTGGGATTGTCCTTAACTCCATGTTTCTGTTTCATATCTGGAGACTGGTACCACCCTACCAAGTCTGTATACAGGCAGGAAAAACTGCTTTTCCCCAAGCCTTTGAAGTAATTAAGAGCTTGTTTTCATAGCAAGTAGCCTTCATGACTCCATCCTGAAGTTTGTGAGCAGCCTGTGTCTGATCTGTATGTGGGTCTCCGTCCGCTGATCGCAGCGCAGCCGCTGCTGGAGGTCAGCCTCTTTCACAACAAGTCAGAAAGAGCCAGACTGGAGTTGCATTAGGCTCGGTATACTGCCAGAATGTCTGAATAAGCTAATCATGGCCAGGTCATCATTATCTTAAGTGAGTCAGAGATGTGTCCAGGCTGTTTATTAAGATAATTGGGAGAGAGAGGCAGGGAGGGATGTTTGCAGTCTGTGGATTAAACCGATGAGGCGGTGGAGTGTATTGCAACATGTGATAAAAGAGAGAAGGAGCTCATGGTCTTGCAAGTTGATGTTATGCATGTGTCCAGGGTCTGGTCCTGCTGAGTTTCAGTCCCTGGTGCCAATAACAGGGATGTAAGGTGGCATCAGGATAATGCTGTATGCACATTTCAGACACCACCAGTGTGACTGCGTTTTGCAAAGCCAAAGAGTTGTACCTCTGCTCAGATTTCCTCATGAGGCTTTGTTGTCTGGCAATTTTAGACATATTCTGGATCAACAGATCATTTTGATTTTGCTGCATCAGTGCCGAGCAAGATTTGAGGACGATAGGATCAGCTGTGCACAGTCATTCCTTCCTTGGTAGTGTCTGGTCCAGTCCCCTGTAGGCTGATGAAGGTGGCTGCAGGTTTGTTTTGTATTTCCTGAGACACATTTGTTAATCTAATGGTGCCAGAGGGGGCTGCAACTTTAAGAGTGTTTAAGCTCCAGTCATATGCTCAGCGCTGCTAGAACAGCTCCAGGGGTACACGTGCCTCAAAGCTATCACATCGCACAGTGCACACATGTTGCAGATGATGGAGAAGGGACTTGCTTCAAGGCAGGTAAGTGTCATTTTTCTCCTTCCAGGGAGCTATTGCATGTAATATGCTGATTTCAGGCCTCTAGGAGGAATTATTTTGATGGATCTGTTCTAAATGCATAAAGGATAACTGCATTAGACAGTATCAGTGAGAAACTGTCAGTCCCTGCTCTGGAACTAGTAGGGACTCTTCTTCAGGTCTGGCACTGTGTGAGAGCAGAAAACCAGAAGATCTAAGTGCTGCTGGAGCCTGGAGTTAAACCCCACTGTTGCTTCTGTTTGACTGCCCAGGTCAGGGCTGGCGGCTGGAGGATGCAGACGGGGTTCCAGCAGGTACGACAGAGTGTTTGGTGTGTCTGTTCACTCCTTTAGAAAGCTCTAAAGGAGCACAAGCATGGCTACCAGTCTCTCATCCTTATTGACAATGAGCAAAAAAAACTCTATTGTATGTTAACCCTTACGCCTGGTGCCAGCAGAGTGTGTGTTACAGACAGATCGCCTCTTTTGCTGCCATATGAAATGTTTGCCACTCCATCCCAACAGAAGCACCATGTAGCCACAGCTTCAGAGCAAGGCAGCAAAGTCCCTGACAGTGCATCTTAGGTGAAAATATTGTCTGTGACTAGCCTGAAAGCTCAGTTTAATCCTATTAATCTCAGAGGGGACTCCTGGAAGTTGGGTACAGTTCTGTGTAGGTCCTTAAGCTCATCTGCATGATTTTAATGTGTGAAGCCTCTGATATTGTGCCCAGTTTCCTTGCCTGGATTCAGTGTGCTGACCTGAGCCTCAATAAAAATGGGCAGACTGGTATCGATAGCAGTCTCATAAGGAAGAATATCTCTGGCCCAAAAAAACTAGAGTCAACCTTAGGAAATAAAGAAGCATAAAAGATATCATCTAGTACACCCAAATGTGTAAGGATCTACAATGTTCTTCTAAGGAAGAAGATCTTTAAGACTCCAAGGAGCAAGAAAAATGTGATGATCGTGATCTCTAGATACAGCATAGACAGAAACCCTTCTCTTTGATCCTGAAAGGACCACTGAAAACAAATGGGCTGCACAGGAAAGTATTTAGATGATCCCTTGAAGGGATGGTTCAACCTTCTGAGGTATGTCTTTCCTATTAGTTTATAGCACTGTGAAGCTCAGGTTTGCCAGGTACCTGAGCTGTTGGTCTACCAGCACTGAGATGGTGGCACCCCATAGCTTACTGGACACAAGCTACGGAGGACTTTGCTGCCAAGCCTGCTCCGTCTGAGACCTCTCCATCTCTTACCTGTGCTCCCTTCTGAGTAAGGATCCTTGTGGGCTTGGAACTTTCACCAGATCTTACCCAGGCCCACACTTAGGTTCCCCAGCAACAAAGGAGAGGATGGCCATCTCTTCAGTTGAAAAGGGAGGTTACTTTGACATAACATCCTTGGAATTGCCTGAAGTGATGATCTTGTCCAGAGAAGTAAGTAGATGTTTGTTGATCATGGTGCAAGGATGTGTGTATATTTGTGTTTGTATGCATAGTAGGAATCAAATATTGATGGTGAAAAGGTGTTGTTGGATTTCCAAGGGAAGAGGCACAGTCATTAAATGTGATCTACTGCCCCAGGCAGAAAACTGGAAGTTGGAATGGTAAACTCTTCAGTCGACTAGGCTGTGATGTAAAGGTAAGTTTTTGCTGCAGCTTCCCCATCTGTAATCCTGCATAAATTATTTAAGTCCCCCACAGTGTACTGATGGTATCTGTACACTCCAGCTAGCAGGGATGGGTGAGAAAACCCTGGCCCTGAGCTGGTCCTGTGTGTGGTTCAAGAAAGCAACTCTTGAGACCCTCAGCAGCAAGCACAGCCCTGTGTCGTAGAGATTGAGCTGGGGTCTCCCACAGAGCACAACTTCAAGCTCAGCAAGGCTTCTGAGTTTGGAAAGAAGTAGGGGAGCCACACAGGTCCTTTCACAAGGGACATCCCAGCCCAAGTGCAGGTAATACACATGCTGCTCCCTCACAATCCCCTGAATAAGACTCTTTGTTCTAGAAGATATAGATTATATATATTTTAAGCCTCAATGAATCATTCATAGCCCAAAGATAAAACCAAGCATCAGAGGAAAGGCTAAGGATATGAGGCGAGGAACCTTCCATTATTTATTGTACTAAGTCTTGACCTGGTAGCACCATCTTCTTGCAATCCTGCCTTTCCTTTGAGAAGCCTTTTTTTCTCCTAAAAATCTGAAGTACTCTCCTACTTTCAGTAGATAATTGTAGCAAGAACCTAATCAGCTGCTTCCCTTGTTTGGCCTTTAAAGGAGTATGTCCTAGTGAGCATGAGAGCACTGCTGGGAAAAGCATGGATGCATTGGCTTGGATAGAGCACGATGGGAGGAGTACTAGATATGCTTTGAGATCAAACAGAATTGTAGGGTTAACAGTGGGTCTGGCAAACATTGTAAAGGGAAAATATAATTGAATGGTTTGGAAAAAGGCTGGCTGCTTTCTGACCAAGCCAGGCATTTCCAGGCTTGGTGTGGCATAAGCCTGCTGTGAATAAGGGCTCCTGCTCATTTGTGGTTACTTGGTGGTCAGCGTGAAACGAGTTTCTGGGTGTCACCCTAATTCCTGGCAGCCAGATGTCCATAGCACAGAAAATGTCTGTGATTTCATGGACGGAGGTAAATGCCATTGACTATATTCAGAGCATGGCTGCACAGTGCTGGTTTGTGGTGTCCTGACCTCTAGGCAAAAAGAAATAGTCAATGCAATCTGTCTGAATAATACCAGAACTCAGCCAGAAAACTGAAAAAGGTGAAGAGAGAGTGATTGGTTGCTTGCTTTTTCTGTGTTTTTTTGGTTTGGTTTGGTTGGTTGGGGTTTTTTTTGTTTGTTTTGTGTGGTGTTTTGGTTTGGTTTGTTTTTGTTTGGGTTTTTTGTTGTTGTTTTTTGTTTTTTTGCTTGTTTGGCTCTGTAATCTAAGAGAAGGGCTGGAATTCAAGCTTTCATTTTATAAGATCATAGTTTTCTTTCTTATTTCAGTTGTATTGCAGTAAAAAATCAGGTTCTGCTTGTGCTGATTAAATGGCAAAATGTTGTACCACAACAGCAGGAAACTATCACATTGCTTTGTTATTGCCTTTCTAATTACTATGACCAATTCATTGGCAAGAGTAGTATTATTATTGCTACAGGCTGGAGACACCTTCTCTTTCCATTGCTATACAGCCCCAGGGCTTGTAAGATGCAGTTTTGGCAGTAAGGTGAGATAAAGAGAACTTCATTTATTTGCTGCTCTTAATTTGTGCCAGCACAAGAGCTTATGAGACCACAGTCTAACCCAGGTATCTAGTATGTTCCAAGTTAAAAATAACCCCAGTTCCACCCCTGCTCTCTCACCCAGAACAGTTCAGGGCACTGGTTTTCCAAACAGCAGCAACAGCACACGTGAGAGGGAGGCCGGTGGTGGGATAGAGATGACAGACATCTGTAGGGATGGGAGGAGGCCAAACACCCAAGTAGGTTTCACCATCAGAGTTGGCAGCTGATAGTTTGCAGCATGAAGTGCCATGACACCCAAGAAGGCTGCTGCTGTAAAAACTGGGAGAGAAATGGTTTGGAAGCATGTGCTGTTTCTAAAGAAGATTTTATTTTTTAATAGAGAAACCTTTCAGGCCCCTTTTTAATTCATAATAAAGAGCAGGTTGAAAAGAAAGAGAGGGCAAATGAAGGCAGTGAGGCTTGCTAGCTTCCTTTAAAGCTGGAAGGTCACCTTTAAAAATGGATGAATGCAGCATTTGGAGAAAGCTCCAAGGCAGCAGGCCTGGGGTTCTGCACTAGAATAGGAGGCAGAGCAAAGATGAAAAGAAGAATCCAGTTGGGATCTAGGAATAGCTGCAAAGCTGCATGTGCATGTGGTGGACTTGGGTAGAGAGGTGTTTAAGGAGCTACTCTGCCCACTCTGAAAGCTGCTGTGGTGCTGCACTGTAGGAGAGTTAAGTCAGGTGCTGGATAGCCAGCCGAACTGTGCAGGAGCATGTAGACTGGTGGTATTGTTGCGGATGTAAGCTGGAATTTGTGATACAACAAAGGCATTGCCTGCCCATTCCACATTCAGGGATGCTGAGTAACTCTAGAGGTGTCGTCTCTGCTCTGGTTGTGTTTGTGCTGACTTTTGCCCTTTCCTGGGACCCCTCAGGGACTGGGAAAAAGATGATCGCAGTATAAGTCCTCGTAGTGACTCACTGGGCAGAAAGCTTTTGGGTTGTGTTTTGGATGGTTTCCTGGCTCTCACTGCTTTGGTCCACTTTGTGAGCTGGTGAAAGTTGTGGTAGCACCACTGTGTCACATGGAGTTATCTGAGTATATTCCCCTCTCCATATCCCAACCAAATCAACATACTGGCTGCTAAGATACAGATATATGCTTCATATTCCTTAGTTACCTGGTTTGTAAACCAGGTATTTCCTCCCCAGAATACCCAAAAGATGAGATGTCACAAGGAAGGAAGCCCCGTATTTGAAAAGGTAACCCTCCTCTCCATGTCCAACAAGGTGCTTTCTCCCCCGTGCTTTCTCCCCCATGCTTCCAGTGCCAGCCCTTCCCACCTTCCATAGAAACCACCAGACACAGCCTGGGAGCTGCTGGGCCGTGGTATGAGCACATGGCAGCTCTTCTTCTCTAACTGGATTGGGTATATCCTCAGGGAGCTTCACACAGCCTGTAGTCCAATAGGTCCCAAATAAAGGGCCTGGGTAAATACCAGGAAGCCATTTGCCTCTAACCCCTTCCAGTCAAGGCTGAAGGGTGAGACTGATCCTGTGAAATTATTGTGTAGTGAGTCACAAGGACAGTTTTGTGAAAGAGAAAGGATTCCTATATATCTGAAGTTAGTTTGTAAAGCTTTGCGACTACTGAGAAATGCTGTTGTCCTGTGTTCAGGTTAATTATCACCAGCAGCTGCTGGCCCAAGCAGCTGGGATAAGCGACTGAACCAGCCAGCCAATGGGATGTTTGATACCATATGAGTCATGCCCCTGTATAAAGGGAGGGCTGGCCTGGGGGGTCTGTTTTCACTGTGTAGCTTCTGTGCGGCTGGAACAGGAAAAGTTGGTATCTTGGGTACAGGTAGAGCTTTCCTTTCTATCACTCATTTTGTCTATACTTTTGTTAGTACTGTTGTTATTACTGTTGTTTTCCTCTCTTTCTTTGTATTCTTTTATTACGCTGTCCTTATCTTAACCCCCAGGGTCTCACCTTTTTAATTCCTCCCTCTTTTCCATCCTATAGGAGGGGATGTGGAGGGGGGAAGTAGCGGATGAGCTGCTGTATGTTTACCTGTCAGAAGAGGCTAAACCACAAGGGCTGTCTACATGTTGTTTTGTCCTGCTGTGTTGCTTCTCTTTTTCTGTATCTGTCCTATTTGAAGGTTTTTCAGAGCACTTTTGCAATCAGTAGCCAATAAGACTTGGTAACGGTATAGTTTGGAGGCCATTTTCAGGAAGGGAAACTGAGAAAAATGTGTTACCTTCTCCAGGCTGTTACAGTTTGTACAGAAGTGTGTGGGCGTGCATGGTCAGACAGGGAAGAGGATGCCTGGGGAAGAATGAGGACTGTGACCAGAGAAGCCTGTGACCCTGGCACTGGTCTCAGCTGTGTCTCCCCTGGGCAGAAGTTCCCTATGACAGGGAATGAAATGGTATTTCTTACAGGTTCATCTAAGAACTGAACTCATTTCCTATTTAAGCACTTGCCTGTCTTTCCTACTGAGCCAAGGTGGGAGAGCATCAGACACGTGCTATCTATTGCTTATTAAGTGGTTTAACAAGCCCAGCTAATTACAATGTACTCAAGGATTTTGTAGCTTATGAAAGCGGTCCCTGTTTGTTTGTGTCAGTGCTCTAATACATTAATACATCAATTAAACCTTGGGCTGTGTGTATGCTCATACAGCTTAACATACAGGAAGGCACACTGATGTCTTTCATATCAACTGGGGCTTCTACAGCTGTTTCAGCTCCAGCTCTGAAGGGATGCTTCTGGTTTTACACTCAACCTTGTCACCGAAGGGACATGCATCTCCTACATAAAAACATTGTTCTACAGCCCTTGACATACATTGTTTTACAAGATGCTGGCAGCCATGGGCACTCTCTGTTGTGAAGGTTTCCTTCTCTCAGACAGGCCTGGGAGAATTTCTCAGTCTTTATTTCCATCTGATGATACAGGCAATTTGTGCATGAAAGTGTTGCCTTCTCTCCCTCAATTAGTCCCAAAGGGTCACCGGTGGAAGTGTGCTGCCTGCAACATTTGCACTTGTTTGCAAAGGGCCCGGCACATTCATTGAGCCCCGTGGGTAATGAGTAATAATCAGTGCACAAGGCACCCAGCTTGAGTCAGTGCAGGGATGGGGCTGGAGCGGGCAGAGAGGGTCAGAGGTAAAAGCCTCCTTCAGTGCACTTAGAGTTCAGTGAAAAGACGGCAATTGTTGGGGGAGGAGAAGGAGAACTGACAGATTAAAGGAAATTGAGCAGCTGTAATAAATACACTTGAAATTGAAGAGCATCTAGGATGCAGTGATTACATTCCCTGCAGAGCTGAAGTGCAGAGGAGGGCCTGCAGAAAGGGCAGCTGCACAAAACCACTGGCCTTTTGGCAAGCAGGCTTACAGGGAATGCAAAATGAGTCAAAGGCTGGCTAGGTGTTAAAGCAGGTCTTTAAAATGCAGCTGGGAAGGCTACCCTAAACATTCAGCCTAGTAAAAATAAAGACAGTAAAAGGTGGGATTAAAGGACTGACATGCACTAGGCTGGCTAAGCAAGGCATCAAGACTGGGATGGGGCACTGCTGAAGTATCACAGTGAAAAGAGTGGGGAGGAAGAAGAAAGCAGGAGAAAACAAAGGGATGGAAAGTGGCAGCCATACAGGCTGCTGAGGGTGTATTTCAAACAGCAAAGTCCTTTTACACAGAAGTATCTCTGAGTGACAATAAAACTGGTCACACAGCAAGGAGAGGTTTGGAGTTTCGAGAACAGTGAGAGGGTACAGAGGATATGGAGGAGAAAGTCCTTATCTGAGAGTGATGACAGAGAACAAAAAACAGCTTAAACCAGTGGTAAGAGGAGAGAAGGATTATTACATATTTTTTCATCTGCCAAAATTGCATCCAACTTTATAGAGACTGAGGAGAAAGATCTCCCCATATCAGTGGCCAGCTGTTCAAGGACATGGACAAGGTGAACTTCCTCTATGGATGGAGAGCATATCCTGTAATGTACACACCTGTGGGCATTCACATGACTCACCAAGCTCTTCATTGACATTTTAAATTACCTGTCTAAAATGGGGCATCTGGGTGAGAGTTGAAAGGTGGTGGACAAACTGGTCTGTCTCTTGTCCCCATTAAGTCTAATGTTTGTTCTGGGAAATTCTTAGAAATCTTCTGAAGCTTTAAGGGATGTTGTGGGAGAACACCTGGAAAAACAGTGCTCTATGAAGGCCAAACTTCTGTCTTGAAGTAGTGGGAGGTCACACTCCAGTAATCTGTTGGCATTCCCTGAGGACTTAACTGCCACTATATATAAAGGAAATTCAATGGATATAGTACACTGAGATTTTTCAGCAAGTATTTGACAAGGACCAGCACCAGAGATTGATGACTGGGGGTAGAAGCGTTGGTGTAGGATTTAAAATAAGAGCCTGAGTAGAAATCTGACCTAAGAGCAAGAGACAGAAAGGAGCTGGTGCTAAAAGTGTTTTCACTTGAAAAGAGGTTGAAAGTGATGTGCCCTGGAGGTCAGTCTTAATCATCTGTGTTTTCGTAAAGTCTACTAAAAAGCTACAAGAAAACACTGAAAGCAGGAATGAGAGTTGTCCCTGCTGTAACACCACAGACATGAGTGATCTTTCACCAGTGCTGAGGTGACTGAGGTCCCAGATGTGTCTAGTGCCTCTCCTGATTTGTGAGGTGTTTGAAAGAAGAATCCTAAGCAAGACAAGAAAAGGAGAGGGGAAGAGGGAGAGACCCTTCTGCAATACTGGGATTATACCCATGCTGGAGAAGACATGGCATGGGGAGACAGCAGTTTTTGCAATGGAGAGACAGCATTACCTATGAAGAAAGGATAAATGAAGCAAGATGGACAATTCAGAAATCTTTTCCTTCATTGAACTCCTTCCAGTAACGAAGATGAGATTTTGAAAAACTCGGTAATTATTTTTTCCCTCATTTTTTAATTTTGTCTGTTTTCGCTACAATTCTGGTTTCTAATCTGGAGACCTCAGAGGACTTGATGTGAGCTCCGTTTGCAGGAGAATGGCAGCCTGGTTGTGTAAATGCAAGAAGTCCGAGTGAAGTTTTGAACTTTGGGTGCTCATTTGTTCTCGGATATTGATCTGGGTAGGTTTGCCCATTACCTGCTTGGAAAATCTCTGCCCTGGGAAAAGGTTAAGGGACTTGATTTAAACTCTGATTGATAAAGAAAAGACATCGAAGTGACCTTTATAATACAAGCTGAATTTGGGGTTACTTTCCAAGCTCAGATTGCAATAATGAAATAGGATTTGCAGGCAGACTGATGGATTAGGTAAGTGGAAACTGGCCTCAGATTTTTCCATGTTGCCATCCCAATATCTGATACTGACCCTCCAATTAGGATAATTCAGGAAAGCAGTGTATATACTCTTGCTCAAGACATTTTCCAATAAAACGAGCTCTGTCCTGGCCTAGTGAGAAGAAACAGCTAACGGCATATGGGAGATCTTTTCACCATTATAACCCACGCCGTGCTCTGCAGGATTACTCACATATAGTCATCTACAGAGTGCTATTGCCAGCTTTGGAGCGTTCTTTTTATGCCTCTGCATCCTCAGCTAACTGCAAAACGTTATTTCCTTTTCCCTCCTTTCTCAGCAAACTTGCTCATTTTGGTCCTTGTCCACTGGCAGTATGTTCTTGCTGTAAAACTTCTGTATAAATGTTTAAATTTAAAGCTGTTAAGCCACATAATAGATATATAAAAGTATACGTATATAATCTTGGGTTTGTAGCTGAAGACCATAGTAGTTTTCCTTCCCTATGTGTCTTGAATACCAACTTGGCAAGCCCCCAATCCTCATGCATAGTTTGGTTAAAGCTGAACATGCACCTTTTCACCATCTGCAATTAATCATGTCTTCTGAGGCTACCAGCACTGCAGAATGTTTTCTTGAGTCTCACCAGGGTCTTTAAGAAGAATTAACTGGGTATTTTTCCCTGGTGCAGACACTGATTTTTTGCCACAGGAGAAGGCTGTAGCATTTTATTTGTTTCTCCCTCTTGCACACAGTGAAGTTTGTGATGTTTTCCTGTGAAAATTCACCCCAATCATCTGGCTCATAATGGCAGGATACACTGCTGAAAGTTGACAGACAAATGGACAAATATACAGTGTTTTATTACCCCATGTTCGCCCCATGCTGGTAGTGTCAGAGACAATAAACCAAGATGGATTCTCATTTATAATCATAATAAAGTCAGGACACAGCAGGGATACAGTAGAGCAGTACTATCAGGGAAGGAAACACAGTGTCCTAGCAAGAGCATGTTGTTCCCTAAATAGCCCAGAACTCCCGGTGATGAGGGATTTCCAAAGCCTTGGCCAAGGAGAACTTTTTCTGGTTCTCTTCTCTCTTCTCCAAGCTCTGTGTTTCAGCCAAGGAGAGGAAGGTGGTGCTGGCAAGACACTGCCTCTGCTCAGCCAGTGTCTGTGAAATGAGTTGGATCCCACCATGGAGCAGCTCTGGAGTTAATGCATGGCTGAGCCGCTGCCTTTCAGAGGTCTTCTGCAGGGTGGACCCAGGGCAATCGTGGGCTCCTTTCCCATGTCTAGAGCTGCCCTGCCATCACCCTGCTCATTTTTTAGCAGCAAGCAGTACTTGGGAGGAAGGGTGTATTTCTCTTTGCGTGAAGCATCACAGGAGCACCAGGCCTATATTCATTGCATCCTACTTCTGACTCAGACACAGACCAAAGGAGTACAGGAAGCTCCAAACATGCACAGACCTAGAGAGCCAAATGAGGACCATCTGCTCTCCCCATCAGATTAGCTAATTCCTTTGTATGGTCCGTCTTTCTCTTTACTCCTCTCTGCATAATTTGCTACCTCATAACAAATGCCGAAATCACCCAAACCACAGTAATTTTAGAGTCCAGCAGGCAGAGTTGTCTCACATTACTCTTCCTTCAGGGGTTTCCTTCTGCAGGAGAAGTTGGCAAGATGAAAAAAGGGATGGGCTTGTGCAGACAGAACAAGCAGGGAGAAAGCCAAGGAAACCTCAGGCAGAAACAAAGACTGAGTAAAGTCCATTCAGGGTGTTAGGAAAACATGAGTCTGAGGGAACACCTCATCAAGCCATAGATGTAAGTGCACCTCCTGTGCTGGTCCTGCAAGAAAGGGAGTTGGAGGAGGTGGAAAGGAAGGGGAGAGATGGAAATTGGGCAAATTGGAGAGAGGCTTTCTAATGAAATCATAACTTGAGCCTGAGATCTGTCTTTCAACACTTTATGTTCTCTGCTCCATATGGCCTCATTTCTGGAATTTTCTTGTTCCATGAGTCTGGCTACATTAGCCACTTGTTTAATGACCACCAAAGGAAGTTGTTGGTTGGAGAATGACTGGGTGTGGGACAAGAAAAGACATAGGTATGTAGAGATCACAGAGAAGAAAAAAAGCATCTTCTACTTTTTTTTTTTCCCCCCATGTCTTGTCAAGAATTGTCCTTTTCCTTTGTGATGATGGTGAGGCTGGCAACTACCAGAAGCATTTCCAACCTGCCTGGAACTCTCATTGGAAAATGCAAAAGACCAGGCCCTCTCCCCAAATTTCGTTCAGAGATGGTCCAGAAATTCTGTCAAAACAGATTTATCTGGAGGTCTTTTTGCACTTCCACAACTGGAGGGAGGTGGATTTCTTCTAAAAGTACTTCCTCATTTTGCACCCAACTTTGGGGGCAGTTCTTACTCTGCTCAGAGTGGATTCTGCACTTGGGACCACAGCCATGGTGCTTGAACCACTTCCAAGCCATAATGCCACCCTTCTACCAGTCACGTACTCCCCAGAACATGTTCAATATATCTGTAATTTTTTTAGCATTTATGGTGGGGACACATTAAGATCAGAAGCTGTTAGAAAGACAATGGTAGCAGAGTCCAAATAAGCAGAAGGAATATATGCCCCTGGCCAGATCCCTCAAACCAGAAACTGACCAACATTGAAACGTTAGTATCAAAAATTCTGAAATCCTCAACATTACAAGGAAAAGCTTAACACTGTCACCTGAACCCAGTGCTGCAGTATCTACCTGGGTATGCAAGCAAACTGTAGCATGGCTCTGGGGTTGACTGCTGGGACCAGGATGGCACCAGCAGGATCTGGCTGGTGTGGCCAAAAAGAGCAATAGATTGACCATGGGATGTCTGTTAGTCAGAGGTACACCCTGCTATAGGGGTAATACTAGCTGAGCTCTCCTGTTTACCTGATGGAGGGAGCACTTGGTGTGAGCAGTGGTGATGCACAGCACACTTCCGTGTCTGCCTGTTGCTCCAGGTAGAGTCTGCAGTCTAATCAAGGCTGTTGCAAAGACGAGGGACGTTTTTGGTGCTGCTCCCAAATTAAGTAGTGAAAGGAAGACCCAGTGCAGGAATCAGGGTTGGGAGAAAAGCTCATGTCCTGGCATGAGCTAATTAACCCAGTGCTGAGTGACATCCTCCTGCTGGGATATTGCAGGGATGCCAAAACCAGAAAACAGCAAAGGCAAAAGATCAGGCTGTTTACTGAGTGCAAACTCCTTCCTACAAAGAACCTGGGGGCTCTTTTCTGGCCTTGCAGCAGCTCAGTGTGATTCACACACAGTCAAGGAGGGGCTGCTGCCTATGCCAGGCACTGGAGTCAATCCCCACCTCTCTGCAGTGGAGCTTTGACTGGGGAAATATGAGGCTTGATGCTACCTGAAAGCAGGTGCCGCCAGGCTTCTGA
Source organism: Chloroceryle aenea (assembly GCA_013399075.1). Classification (NCBI taxonomy): domain Eukaryota; kingdom Metazoa; phylum Chordata; class Aves; order Coraciiformes; family Cerylidae; genus Chloroceryle; species Chloroceryle aenea. The sequence goes on from VWZY01013294.1 coordinate 525,076, forward strand.
CCCCGCTGGAGCAGCCAGAGCCATGGCAGTGGACTTGCAGGCTGGGGGAGCCAATAGCCTTTGAGACCTCAGGGGCAGAAGGTAAGCCACTGTGTTTGTGCTAGGAGACAGTCTCGAAGCTGTGGGGCTGCTGCCGAGACCCGGTCGCTTCCAGCTTTCTGGTGATTATCCATCTCGGCAATAGGATGCTGTTGTGTCTGAATACCGCGTTGCTAAAGCCTTAAGCCTGAAATCTGACTACTGCATGGTCCCTCGAGGGGCAGCCAAGACTCCTTCATCCCTCCACCAGTAATCCTTCCCTTCCCCTGGAAAAATAATAAAAAAGAAGGACAAGTGATATCTGTCAGCAGCAGCGCTTTCCAATCAAGTGAAAACTAGCTGGAAAATCAAATCAGCTGGTAAGTTCCTACAAAACACAACTATTATCTCTTTAAAATCTCCCCTTTTGAAGGGGTGAACTGAATGGCAATAGCTGCTGATGTAAAACAAACCATTATTTCTCCTATCTCCTCTCCAAGCCCCCTCCCTGCAGATGCATGAGTCTGAGGGAGGCAGATGCTCTCTGAAGACTATTTTCCTCCGTTAAATAAATTCACTTTCAAATAATGTGTAATTAAATGTGTGGTATTGAATTAATGTTTTATTCTGAGTGCTTTGGCAGCAGGGGACCTAGGGGCCTGGCTGGTGGAAAGAAAACGTGTTCACCAGAAAGACTTCCTTCCCTTCTCTCTCTCCCTTTTCCTCCTGCCTTGCCAAGAATCCCAATCCCTGTTTCCAAGAGCTGCTGGTGTGTACCAGCAAGTGGGTGAGAATGAGACTCTGTAAGGTCCTTTTTATGTTACTTGCCATGGGGCTCTTGGGCATTTCACCCAATGGGAAGACCACTGCAGGTTCCTCCTCTGCCTGTCTCCTGGTGGGCTTAGTCTTCCTCCTCAGAAGAGCCTATCTGTGTCTTTAACACCTGTTTACAAAAGGCAGAGCTCAAGTGTCCCCTCAGATTATGAAATTGGTGCTGGGTGTTTAAGGAGGCAGACTGCTAAAGCTGGAGAACTAGTTTGGCTTTGCAGCCTGGTGTCAGACAGAAATTGTTTGAGAACATACATGAGACAATGGGAATCATTGGTTGTTTTTTAACTCTTTTGTCTGGAATGTTAATAAGGTTTTGGTCCCACCAGCAGAGTCACATGTTCCCCTGGCAGTCAGCTGAGGAGGACTTGGTGCATACAGAGGCATGGGTGGGTACAGGGTGGACCTGTACCAAGGCTTTATAGAGGTGACAGCATCAGAGGGGACCAGGGAATCTGTCTGAACTTGAGGGGATCTTGTGTCCTGGGCACAAACAGCTTGGGCAGAGGTAGAGACTGGGTTGGGGCACAACTTGGAACCTGCTTACAGCTGTGTGCTCACTCCCTAACCCTGGCTGCAGTGGCTGCAGGGAGCCTTGTGAGCATTAGAATTATTTTGGGAAGTCTTTCAGATCTCCATACTAAAGGACATTTTAACCGTTGAGAACAGCATAGATGAAGGGATTTATTTACCCTCTTGGGTCAAGGAAGGGTCCTGTTGATATGGTGAGCTCTTGCTTGTGTCATTTCAGTAAATTGCAAATTTGCAGAAAGAGGAGGTGGATGGTGTCTTAAAAGGCAAGAGCCCACTGCTGTGCAAGGCCTAGGTGTGCTTGAGGCTTCCTGTCTTTGTTGCTGTAGTCAAGCATTTGCTGGAGATGGTGTGCAGGAGCCTTCCTCTTGCTGTATCTCACCTGCTCTGGGACCTCTCTGGGGTGGCTGTGTTGCGGATCCCAGCTGAGACTGTACAGCACCCAGTAGCCATGGGACAGTTTATATTGCTCTCTTCATAAATTAATGACTAACTGGTTAACACTCAGAATTATGAGACTGAAATAGGTGAGATGATCTTAAAATCATGTTTTGTTTTTATATGTCAGGTGGTTTAAGCTGGGACAGAAGTCTTGGCTTTAAAAGTGGATTTGGAATGGTGCCACGTGTGTTCTAACATTACCTTTCAGACTTTTTTCATGATGCAAATGAGAGTTTGCTATGGTTTGGGTTTAAAATTTGCAGCTATATGTCACACCGGGTAATTTCACCTGCTTCCAAATGATTTTCAGTGCGATGTGGTAAAGGAGTCAGGCAGGCTCTGGGCTTGCAACTGGTGAGGTTTTTGGTTTAAGGAGTGATTGTGCTTTTGCCTTTCTGTCAGCTCCTTCACATACGTACACCCCCCAGTCCATTACCCTTACCTCCAGCTCTGAGAGCACTCTGTGTGTAGACTGCTGCTGTCGGCGGCTGCCATGTGCTGATACCAGAGGTGATGCTGCAGCCGAGATGCAAGAGCTCAAGTTACCACAGCTCAGCAGGTGCTAATCCAGTTGCTCTGTGCTGCTAATCAAATCACTCTGTCGAGCTTGAGGGCTGTTTGCAGAAATATGGCTCTCCCTCAACTCAAGGCTCACCGGAGTTAGCTGATGACTGACAGGTAACCCTTTGGGTCAGGGCTTCCTCCCCACCTGCTATTGCAACAGCAAAAGCCAGAGGAGCTGATGATGTCCTGATTGCTAGAGGTATGCTTGGAAGTGGTGGATGGTAAGGCACTTTCAAAACATCAGAGATCTGGCTTGCAGAGGCTGCTTTTGTGTTCTGTTTTCATGAGCTTGATGACACTGAACATCAGCTTGTGGTGCAGACTGATATTTCTGGATAATTTTTTGTTCGCCCAGATTGTCCAGCTAAATGTATCAAGGCTTGCTACTTCTTACCAAGGTCCATTTAGCATCATGTAGTGCTAGCTCTGGGTCAGCTGGGCAATAATGCTTCCTTCACGTCTGGGATCTGCACTCGTGCCTTGTAGCTGCTCCCAAGGAATGAAGGGGATGACAAGAAAATGCAAAGAACTGCAGAAACATAAAATAGTTGTCTTTTAAGGTCTTTATGAAGGAGTATGATCACAACTGTTTGATAATGTAATATACAGTCAGGCACCAGGGGCTGCCTGGAAGCAAGTTGCCAGCATCTTGAAAAGGTACAGGAGCTGAGAAACAGTCTGAAGAGAGGCTGTGAGGTCAATGTCCTGTACTGATTTGCTGAAGATGGAAAAGCCTGATAAGGGTTGCAAAGAGAGGGGTAACACAGTAAAAGGGAGAGCATCCTTTGCAGTTCTGGTTGTTTCCATCAAGGCCAAAGGAGAGATGAATGGAAAAAATGTGAGAAAATCTCTGTCTATTTTTGCTATGTGGATACACACAAAGGGCTGTGACAGCTGTCATGCAGAATTAGTAAGATTGAAATACTTCCCCTGAAGTGAACAGGAAGGTCTGAGCAAGGTGGTCTTTTCCACAGGGCCTGCAAAGAAGGGGGTGGGAAGGGCCTTGGCGCACCCATGTGTGGGAGCCCAGGTGGCTTAGCCAAGGACTGTGCCTGTTCCACCGAGTTCCCAGATATTCAGATATGCTTTACATAAACCTCCATGATTTGGGGTCTTTTTGAAAGGATCATCAGAACTACTTGGTGCTTATAATCATGACTCTTTGGAATCTGAGTCCTTGAAGGGTGCCTTAACAGAGGAACATGGCAAAGAATCAGCATCTGGGCACAGCGCCGAGCTGCAGAAACATTTATCCAGGCCTTTCCCAGAGGTGTCTCATGTCAGAGCTAGGAGAGAAGCTACCAGAAGTAGAGGGCTACCCACTCAGAGTCCATACAGAGACAAAAACCAGCCTGTTCATGCCCCCGGTTTTTAAAATTATGTGGGACTGCTTCTCTCTTTGTTGATGTGTAGTTCACAGTGATCCACGATTGAAATCAATATCCTTCATTGACTGTGATGGATTTTCACCGGGCCAGGAGGGAGACTCAGCTAGCTATGCATTATCTTCTCTCTCTATGAGACAAGTCTGTGAGAGGATGACTTATCAGCCCTCCAGTGGCAAGGCTTTTTGATCTGGTCCTACCCAATGTGCACACTTTGCTCTAATCAGGTACATCGGGTAACTTGTCAACACCTTTGGTTGACATTCAGATTGCAGTTGACTGCCTGACATGAAAGGCACTCTGTTTGGTACTTACATGTCTTAATGACAAGATTCCCAGTGTAAATTGTAAGCTCTCTTTGTTTGATTTTAATTGTCACGGAGCAGGGAAGCTATGCAGTGTTTATTCATAAGAACTGTTTTAGCAAGGAGTAAAGAAAGAAGTGAATGAATTGTATTGACCGAGAACTTTGCTACCTTTCTGTGTACAACTTATTATAAAGAAAAAAGATAAATCTTTGGCATAAATTAGTTGTTAGAGCAAATGAGTCAGCCTACTGAAGAATGTCATTGTTGTTATCATGTATAAAGTGCTGTTGATGCAAATGAGGCTTTGGAAGCTTATGAAAATGAAGGCCATTACCTCAAAGAGCTCAGGATCAAGCTCAAATCAGGATACCCTAGAAACACATCTAAATGAAGTTAATTTTAAAACGAGGATTGAGCAGCAAGAGGGGCAAGAAATAGAGAAGAAGAAAGAGGAAATGCTGTGACATGACAAAGCAGAGGGAAGGAGAAGCTGATGATGGAGAAGTGCAGAAAAGGTCCTGCCTCCAGTGAAAACGGGGCCACAGGTGTGAAGGAGAAGAAGGAGCTGATAGAAGATTAATATTTGTCTTTTCAAGGCTGGAAGAGAAAGTTGCTGATAAAGAAGCTGGGAAAAGTAAAAGGAAAAATTTTGCTCTGTTTTCCCAATGAGCTACATGTTTTTTTGTGAATTAAGAGTCCAAGGACAGGAAACCCACTAGAAATACAGCAAGCACATAGGGTGCTGTTCAGGACTTTGAATGAAGGAGATGTGAAGAATTAATTTCAGACGTGGTGTAAACAATCCAGCTTAAGTAATTGTTTTGCATTTTGCTGTAACTCAAGCACTGGCAGTGCTTGTGGCTTGCTCTTTTTGGAATTTCATTTGTCCATTTACTCCCCATTGTAGTCATCTGTGTCCGAACAGAATCATGTGCATCCTGGTTTCAAAAGTATTATCAAACCATGGTTCTAAGGATGCTGGCTGTGATGGGAATCTGAAATGCAGAATTTTCAGTCTCACTGAACCCATCCTTTCTTCATCTGGGCTCCAGGACTGATTTGGAAATGACACAATAATTGGAACACTAGATTAATGAAATGCACTCATGCAACTTCCTGATTTTTGCTCATGTGATTGAAATCTGGTGCTTATTAGGGGAAAAAAAAAAAAAAGGTGTTTTACTTGCACACAGTCTGTTACCCACTATATATGCTCTACCTGGGATTTGGAGGTTGAGTCAGTGTCTTTTTGCCTTGACCTTGTCACAAGCAAGAGACATTCTGCAATATGAGTGTAAAAGATGGGTGAAGAGTCATTGAATCAGTGATTTAAGTGAAGAAGTTCTGGCTTTTCCAGGCTCTATCCCAGGGGCCAGTGCAGAAGTGACCCATCAGGACACGGTAGATTGATGTATGAGCAAAACAGAATTAATCTTGTTCCCTCTTCTTCTTCCCCTATATCCCATGGCTGTTCTGGGTTCACAAGGTTAGAGAACTCGAATATGTTTGTGTCAAGGAGAGGAGCAGGCGTGACTAAGGGACACATGGGAGCCAATTCAGGGAGGAAGAAGTTGCTGTTTTTAGACAGCTGCTTTTCCTACTGAGTGCACTTTAAGCACAGCTCAAGTCAGTCATCCTGCAAGAGGTTCAGAGGAGGTTAGGTAAGATCCCACCGCAGATCCAAAGCTGCAGCAACCTCTCTGCCTTGGCTCTTCCAGAGGAAAGGCAAATGTTCTACTCTGGAGGCAGTTTGCAAAGGTGAGTGCAGTGTCCCAGACTTACCCTCTTGTTAATGCTCTAGCTTGCCCACCTGCTACCATCACTGAACTGAAGTCTTGGGCCATCTCAGACCAACTGCAGGTCAGGTGTTTTCTGATGTGGTTTGTGTGTTAACTCGGAACAATGGTGAAGGCAAGAGCTTGAAACATGTTCTCTGTGCGTTAAATCTTGATAGAAAAGAAGGAAGGTGGGGGATCTGCCCAGGTCTCTCTCTGTGTCATGCAGCAACATAGGAATCCTAAAAAAAGGACTGTGAAATATTTCATTTAAAGCTGGAATTACTTCAATGTTGTGCGCTTGCATCCTTCCTGTAGATACAGCAGGGCCTTGAATGAGTTCCCATCATGCTGTCAGGTCTGGTTATTTTCCTGTCAGGTCTTGCTGTGGCTCCTGCATAGGTTCTTCTTTTGAATTGTCTTCTTGGCTTGTTTTTATAAGTTAATGGTATGAGATGGAGGGAAAAAAAAAGAGTGGTACTTACAGGAAGACAGTTTGCATACACCTTGTTGGCAGAGCTGACTGCAACACAGTTGAGACAGATTAGCACACTGCTGACTGCCTAAAACAAATAAACACCAGCTGTTTATCAGACAGGGCTTCACTTTCTCCAGGACGAGATAAACAGATTTATGCAGATGAACCTCCCAGGTGCCCTTGCAGCACAGCAACTTTCACGGCTACTCGGACTTCTTTATGAGTTACAGCCAGGACAGGCGAGCACAGAGATGCAAGGTTAGCACAATAACACAGCAATTTGCACGGTGCTGGGGCGGTTTGTCATTGCTTTATGCTTAAAGCCCATATTTAATAGTAATGTAGAATTAATCATAGTGCTGATCTCACTGTGAATAGAAGAATTTGATATAAACTTCAGTATTTTAGGCCTATGGAATGTGAAAAAGTTATTTATTATAACTTACAATTCCATTTAGGCCTAAAATACTATGAAGCTAAATTTATGACCATTCGACTCAAGAGAAATTGTGATCAGCAAAAGTACTTTTCTGACTCTACATTAAGATTATCCAGTTGCTGTCAAACTGTTTAACTTCATGAAACCTTTTCTTTTATTTTTTTTAATAACCATCCAAGTGTACTTTAAATCCAGCAGTACTACTGAGTCCACCAGGTAAAAAGGATTGCTTCTCCCTCAGTTCAACTCTGTCTGACACAATATCTCCTTTAATTCTTCATATAAATTTTCCATGAAGCTTCTCAGGTGACCCTAACAACTTGCTGTGAAATCTGGTCTTGAAGACAGATGGGATATTATTTTAATAATATAGACGTAATTACACAGTCTGGATGCTGGCTCTCAGAAATGTCTGATCATTTATTAAAATATTGTTGGGAGGAAAAATTTTGTGCAAGACTCTGTGGAGTTCAGAAAGAGAGGTTTGCTTCAGTTCACACAGAGTTACCACTTACCACAAGTGTAAATAATCTCAGATAGTATTGCTAACTATTCTGAGACAGGTTCCTTTTTATCTCACACCAAATGGGGCAAATGGATTGCAATTGCTACATTTCCTCTGGGATTCTTATTTTTTTATGTGTCCTTGGGCTCCTCTTAATACAAGATCATTTCCCTGAAGCATTCTTGACTGCTTCTATTCAGGAGACCAAGAATGCAAATACGTGGTTTGTCAATACAGGGAATCCTAGGTACTGTAGTGATGAGTGCTATAGAAATGCTTGCCAAGAGAAGGAGGAAAAAACCCTTTTTCTCTATTAAGTAAATTGGTGCCACTTCAGCTTTTTTTAGATTAGGACTTTCCTCACCTATGTGCCTCACTTAACATTTCTACACATAGTATTTTGGATTTCTCAAGGTACTCCTTAAACACTCAACTAAACCAGGTGGAGAAGGCAAAGTCCACATGAGATTTGTTCTCCCTGGCTGTCACTGCAGGCTTAAAACCAAAGTTATGTGGATGTGCCTACCATCCTGTGCCTTAATGTTATCAATATTATTGATATTGGTAGCTAACAGTTTTCAGTCTATTGAACAATTAATGAAAAAGGTCAACGGGATTCCTCTATAGAGGCATCATTTATTACAGGGCCCATTGCTTTTGGAGTCTTGCAGTATCCATCTTCCCAAACAACCAAAAGGCCCAGAGACAGCAGCTTCTTAAACCTGCCTGTGAGTTCCTAATTATAAAGCATATTTGTATGAAAGCCATTAGGTTATTAGTCCTTCAATCCATTGGCTTTTTGATGCATTAAGTGGTACCTATGCTGTTGTGGTGCATATGCTCCCTCTGGTTGATACAGGTGCCTGTGAAAGTGCCTGGGGGGTAGGAGCTGATGGCAGATTGTGGTCACTGTTAGTGATGCTTCCCTGCAGCCAGTCTGAATCCTAATGTTGATCACCTCCACCTTCTGCATCTGCAGTGGCCCAAGGGAAATGCAGCTGAGCGAAGGGGTGCATACCTGTACAGCTCCTGTGGCACATGCAAGAGATGGAAAAGACTCAAAAGCAAAACCTCAAAAAGGTTTGTGAGCAGACAGGTGCAAGGCCAAGTTATGAACACCTGATGGTAGGAGTGGAAGGAGTGCACTGTGCCATCTCATGGCTCAGGTTGAGGAGATATTATATTAGCTCTTGCACATCAAGCATTGGAGGAGAGTCTGTAGCTCTCACTGCTCTGTCATGACTGTCAGGCTGAAGCTGGGGTTGCTGGGGGTGGTCTGTGCTACCACAGTTCTCAAGGGAGGCAGTAAGCTGCACTGAAGCACAGTCTGGAGGGATGAAGTTTTCGGTACTGTGCCTCCAGAAAATGCTATTGTGGCTGTGAATCTCTCTCTGCTTCTAGGCATTAAAAAAGCTGCTTTGTATTGCCAGAGGGCCTGGCTGTGCTGTGATGCCAGAAAGGTGCTTAGAGGTTTGGCAGAAAGTAGCTGTGCCTTAGTGTTATCCCCAAAAAAGAGCATGGAGATCTCCAAGCTCTGCCAGCAATCAGTGGCATTTAATTGCGATGCAGCACTTTTGGATGTCCTGCTTGTCGCTTATCTACCCTCATAGGTGCCTCGTACCTGGGTAGATTTAGCCCTACGAATGATCCTGTTAGTTGAAAAGACCAGTCTTCATAGGCCTCTGTACTTTTGTTAAATTGGTAGCTATTGCTCTTTTGATTCTTCCTGAAACCTTGGTTCCTATTCTCTGTCAGTCCTCGCCATCCTAAACGTCAGTAGAAAGGATCATTGAAACTAATGGGTTCAGTTTGCCTGTTGTGCCAGTGATTTTGTCCTGGGGTGACCTTGTTTCTGAGGGAACAGTCATGAAGGAGGTGGCTGCAGGGTCAGGCTCTTGCTGTGAGGCAGTGCTCTGCACTTCCAACTGGCTCCTGCTTGTGCCCTAAAGTGCATGGGGGTCAGTGGTTCTCCTCACCCTTGGGACATTTTGACTTGCCAAAGGTCAGCCTCAAAAGTCTGCCTGGGTTTGGGTTTAAACTGATCCCAATTGAAATGTAAAACTCAACTGGACCTTCTAATCTCGCCTGGCCCGGCATGGGAAGTATGTGACCTTTGCTACGCCTCAGAGGAGGAGAATTATTTCCAGAATCATTCCAAAGAGATTCAGGTCTTTGTAGCAGATTTTGCCCAGAAAGGTTCCTCTCCCTGAGGACAAGCTTGCCACAAGCTTGTGGTAAGAACGTGATAAACCTGGAGTACTTTCCTTGCAGATGTTTTGCATAAGATCAACTCCATCCCAGATATGGCTGCATTCCGTGGGTGGGTAAAAAGATCCCTGTAGATATTATTGCAAAGCAATTTCAGATCCTTTGCAGCTTGCTAGAAAATTGAATTAGTTGTTTTCCATTCCCTGAATTAACCCTGATTCATTCTTCCCTCAACCCTCTCCCTCTTCCTCCCCTCCTTCCAACAGATGTCCAGCATATTAAGAGGAGAGACATCGTTTTGAAGAGGGAGCTGGGAGAAGGTGCCTTTGGGAAGGTGTTCTTGGCCGAGTGTTACAACCTCAGCCCCACCAACGACAAAATGCTGGTGGCAGTGAAGGTAAATCCCAAGGGTGAATGGCAGGGAGTAGGGTAGGGGCTGGCTGGTGAAGCGAGGCTGGATAAGCCTGTGTGGGAAAGGGAAGCAGGGGAGGGATGGGGGCCAGGGGCGGAGATTTATCTGATGCCGGAGATTGTGGTAAATCCACTTAGTCACACAAAGTTTCAGTGTCTCGCTTCAAGGTCGTCTATTCTCACCAGTGCCAAAGCCTCTCTTCCTGCCGACCCAGCCAGGAGACAGATGGGGAGGAGAAGCTGATCTGGAAGCTGTAAGCTCCTGTGCAGCTGCAGCAGTGCTGTGTGGAGCCCACCTTCCCTCCACGAGGGAGTGGGGCCCTTCTCTTTCCAGATTTTTTCTCTTTGTGGAACGTGCAGAAGCTGAAATAAAAAGGGGCCTGAGCAAAAAATGAACACTTAAAAGTCAAGCACGACTAACTTATTTGCTGGGTTCAATTTGCTGTGAAAGCAAATCCATGGGCAAAGCAACCCATCTCCTCTCCACCCAGCATCTTTTTGCTTACCCACAGATTGCTCCTGTTTTGGTGATTTTGAGCCAAAGACGTTCAGCTTGGCTTGTGCTGTGATGTTTGCATCCTTGTGAGGTTCCTCAGTGAGCTGTGCCCCATCAGTGTGGCTCTGGGCGGAGACCACTCAATGCAGAAATGTGCTCTCCTCTCAAGTGGCACCAGTTGGCAGGCACACATAGTCTAATCCCTGGGAGTTAATTGATGTCTCTTAACTCCTTAGAAGATCTGCATTTGAACCGATGCTCTACAGGGACAAAGGTTCCAGCACTCTTTCCAGGATGCTGGAGGCATCCAGTTACATGAGAGTTGTTTTAATCATTGGCAGTTCAAGGCTTTTTTTGTCCCCTTATGCTCAGACTGTGAACTGAAAGATTGCACCTTTCACCTCTGCAACTGGTTAAAGCTGAGATAGCACAGCTACCCATATGATTAATTTCCTGATTATGTGGCTAGTACCTGCCTATCAGTGTCAGCCATTCCTTATGCGATCCTGTCTCTCAAGTCTCTACTGAGTTTCATTTGCATATAGGCAGAAACAGCATCTGAACTTGTTTCTGTTAATTGCTTCTATGAGCTTACAGCTCCAGAGTGCCTTTCATCCTGCAGGATCATACAGATCCAGCTTCAGGAGCAGGGCCTCAAAATCTGGCTTCTTGCCAGCTCAGGGTGGGAGCAGTGAAAAAAAAATCACTCTTAATTTGGGCTACAGTGTAAGTCTTAGTGGGGAGAAAAAAAAAAAGAAAAAAGGAAAGAAAGAAAAAAAAAGACTTTACATATCAAAATCGAGATTTGGCTGCATTTCATGAAGATCTCATGTCATGTTGCTGACAGAGGCTGAGAGCTGTCTCCTCAGTCACTGCAGCAACAGGACATGGTGGTTGGGGCAGCTGAGTCCACAGCCCAGAGTCCACCTCTGTTCTGCTCTCAGAGATTTCCTCCCAGGGATGAAGAAGGTGGCTGTGTTACTCAGTTAAATGGACTTGGATTTTCAGCGGATCTAAAGGTTGTAGCCCTGCAGATAAGCTGAGTTTCGATGTGATGGCATGGACAAGCTTCCCAGTTTATTCAGCTTGCTTCTAAAAACATCATGAGAAATGCACAAACACAATGTTCAGCTAAGAGTGTTGAGGTTACAAAATCAAGTGCTAGAAATGCTGGAGGGGCTGGTATTCAGGGCATGTCCTCTGAACACATATTTTTCTTTTCTTCTCTCAATGGGCTGCTTCATTGTGATGATCACTCCTGTGTCTGAGAGCTCCCTGCATGAGAGTGTATTCGTTTTCACAGCCTCCCACCGAGATGCTGGGCTTGTCTCATCCCCATTTTGCAGAGGGCGGTTGGATAAGTAGGGAAACTGAGCTAAAAGGATCCACTTAAGTGGAGGATGGAGTTACTGACCTACCTTCCCAGCCCCACAGGTACCAGACCCACACTGCACCCTGCTGCAGCAATAAAGGCGTGGTGCATGTCAGACCTCATGCCACATGAGAGGATTTCCCAGGTATTATTGGAACAAACGACACTTCATGACAACAACTATAATCTGCAGGTGCTGAAGGATTTGTCAGATGTCATGTAGGAATCGTGTGATGGAGGCACAAATACAATCCACCCCAAATCTTCCTAGGAGAGGTATTTCAGTGGTTTTGCTGAGACACCTCTTCCACTAATCTTGGTCTTCTTCCCCTGCTCTACCATTTCCAGCTCCTGTTTCCCTCATCTCTAAATGCTTGGCTGTGCAACCTTAGTAATGTGGGGGGGTTAATATCTTTTGTGGGTGCGTGTGTGTGATATTTGCAAGCTTAGTCCTACCACCTTGTAGAAGTGATGGTGTGTGAAAGGAAAGCTGAATGCGCTGCACCTTGAAATATTGCATGTAACCACAGGAAACATGGGGAGAAAAAGAGTGATTGGGGAGGGGACTGTTTTCCTGGGGAAAAATAGGGCAGCATCAACATTATGAAGATATGAAATGACTAAAAGTAATTGGGTGCCTGAGATAAGGATGGATGCGTTGCCATCTGCACCATGTAACTACCATCCATCTAAATATCTCTAGTCAAGCTATCCCAGAGGACATAGGATTAAAATAAAATTATGCCATATAACTAGCAGTTTGGGGGCAGAAGGAAGAGATGAGGCGGTGTCCTAAGGCTTGGGTAAAAACCTTGCAGCAGCTCTACTCCAAGGGGAAAACCAGCTACTCTGGAGACCTCAGTGCTTCACTGCGCATGGCGTTGCACCCAGCAGTGCCATGGACCAGCCAGAGGTGCAGGAACATTGTGTTCATCCCCTTCCTCTGTGCACACTTTTCTGCTGCTTAATGATGTGCTTTTTGCATATTCATTGGAGCCTGCACCTGATGATGCCACCTCTCCTGTCCACTCTGGGAGTTTCAAGGCATAGGGAAAAAGAGGGGCAGGTACATTTGTGTGTAGGTAAGGGGAGAGCTACTTTGTGGCCACCACCACCACTGAGGGGTAACTGATGCACATCAGATTGAATCTGGAGATGACTGGGACAAGTTGCCTTGAATCTTTTTGACTCCTTTTAGTCTGTGTGATTAAAGCTGGAACTGGTACTGAATGGTCCTGGCATGTGGACGATGGGAAGAATATAACTGAGACCCAGCAACTCAAAACCAGAATTGCCTCTTTGTTTCCTTAAATATTGGCAAAGACTGTACTAATTCTCGTGGCAATCTCATCTTGACAAATGTTCTGGACTTTAACTGGTTTACATCCTTTGATACTCTGGGATGACAACACACCGCTTTCAAACTCTCTTTGATGCTACTGCACTATAATGCATGGACAAGCCAGATGCCAACATTGGGGAACCCTTTCCAATCACCAGCTGCACTCACAGGAACATCTTGATAGCAACCTTGCAACATCAGGATGATCCACACAGACCTGGAGCCTGCTAGCTATCCTGCAATGGCAAAGTGGTGTGCTCAAATGTGGAAGATGAGATATTCTCAATAAGGATACCAATTTCAGCATCAGTTTGCCAGGGGAGCTGTTATAAACAGCAGGGAATAAAAACATGATTTTTAAAATTATGAGAAAAGACTTGACAATGTCCTTCTTCAGAGGCAGTTTGAAAAATCCACACAATAACTGCACAGCCAGGCAAATCCATCTTCTGAATAAAGGCAGTGTAGTCAGCTATTTCAAAATAAAAGACAGATAGCAAGGACTGGCTGGCTCAGGAATTTAATAATAATGAGATATGAAGCCATCCACCCCTAGGTCACCAGTACAAATCCTGCCCAAGCTGGGAATAATTGGAAGCTATTACCCTCTGAGACATGTTTGCTGCTGCCTGGGAAATGAGTTGGGGAACCCGCTGGGCTGGTAACTGCAGGAGCTGAGGTGGTGCCACCAGAACCTACCACCATCCCTCCCAGTGTCAGTGGGCCAGTAGCACTGGGTCCTCTCCCCTCGCTTCCTCATCAGTTCCTCTGTGATGCTGCAACCTGTTTGTTCTGGTTTTGCCCCAACCTGAGCCCACCCTGTGTGTATCTGTGCCCCTTCTTTCAGGCGCTGAAAGACCCCACCTTGGCAGCCCGTAAGGATTTCCAGAGGGAGGCAGAGCTGCTCACCAACCTGCAGCATGAGCACATCGTCAAGTTTTATGGCGTGTGTGGTGATGGTGACCCACTCATCATGGTATTCGAGTACATGAAGCATGGTGACCTGAACAAGTTCCTGAGGTACGTGTGAAGGAGGGCATGGGAGATGCTGTACAGCCGATCTGCAGCCTCTCTGTGGCTTGTAGATCTGTGGTGCACCAGTGACACCATTACCACATGGATGTTGGTGGACTGAGTAATGAGACCAGTTTTTCCAAGGACAGCTTGTAAGGGATGATGATTCTCACCAGATTTGGTCCTTTATTAGCCCTACCCCAATGTTTCCTCTTAGGCAGTCCCAGGGATGGTCCTTGTCAGCTATGGAAACCAGACTTGTCTTCTCTTGCCCCAGCAGGTTTGATCCTGCTGGTGGCATGGCTGTAATCACCCTTTGCCCTTAGGGGGTAGAAGGACATGAAGCCATGGCTGTCAGCAGCTCCAAGTCCCATACACCCAGCAAAGACATGCCCTGCTGAAGCAGGAAGGCCACTAGCCATCATGCCCTATGTCACCCTGCTCCTGGTTCAATAGCACAAGAACCACAATATTCCTTTATGAAACTTGTTGGAGTCCTTGGTCTGTTTGGTATCCTGAGCATTTGCTGATCTCTAGTTCTTATTCCTGCATTCAGAAAAGACTTGATAAATGTTGGAGGGACCTCAGTTGGCGCCTGTGGAGTCCATCCCTAGTCCTTGTTCCCCAAGCCCATAAGACAGAGATCCTGACTGAGGTACAAAATATCCTAATCTGTGGCACCACGCAAGATGCTAGGCAAGGTCTGTTGACAAAGCGCCATAGTTGCCTTCCCTGCCTCTGGAGAGATGCAGAATGCTGGAGTCACACATCGCCCACCTCCCCCAATCATCATTCAACCATTTCATCAGTGTGAGGCAGATCATTTGTGTGTCCTGAATCTGCCAGCGGTGAGGGGCAGGGAGCAACTGTGGGAGGATGTTTGTGGTGCTGTTCTCCCACGGTACAGAAATTACTCTCTAAAACCTGTGTGTAAGTGGAGTGGTACTTACCTCTTGAAGTAATTAGTAGTTTTATTTCCCAGTACTTAGAAAATTGGGCCCTTGATATTTTCCTGTTTTGACTGCTAAGTGTGAACGTGATTGCAGCAGGAACAAGAAGCTTGAGCACAGCAGGTCTGGATCTGGGGTTAGGATACACTTGGTGATTATTTTTCCACCATCACAGATCCTTCCCTGAGGTTTTAATTTCTAAGCTATCACCTACAACCAAACAGCTATGGGCAAGGACTCCAGAGGTTTCTTCTTTCCTCTGCCAAGCAGTGCCAACCTGTCTGCATCTCCCTTGGGGAATTTGCAGGGCAGCAGCTGAGCTGGGAACATCTCTGCATTGGTTTCCCTCCTCATTTTGGCATAGTTGTGAGTAGGTGGAATATGATTTTATAGTTCAGTTAGTTCCTGGCTCAGCCTGACCACATCCTTCGCAAGGTAGGACAAATGTAGCATCAGCTTGCAGAACACCTTAGACTCACGTTCAATGGGGAGCAGCCTTGGCTACCCTAGAACTCTCTCTGTGGTACCCTGTCTTTCAGGGGCTCAGCAACCTCCCAGCAGCATCGGATTGATGTGCATTGGGTTGAAATCATGTTTTAGTGCAGACTGGAGATGCAGTGTTAAGGACAGAGCCTCAGCCTTGTGACTGGAGGAACTCAGTCTAAAAAAGAGCATAAGTGACCGTGTTCTTGAAGGGCTTCACAAGCGAGAGCAGAAAAGTGACCCATCTCTCTTCCTCGTGGAACCAACAACCTTATTCTCCTTAGAGGAGGTAGATTTTATAGCTGAGGTGTTGCCTCCTTCACTCCTCTAGATGACCTCCTAAACAGTAAAGCCCAAAACAGGCTCTCTTGCTGTCTCAAAGGGATGCCTCATGCCCACTGCCAATACCTTGTGGAGTTGCTTCACACAACAGTGTACTTCTAAGGCTGATACTGTACTGGAACCATAGATTCCCTCATCCCCATATCCAGCCCTACCTTGGGACCTGTCTGAGAAACTCTCACATCCTGGGAGGCCGGGGCATGTCCCCGTGTCGATGGAGAAGAAAACTCATTATTGTATTAGCTCTGACCTTTATGAAGGAAAAGAAACTTTCCCAATATGTGTTCCCTGGGATTGCAGCCTCTCATCTTCCAGCTGCATTTAGCTGCCAGCTTCTCCTTCTCATGCAGTTATGGACCGAGCAGCTACAAGCTGTCCTCTCTGCATGTTAGTGTGTGATAGGCAGCAAAATCCCTTTGTGTCCCAAAGGAATCTGGCTTCTGGAACAAGGGAGCTTATACTCAGCAAATAGGAACTCAAAATGCTTAAGGGAGCATAATGGAAAGAGAGTTTTGGCATTGTTTGTCAGGTCAGCTATCTGCTGGTGGGAAACTGGGGTATGGGGGCTGCCAGAGGGTTGGAGAAGGCATGTGGCAAAGGAGTGATTGGCATCCCTCAGCAAGTGGCAGTTTTTACTGTGGCATGATTCACCCAGCCCACAGCACGAGACAGTTGCTCCCAGGCACTGGAGCCCACGGATGCTGGGAGTCTGTAAGAGACACTCAGATGGACTTTTCTAAGTTTAAATGCAGAAATTGGAAAAGCAGTAAAATGGAAGAGGCTCACTTTAGACCCAGTTTCCTAGAGAAAAGCACAATAAATTTCCCTAAGTGTTGTTAGACCCCTGTGTGCTTCCCGGGAAAGAGAATTTTACTGGTCTGTAAAATTAACTGTTGTGGTGAGGGGAAGCACTAGGATCAACACAACCAGCTGAGTTAGAGGTGGCATGTGTTGGGGTGGGTCTACATGCCTCCCAGGGCACCTGGGATGCAGACCATTGCTGGGTGTGCAACAACTTACCTTGCTGTCTGCACCAGGGAGAACCTGATCGTGGTGTCCTGGCCAATAGAAAAGGGATAGTGCAAAGATCCTGCCGTAGAGAACTACAGGCATTTGCTCTCCAGGGAGCGTGGCATTCCTAGGGCTGGCGTAGACAGTGGCTGGAGGCTGCCCACAGGTTGTGTGTGTGGCAAGGCTGGGTGCTCCGCAGCACACACACCTGCTGCTCAGGGGGGCCTGCAGCAGCCACCTTCCGTCTCTGCTCACCAAGTACCTCCATCACTTCCTCCCTTTCCTTCTGTCACTGGCTTTCTAGCTTTTGTTTTCTTTCTGCAACAGCAGCAATTTTGAAGTAGGGATATTTGCATGTTGCCATTATAGACCCTCTTTGCAGTCCACGGCAAGATGTTGCCATTTGCTGTTAACTCAGGCAATAGATTTTGTTAGAAAAGCTGCAAAGTTCTGAGTTTTTTGTGTCAGCCCTTTCAGTGAAGGAGCCCCACAGTTGGACTGTCTTGGGACAGAAAGAGGACTTTCAGCAGAGGAAGCCAGAGGGGTCATTTTCTTCTCCATGTTGAGAAAAGCCTCCATTGCTTCATAATGGAAAAAAACCCAGAGGATCCACCTAATTTTATGGCCTCTGTGCGAAGCTGAATTTAACTCCTTTCCCCAAAGAAAGTTGGGCAGACCCTTCTCATATTCCCTGTAGCTGTCTTGACACAACTAAATGTACTAATATCCTTCCTGTTAATCTCATAAATGTGTTAATACTTTTTTCTTCTGGCCTATAAATGTTGGGGATGGAGAAAGGGAGGGAAGTGTATGTACTATATAGGACATACTAAGTTGTGTCCTATATAGTAGGATGTTCAAAGAGCCAGTAAAATAAAGGTGATGACTGACCATTTTTTAAACATCACCTGTTCCCTTCAGACACAGACATTTCTTTGGGGCCCATTATTGTATATGAAAAAGGTGGCAGTAATGAGATAGTAATACATGCTTCACTTCTCACCTAGGAATGTTTACCTTTGAAGACAACAGGTATTGACTGCAGCTAAATATGGTGTAACTGCAAGGCATCACTGACACAAACTGTCCAGCACAGTTTTAGAAGCTATTGTTTGTCCTGCTTTGCTGTTTTTAGCTGACCTGCTCAGTCCTAGCTCAGCTTCACCTGCTGTCGACATCTGTTGTCACCACCAGGTAATTTCCTGGCATAAACCCATCTGTGGGTTGTTTAAATAAGACATCAAGCAGTCATTTCTTCACTCTTCTGCAGCTCCTCCTTGTCTTCAGCAGTTCTTCCAGTGTGCTGCTGCTCTCACCATGCCTGTGAACATCAGAGATGCCTCTGGCAGCCCCAGCCCTGCTGCCTGCAGTGCTGCTCCCAGACGGCTCATCCCACATTCACTGCAGCACCCACTTGTCACTCCCAAAAAACACTCCTGGCTCCTCAGCACTCAGTTCTGGAGTTCCTCTCCTCTTCCAGCTGTCCTTTCTCCCAAGAGGGGATGTTCAGAGCCATGTCTCAGTGGTAGGGCAGCAGGAGGTTGCTAAAGAGGGGGTCATTTTGAAAGCTATCAAGTGAACCCTAGATGCCTGGATGCTAATCCCTTTGGTGCACCTGCAAGCCACAAAGAACAATTAGGGAACAGAGACAAAGAAGGGAAACAGTTTGGATCGTGTTGTGGGTCATTCAGTCCCTTGTCAAGAGGGAGGGAAATCTATGTATGTGCAGTTTCAATTTGCTGTCTCTCTGTGGGGTTACTGCTGATGACAGGGGTGAAATGCCAAGAATCATTTCAAAGAGAACAGTATGAAAGCCTCAGAGGAAATGCTGTTCTGTCTTTTAGTCAGAAGGAGGAAGGTCACAGCAAAATCTCTTGCTTTTCCCTAAATATGAGGGCTTTTGTTATTCCACCTTCACACAAGCTACCACAGGGTGAGCTCTATCAGGGGAAGAGGCATCACAGAGGGAGCACAGCAGACAGGCTTGGTACACAGTGAGGAAGGGGACTAAAAAGGGCACAGGACAGGAATGAGACTGACCTTAAGTCCTGCATTTACAGTGCTTTTGTTTCAGCAAAACATTTCTTTTTGTTGCCCAGGATGTTCTCTGCATCTGCTGACATCCAGATCTAACCTTTGCACCTGTTCTTGTGCCTGCACACTTCACAGTACCCGTGTTACCCCTGGGAAAGCTCAGGGTGCAAAATGTATCTTCCAGGGATGAAGCTGCCGGTGTTCCTTTGAAACCTTTTCTGTGATCTCTGGCTGTATTTATATCGATCAGGGGCAGTTGTTTGGTGATTTGGTGTTTGGAGGAAACAGAGGAGGCTGTTTTGGATTAATAAAGGGACTAGGTAGAAAGAATATGATGACTATGGAAGAAAAGAGGGTGATATCTCTACCTCTAGGAAAGTTTCCAGGGTGTAAGAATTAACTGGAGCAAACATCTAACTATCTTGATGTTCATTAGTTTTTCATAGGTCTTGCCAGAGAAGAATGTCCATGTAGCATCAAGCCAACAGTCCCCCTGTCCTGGAATTCTGTCTCCATCTGTGTCCATAAAAGGTTGCTTGCAGCAGAGTAAGGATAGGGCAAGGATGAATGGCACACACTCACTCACCAAATGTTACCCCAACTTCTGTTCTCTTAAGCTTTTCTTTCTTTATTTGTTTGTTTCCACTGAAGCTGTGTGTACTGCCTCACAGTGCAGAGCTGGGGTCTGGTGCCCACTCAAAGACCAACAGTGACCGTGTGGGATTCCTATCTCCTGGTCACTTTTGAGACCCAACTCTGTGCTTTTTGCTTCTTCCTCCCTATAGGGCACATGGCCCAGATGCTATGATCCTCGTGGATGGGCAGCCTCGACAAGCCAAAGGGGAGCTAGGGCTATCCCAGATGCTCCACATCGCTAGTCAGATCGCCTCTGGAATGGTGTACCTCGCCTCCCAGCACTTTGTCCATAGAGACCTGGCCACCAGGAACTGCTTGGTCGGAGCCAACCTGCTGGTGAAGATTGGAGACTTTGGGATGTCAAGAGATGTCTACAGCACTGATTACTACAGGGTAAGGCAGCTCCAGCAGCAGTCTCCAGCAAAGGGAGACTAGGAAATGTTACAGTAAATCACTTTTTGGAGCTCTTGGGCTCACTTGTTTGGTTATTCCCTCATTGAAACATGTGCACAGATGTCAGTCAGACATCCCCAAACCACTGTCCTTACTCATTTTCAGTCCTGGGCATGCTTGTAATTCAGACATCCATGCAGATGCCTACACACAGCTCTCTGCAATACCCCAGCACACAGTCACATGTTTTGGGATGGCCCTGAAGTCATCCCATTCTTAATCCCTTCCTATTTTTTCTCCCTCTTTTTTTGAGGACATTGATAAATTAAAGACTAGAGGCTGTGACCTCTGGTGTTAAATTAAAGAAACTTAATACAGGGGACCTAGAGTAAAGGCAACTGAAAGACTGACTGATAAGTGCATAAAATATGGAAGAGGAAATAATAGGCAATTTAGGTTCGACCTCAAAATACTTTTTTTTTTCTAGCAGGGTCATCATTTAGACAATGGAATAATTTGCCAGAAGTAGGTTGCTGAGGGCCTGTCATTAAACAAGTTCAGGAAGCAACTAGATAAAAATGCCTGGCTCTAGTGCAGAGGCTAATCCTGCACTGGTCTCTGGGGACGCACTCAATGAATGAGGGATGTCTTCCCAGCCTTTTCTGCTGCGATTCATGTTTGCACTGTCCCCTTGTCTTGCACGCTCCCTTTGTACCTGCTGCACTGCCCTATCTGCCTGGGATGGCAGCCTCGCTGAGGGGACAGTCTGTGTCTCACCCTCCCTCGGGTACAGGACAAGCTGTGATGTGCAAAGTCTTTGAAGCATGCTGGAGTAGGTATTTTGTCACTGGGCTGTCCACCAGCAGGGAAGGGCTTTTCAGACTAAGGAGCAGTATTTTCTAGCCTGATGCTTGGACTAAGGCTGTTTTGTTTCTGGTTACAATATGGGTGTCTGGTTTTGAGGATGATTTTTATCAGCTACCTGAGAAAGGTATGGTCTTGATCTGATTCAGAACATTGCTCGTTTAATGTGATAGGTAGTTGCCAAGTGGAGTTACTGTGTTGGGGAGGAGAAAAATAGATGATCAGATTTCTGCTGAGACACAGCACCTCTCCCAGCCCACGATACTGTCTTATCACTAAGTTTAATTACCAGTGAGGGAACCTGTCTTCACTGCGCAGCACAAAAGCCTGGGAAAAGGTCTCAGTGCAGTTACTGGGCAATGATGAGGGAAGAGAGGTGGCTATGGTCCCATCACTGCTGAAACTTCAAAAAGGAGTGAGTGAGTAGGAAAGAGGAGAGCCCAGGGAAGGATGAGAAGCAGCCTGTGCAATTACCGACATTCTTGTCTGCCTCCTTTCCTTCAGCCATGCTAGATCTACTCCAACCACAGCCAGTTTCACACCACTCGAGACAATTTCAGCCAAGCTTGTGTTCCCACACCACTGGGAGCTCCCTATGTAGTGGGACAATTTTCTGCTATTGATATGTGAAGGTTGGGAGGGCCCCAAAAATTGAGAATTGAGATGATCTCCACCGGCTAGTTTGTTGTTGTGGGATTTTTTGTCTTCTCTGTGGTGGTGTCCTGTAGACCTCATCCTGTCTGTGCAAAACGCTTTGCTGGGGATTGCTCCATGCTATCTTGTGCAGTGTCATAAGGCCCTTTACTGAAATTTTCTCTGCCAACACAAATTGCCATGCACGACCAAAGTAGTAACTAATTATCACCCGTTTACCAGAGCAAGAGCTGAGGTTCAGACCAGCACAGCTTTTTGTTCTTAGCTGATTTTTCATTGACTTTTCATACTTTTAGAACTCTTGATCCGTAACTCCATGCTCTGCATGCATGGAGACCTTTTCTCTGTTACAGTCCAGAGAAGGGTCCTAGCAAAGTAATATTCTGGTTGCCAACGTGTACATTGGTGGTATGAGGGGCAGAGGGCTTATGTGACTTGCTCGAGGCCAAAGCAGGGTTCAGTGGCAGATCTGGGAAGTCCATCAGGCCATATATTCCCCACAACAAAGAGCAGAAGTCCAGAGGACAAGTATCCATCTCTCCTCCAGCCACAGCCTAACCACACTCTTCCCAGCATATGAGAACCCAGATAGATTGATTTCTCAATTTTCTGCTCTAATCACTACCTTCTAGGACATGTTTACCAGGAGAGAACATGGAGCTGATCTCATTATTCACCATTCTGCTTCACTCACAATTGAGACAGCATCTGTCCTTCCCCATCCACCACTATCTCATACCTGTCCTCTCCTCTCCCTCTGCCTTTGCACAGCACTGCTGTACTTATTCTCTGCAAGAACTGGTGTGAACTTTGCTTTCTCTGCACTGGGAAATCTATTTGGTTTCTGTGTGGCAACCTGCATTTCTAAGTTCCCTACAAACAAGAGTAGTCAACCCTTTGAACAGAAACCTGCTTGTGACACTAATGAAGCCACATGGGGCCCATGTGAATTGACTGTATTAGACCTGACTTTAATTCTGATAAGAAGCAGCATTCACTTTCTCCTGCATATGTAGGTGAGAAAAACAATACAGCTTCACGAGACTTGTGCATTTGTGCTCTGTCTTGCTCACAGTTTTAATTCCTAACATCTCTTGCATGAAAACCATCTCTTCAAGGCTCCTGAGAAAAATCATTTGAGTACACAGACCTATCATGAAATTCACTAAGGTACCCAAGTGAGGGCTTTTAAATGGATGAGCTCAACTGTGAAAACTGAGCTGCTCCTGGGTCTCACCTATGGAAGGAAGGTAGAGATCTGGATGAAAAGCTGAACTTTGAACCTCTTTGGTGCTGTCCCCCATCACATCTACAAGCTTCTTGGTGAAATGCACAACTCTGATTCTTGGTGTTTGTGTACAGCTCCTCCCTGTCAACAGCCTGCCATTCCCACCAGCAGGACCTGGAGCAAGGTTTTGCTTCAGGTCGTTTCTGGAAAATATTGCTTGGTGTGCCCAAGCTGCATTGTGTGGAGAATACAGCAATGTGCCATTTTCTGGGAACACGGTGAGGGATTCCGCCTCAAAGCTGACACAAAGTGACAAGTCTGGAGCTCTCTGCAAGGAGACCCGCTTCAGTGTGCTGGGTCCCCATGTTTGCTCCTGCCAGGCCCCATGAGCACAGACAACTGGGCATGTGGCTATATGATTGTGTTCCAGGCTGCAGATTAGCTCCTAGCCATTTCCTTTCTTTCCCTTTTTTAATCTTTTAAAACAAAGAACGAACACCATCTGGCTCCTGCGTTTGTGGGATACAGAAGTGCTTTAACAAAGGTGAACTGCTTCTTTTCCTGTTACACATTTGGATACAGAAAACAAAACATTTGTGTAACAAAAGCAACAGAGGGGCTGGTTTCCCCTCTTCAAAAGACTTTCCATGTTCTGCCTGAAGACAGATGCGTCCTTTTCCTTATGCATCACAGAGGGATCCCATCAGCTGTTGCCTTCAAACCTTCTTTCAACAAGATGGGATGGAGAGATGGTTGTGGAGGTGTAGGTGGTGGGGAGAAGTGAAACAGCATCTGATTAGAAAGCGGAGGAAAGTGGAGGGACTGCGGAGATGGGGAGAAGTATCCCAGCTTCTGTGTGAAGAGTAAAGGCGGGGATGCTGAAGAAGCATTTCTGGGACGTGTTGTGTAATATGCGGTGCAATCCTTGGTGTGGGCCTCTGTGGGAAGGCAGGATGGAATATATCCATATTGGAGAGAAAAAATATGGGTAGATTTTGCCTTCCTTGTTGTTTTCTTTGAAAATAAAAAAGTGTGAGTAGGCTATTTTTTTAGCTATGACTCAGGACTGTGACAGCAGGTGGTGGGATGTTGCAGGTCAGAGACACTGTGCCTCAGCCAAGCTGAGTGTGGAGTGGAGACTGCAAAGAGCCAGGAACACAGTGCCTGCCCAGTGCTGCCTGGAGAGGTGGAGGCTGTCATGGTGGCTCAGAGGATTTGTCCAGAGCTGGGAGCATTGCCTGGGCTGGGCTTAGGACCCCCAGTTGCTCTTGCACTCAGCAGACTGGGGTTTGGTTGCTCCCAGAGACTTTTTGTGGCTCTGAATTAATCTGTGCTCCAGTAAAATCCAGATTAATTTTCCTTACATTCTCCAAAATGCATAATTCAATTCCAAAACAAAATCATGTGGCAGCTGCCAAGGGACAGGGCAGTATTTCTTCATCTGTAGAAGAGAACACAGTCTTAAATTGTAGTCAGCAGTCCTTAATAACTTCCAGGGTAATGTCCTGGCATGGGTGGGACATCAGCAGTGAAGACACATGTTGAGTAGAAGAAGGATTTATGTAGGCATTAAAACCTCATTAGGACATCCCTCTGTTGAGATCTGCTATGTCCTACCCTTCTGGCATCCTGCCCCAAACCCTGGGCCAGGCTTGAAACCTCTCAGGGATTTAGCTCCATCCTTTTCCAGAGGTCTGTCTTGAGTGTTCTCCTAGTTGCAGCTCATCATGCAGAGGACACCTGCTTGTCAAGAAAAGGACACATGCAGAATTTGTAAAGGGCTTTGAAAATGTTTCTTTTTTTGGTTCTGTGTCCTCAGTACTCTGGAATAGCATTTGGTTTTGGGAGAGACAAGGTTTGCAGGAAGAAGTAATATCTTGTAATAGAACATACAATATTATTTGGGGGGGAAGAATGAATTTTAGACATGAGACCTTTCTGAATTATTTTAAACTTTTTTCAGTAATATCAATTGGTTTAATAAAATATTAATATATCTTCCTATGAACCTTGTCTCTCTCACACCCTTAGGCCATCACAACCAAGTCATCCTTTCTGCTATGACTTTGGCCTTAGGTCAGTGTTCTTTAGAAGTCTAGGATCCTTCTGGCAGATGTTTTTCCTCTGAAGCATGAAGGTTTACTGTGTAAATAATTTCCTTCTTCTCTTTTTTTAAAATTGCTGGCAAAACCCCCATATTCTTGATAATTTTCACTACCTGTTGTCAGGTTACTTTCTGGTGACTATCTCCCATCTAGACCATCTCTTACTTTAGTTCTCTGGAGTTTAAAATTGTTTTCTTTCTCCTGGGTACAATCAGTTATTTTTCCAGTGAAGTTTCCATGCAAGTAGTAGAACACTGAGGTTTAGTAGCTGCTTGGCTTCTGATCCTTTGGAGGCTTATTCAGCATGGTAGATAAGACAAACAGACAAGCCTTACATTGAAAGTAGATTTAATCTGACCCACACTCTCCTAGACAGAGGGTCCCTAAATGATCACACCGTCATTGACTGGTGCTCTGTTCTCACCAGCTCTGAACTCTCTCCAGAGGTTGAGCTGTACTCTCCCATCAGCACTTTTTGTGCATCCTTAACAGGGCCCCTTAGTGCCCATGTGTGTCCTTTGGCTGTACAACACCTGCTTTCGTGTCACCTGATGCACTCTTTATTGCTTTGCTGTCTCTTGTGTTTACAGCAATGGGCAATCGATCCTAGCAGAGAGAAACTGGTGCCCAGCCCTGTTAGCACCAGGAAGGAGCCCTGCAACGAGTGTGCTAGGGGTCTGCACTCATTGTTTGTGAAAGCAAACACCATCAGGCAGAGGGGAGGAAAACCCTCTCTGAATTTCCATCTGGGGTATGGTACTGACTCACTTTGGGGGAAAAAGAAAGCTGCCACTCTCAGATGGTACAGTAGACCTAGTGTATGCTGGCAGGAGTAGACAGCTCCAGGTAGAGAATGCTGCCTGGGTGCATAGAACCTGACTTGCTCTCTGTGCTTCAGTGTCAGTGGATGGGGGAAAGCAAGAGCAGTCCCTGATTGTGCTGACTGTTGTGTGGGATCTTGTGTGGATGGTACAACGTGTGTGCCACATTCAGCTTCCAACATCAGTACAATTTCTGATGCTGGAGTGCTGTGCG
This sequence comes from Chloroceryle aenea, assembly GCA_013399075.1. Taxonomy (NCBI): domain Eukaryota; kingdom Metazoa; phylum Chordata; class Aves; order Coraciiformes; family Cerylidae; genus Chloroceryle; species Chloroceryle aenea. Next base: position 550,926 of record VWZY01013294.1, read on the forward strand.
GATGCTATGCAGCTGAACAACCCCTTTTGTCTCTTCTACCCCTCTGAGGTGAAAAATATAATCTCACAGTGACCTGGAGAAGTGACCTGGAGACCCCTGCCAGCCAGGCAGAGCCATAAGCTTGTGATCTGCAGAAACCCCGTGTCTGCTGTTGAAAGTATTACATGCCCTTCTTGGCATCTGTTTACGATGTGTCCCATCACCCCAACCCCTGGTTTGTTGCTTCTTTCCTTAGTTTCATTGCTGTTGTTCCCCGTAGATGACACCTGTGTGCTCTGTGAGCTGTGGATGTCTCATGCCATGGTGCCTTACAACTGCCCTGACTGGTGGTGTGGGGGCAAAAGAACCAATTTCCCTCTGACTTGTAGTGGGGCTGGACATGGGAGGTGAGGGAACTGCTGAATGTGGGTGTGTGGATTAAGTGTCTCTGTGCCTGTCCTGGTGTGTTCTGCGTGCAGGAAAAGTCAGTGTGATATTGAATGTGCTGGTCTTTGATATCTCTGTGTCTCCTATGAAAACCTCTGCAAATTGAATTCATGACACAGTTCCTTATCTCCTGAAAGGAAGATGTAAAAGCATCATCTTGTGTTTTAGCTGGACAGTTTTCCTCAACACTTCCCCATTTCTACACTGAGGGAAAAGCAAATGTTTAGTCTGTTTTTTTTTTCCTCCCTCTTCCTCCTGTTTGAATCATTAAGAACCCTTCACACAAAGCAGCTCAAGTGCAGAAGAATTAATTGGGGAAATTAGGTTGTGTTGTATTTCTGGCATTTTCTCAGAAATGGTAATTGCCCTAATTCTCCACCCTGCCAAGACCTCCACTGACACCCTGTTTCCCCCTCCCCTTTTCCTCACTGTCTGCCTGTCTTTCTCCTGCTTGAGCTGCTGTTTTCATGCTGTTGCCATTTATTTCATTTCAGTAATGAGAGGGATGTGTCAGGTGAAGAGCTCTCACAATCTGGTGACATCTTCTTTGAAACACAGGCACAAAAGAGCAGTTTGGTTTGGGGAAATAAAAACTCCCTGCTATGGTACTTGACCTCCATGCTCAGTTCTTCTGCTCAGGATGTGTTGCTGCTGTACTGCAAGTTATTTGGCTCAGATTTTTTTGTTTAATATAGTCACAGTATTCACTCAAACACTGACCTCCATGCTTAACCCCTCTGTGTTTCCCCCAAACCCTCACACACTTACTGAGAACTAATCAAACTTAGGATCTGATAGGACAAGGTGTAATGGCTTTAAATGGAAAGAAGGTAGATTTAGATCAGATGTAAGGAAGAAGTTCTTTACTGTGAGGGTGGTGAGGCAGTGGAACAGGTTGCCCAGAGAAGCTGTGGATGCCCCATCCCTGGAAGTGTTCCAGGGCAGGTTGGATGGTGCTTTGAGAAGCCTGGTCTAGTGGGAGGTGTCCCTGCCCACAGCAAGGACATTGCAACCAGATAATCTTTAACGTCCCTTCCAGGCTAAACCATTCTGAGTCTATCTTTCAATCAAACTCAGTCCCATCCCCAGTCATTTGACTTGAGATTTTTGCTCTCTCCCATCATGTTCTTCCACTTGTGGAGGTCACAGATATAGCCAAATAGAGAGAAATTGATTGTTGTTCAGTATTTCCTGACCTAAAACACCCGATGATGTATGTGGCAGGTTCAGATCCAGCAGAGATGCTACAGAGAGTAGTAAAGTGGTGGGACTCCTTGTCTCAGGAGATGGTACATGCCAACAGCTGAGATAGGTAGGAAAAGTGATTGAACAGAATTATAAAAGCAAAGTAATCTGTCAGGGACTATTAGACACAAAAACCCTCTCCTGTTTCAGGAGGTATCTGTGCCACTGATTATTGAGGGCTGGAAGATATTGTGGGACATATGCTGTGGGTTCTTTTGTTTCCGTACTTTCCCCTATGCACCCCTGACTGATGTCAGGGTCCCAGCTGGTTGGACTTTAGCTGCTCTTTAAAGCTGTCCAGGTTGACCTCTGCTTTCCTGGGAGCTGGGGACAGTACTGGTAGTAGCCACTCAATGCAACACCCAGGTGAAGAGTAGTGACAACATCCCCAGGAAGTTCAATTCAGAAAGTTGGGATCGTTTCTCAGTGTAGTTAAACTACCTAAGCCTGTTCACCTCTGCTATGAAAACTTGAGACAAGTTTCCTGCAGGCATTTCAAGAGCCCTTTCCTTCAAAGCAATTTCTTTCCCATAAAACATTAACTAGGGAGGGCAGGTATTTTTTTCTGTTTTCAATGTTCCCTGGTTACAACAGATCCAGAGAGGCAAGAGAAGCTACTTATGATCCTCACCCATCCTTGAGTAGTTTTTTCCACTCCTTGACTGTGAAACTACTTTTTCCCCTGTTCTAATTTGTATTGTCCAGTTGTGGTTCCCAAGTACCTGCTAGAGGCTGCCTGCATGCAATGTGCTCCCTTCCTCCTGTTGTCCCCATTCTGAACATCCCATTAGCCTGAAAGCTGTGAGAGACGTGGAAAAGAGCACAGTGCCTAGGTTTGAGCTGGAGAGACTCTCCCATGGTGGAGATACATCCAAAAAATGTTCCTCTGTGCTGTCCAGAAACAAGGATGGATTTTGTATAGTGCAGGCCAGAGAGGCTTATGGTTCCTGGGCTTTACCAAGGTGACCTGATTGCTGAAGCTATAGCAGAAGAAGGTGGAGAACCATATGCCAGTGAGCACCATTATTGCTGCCCCTGGTGGACCAGAAATGATGTGTGCGTTCCTGAGCATATGAAAACAAACCATTCGTGCTTTGGAAGGAACAATCCAGGGAGACTTGGATGTATAAACCCCTCTCCTCTTACCTTATTTGAGTTGTTGGACCCATTTCCCTGCTGCATCCTAGCTGGCCAGTGGCCTCCTGCCTTCCCAGGTCAGAGTTTCTGCAGGCTTTGCCCTCCTCAATCCCTCCCTGTTTTATAGTCCTGCCTCAGCCACAGCGAGCTCCTTTTCCACACCAGGTGGATGGGAAAGCCCCTGTTTGCCAGCGGCTGTCTTTCAATCACAGACTGTTCAGGGCTAGGCTGTCAAAGAGAGCATGTTCAATGTACAGTCAAGGGGCAATGATGCACAAAATTGCACACACACACAAAAAAAATAGGAATCTTTTCTCTGTGTGTGTTGAGCTTTGAATGCTTAAGTGATTCCACCTCTCTCTTCCCCATCCAATTACATGGGCAACACATGATAAGGTTGCTAAAGGAATTAGTGAGAAATCTTTACACTGCCTAATCAATATTGTTCTGCTCAGTACGAGGCAACTCCCTCTCTCTGGCCTCATTCGTGTTCTCATTTGCCCTCTGAAAATACAAGTACAATATTTGGGCTGTGGAGACCAAGAGGAAAAACAGCAGCGTGCCTTTTGAAAATGTTTGTAGTTCCAGAGTTTCTTCCTTATATTAAAAACCAAAACAAAAACCAAAAAAGGTGTAATACAGCCCTGCTAAAACCACATTTCAGGGTTTTACAGAGGTCGTTGTGCAGGCCAGAAAGACCTTTTGTCTCTTTCTATTGTATGGCCATAGAGAAATGGCCAGCAACCTTATAAGCAAAGACACTGGATGATAATTTTTCTGAGCACCACTGAGGCAAGACGCCAGATTTTATGGGCCACTAGACTGATCCAATATAGCAAATCCTGTGTTCCACTGTGGATTCTGAGACCAAATTATCAATTAATGTGAAGCATTAAAAAATCCAAATCCCTTTTAGTTCCCTGCAGTCATTAGTGACAAGATACAATATCTATAGCTCAAATGCTTTGCCAGCATCCCCTGGCAGCACAGCAGAAACTCCACTCTTATTTTTTCCAATACATACAAGGAAAACATATGAGATCAGTGGTTTTTACAGTCAGATTCGTCTGCCTCTTCATATTAACTTAGATGGAGGAATAAATCAGGTTTGGGTTACTCTCTGGGTTAGTTATTTGTTATTGAAATAAATGCATGGTAATAGATCTGACAGAGGAAGATGTTTCTCTTTCAGCTCTGTGTTTGAGGTACAATTTGCTTTGTTCTGCACTATATTATTTTGATGGTTTTATTCTTCTGCTGGATGACTTCATTTCTCTGCTTCTTTCCAATGTCCGTACCTCTGCCACAGCTGGCTTTAGGATGTGGCTTTGTGCAATAGGTCTCCCTTTTCTTTTTCCCTAACACTGTAGTGCAGGAGCAATTTAAACAACCATCATGAAACAATTTTCTAAACCTTTCCCCCACCCATTTACTACCTCAACTTTTTGGGAAGGGAGGGGAGTCAGTCATTTACGGGGCAATTCCCCAAGCACAATGAGCTGTCAGCTACATTTAACAGCTCAGTTTTCACCTCTGGTGCAGGGTGGGAAGGCGCCCCGGGGTGATGACTAGCTGGACACACCCCGGGGCCGTATTTTGGTATTCCCCATAATTTGGTATTCAGGCTGTCAGCCTGAGCTCCTAAGCAGCACAGCCACAAGTCTCCCCACAAACCATGGTGACCACCTACTGCTTTTTTTTTTTGTCTTGGGATTTTGTCCCCTTTTTGTCCTGGTGGGAACACAAACACCTTACTAGAACATAAGCGGACCCTACACCCATCATTCACCCTTAATCTGCACAGAGATCCCTACCCTTTCTCTTCCCTCCCATTCCCCAAATCCTTCCTACTTTGATACATGGGAAAAGGTAATGCTCTGTTTTCTGCTCCATCATTTTGCTTCTCTTGTGCTCTCTTAAGATTAAGTTTTGCAAGTGCTGTCAGGTTTTCCACTGATCAGAAGCTGTGGCATGAAGCTTTTTCTGCTTCCCCCAACCTGTGTCGGTACTGATGGGACAAAGACTTTTGTGGAAGTGTAGGGTGAAGTGTCAGATGCTTCACTGGGACATTTAGCCAGTGACGCCCTTAACTGTGGCTAACCTGAGCTTGCTTGAGGAAAGACACCAAGCCTCTGTCTTGTTCTCCTGGCAGAGGCAGATGAGTCCCTGCACTATGCCCAGGAGGGCTGGCAGTGGACAAGGAGCAGGATGCTCGAGTACCAGATACAGAGGAACCACTCAAGTCTCCTAAAACTTCTGTCTGGAAAGGGACTCTCGGTTACCCAAGGGATGTAGTTTCACAGTCCAAGGAGAAGCTTCAGGAGGCCAAGCCCCCTTTGCTCTTGCCCCAGCTTGCCCTCACTCTGCAGTGGTGCAGGTCATGGTATGGGGTGCAAGGTGGTGGTGACCAGGGCCAGGGGATCTTACGTTCTCTGTGCTGTCACAGCAAGGGTTGTGTGCAGTACTGGGATGTTGCAGCCAGTGAAAGACGTACAGTTTGGTTAAGACATACCCTTTCCCTTCTTGTCCTCTTGCTTCATCCCTCCCATCCCTCCCTCCCTCTCTCACCCTTCCCTTCTCTTTTGTTTGTCTCCTTCCCTTGTTTTCACTCATTCACTGTCAGGAAGGGCCGCGTCCGAAGGGACAGTTCAGCGCAGCGTGGCAGCGACAGAGACTGGCACCGCCGGCAGCTGCAACAGTGAGTGGATCTCAACCCCTGGGGCAGCTGGAAGCTGGGGACTGGTGCCGCTTGAGCATGAAATGACATGTGGGGTTGAGTGCCTTTGGGACTAGGTCGGGTCTAGTGCATTTGGCAGCAAAGGGATTTTCTTATGTCATGGGAACTACACATGTTTCTACTACAGCAACTCTCTGGGGCTTGTCTGTATGGTGAGATAATATGGGATGAATGCAAAAGTGCTCAATGCAGTCTTCCTCCATGGGTGTTCAAGCTGTGTCTGCACTAGTGGATAGTGTGGTCTGTCCTCTGGCTCTCAGAGCAGTGAGAACAGCACCCATGGCCTCCAAGCTGGGTGGCATTTGCACTGCCCTGACTTGTGTTGTCTTCTCAACATGCGTTTGGATGCTGTCAGGTTGGTGTGGCCATCTGACCGGTTGGACTGTCACATGACAGCCCTGATGCCTTTCATTCGCTAGTCTAGACACAGCCTCGGTGTCTGCCTGGTTGGGTGCTTGCAGATGCGATCGAGTGGATGTCAACCATCACTGCCCCACTGATGCTCCCAGCCCTTGCCCAGAGGAGTGGCAGGCAGCAAGGGATTGGTGTGAGTTTGATGCTCTCAAGGGGTTTGATGCTCTCAAACCCGAACTCAAAGGAGTTTGGTTTTGCCAAGGTGGTGGCTGAGGGGAGTCTTGTGGGGCAGATGAGGACTGGTAACACCTCTGTTCACTCTGCCCTCCCTCCCATAGAGGTGAGTCTTCATCCTGTTGTTCTCACTGTGTGCTGGAGCCTCTTTGCAAGGGTGCTCAGCCTGGTGCATCCTCAGCTGTCAGCAAGCTGTAAGTCTGCTGGGGTGAGCTGCAGAAGCTTGTGAGAGAGGCAAACACTGAACTTCATTGTCCCGTGTGGTTTTGCTGATGGCACAGCAAAGTTTGGGAGCCTTTTCTTGAGTCTGTTTTGGAGGCAGATTGAGCTAATCCACCCAAAGTGGATTTCAGTCTTTGCAGAGTAGTTACAAGCCCTCATAAGTTAAGACAGAAAATTGATGGCTTCCATACTTTATTTCTCAATATCCCCCCCTGTGCCAGAAAGCCCAGAGAAAGGGGCATAAATATTTCCAAAGTAGCCATGGCTGGGACAGATTACTGGGGTCCAATTACCCAAACCTCCCGGTGACATTGCTAGATGATGTGTAGGCTCCTGGCCAGGTGACGAAGGATTAACTGTCCCAGTTGCCCTCCTCATATTGTCACCACCAGTCCTCCTGCCCCAGCAGCAATGGGGATTAGGTAAATGAGTGGATCTTGCACAGCTCTCCCAGGACTCGTGACAGAGCAGGGCTCTGGCAGTTCCTGACTCTTGCCAGGATCACACGGGAGAGTGAGTTTAGATGTCGCTGATTTTACAGGGGATATGTCAGCAGATAAGAAGACATACCACCGAAAGGTGATTTTGTTACATTTATGCCTTTCTGAGACAAAATTGAATTGTGGGGTGTGGATGGGAATTTAGTTCTAAGCACTGATGTAATTTTGTATCCTCAGCTGTGAAGGCAGTTTTTAAAAAATTATTTTCCCCTGTGCCCTGACACTATTTTTTTGCCTTTCAATCATGTCCTTATGACATAACAAATACTGGGGTTGACCTTTGCAATGTGACATAATAATATGTGACTTCTTTATAGCTGTTTTTATCCAAAATGCTTGGCACACTATGAATCTGATCCTGCAACCACTTACCACTGGGCTTAGCACTCACTGCTCCAAGCAATCCCTGGGGAAGCCGGAGGAGCACTCACACACAGAAGTGCACTGCCTGGTATTAGTCGTAGGATCAGACCCCGGAGAAACATAGCACATGTCTGTGAATAGCCACATTTTGGAGAGAGAAAGCCTTGCCCTTTCATTTATGATTTTTGTTCACCATCAGAGTGCCATGCCCAGCACTAACGTGATAGCCTTCTATTAGATAAAATGTCATGGCAGGTAATACTTGGATCATATTTATAGTTATCATCTACAGCACTGTTGCTTTTTTATTTTTATTTTTTCACAGCCCTGAAAGCATGCTAATTAATAAACTCCCTGAGCTTATCCTCCACCATTTGATCCTGCAGAAATTACAGCATTTTATCTCATTAGCAAGTAGGAATTAAAGAATGAAAATGACTCAGGGGTAAAAAGGAGCATAACCACTTTCCCTGTGCATCCCTTCTGAAACTACCTTGCATCATCCCTCAGAAACCCCAAGCTCAGCCCCTTTGAGTTGAGAGAGGACAGGAATACCACACCACTGAATGCTTGGGCTAAAAAATACTTTCTGCTCTGCTACTCCTGTTGTGAAGGGAAGAGCCCAGTTAGGTGCATGGAGAAGAAGAGTAAGATGTCAGCCTTAGGCTGGGCTGCAGGTCCATTCCATGCTACCAATGGCCTCTGCCACCACAGGAAATTCGATTAGTCCTTCTGGGCCTCAGTTTTGTATTGTTAGAAGATGATCCCTGCTCATCTTCACCAAGGAGATTGCAAGGATCGCAGTCGTTATGGTCTTGGGTAAGTACCTTAGAAATGCATAGGTAACCTGTGAGCTGAGACATTTGTAGTACTGGTTCAAGGAGAGTGAATTTTGGAAGTTCTCAGTAGCTGGAAAATGCAAAAAGGGAAGCAGGTAGGATCCTTGCGCCCACCTATGCTTGGAATGTTCAGTATGGGCAGAACCAGGAGAGACACCTGTTCCATTTTCTTGGTGATTGGAAGTGGCTAAATTGGAGGATGGAAACCCACTAACCATCATCTGGTATCTACACACTTCACCATTGTTTGCTATCAGCAGAGCTCTGCACCCCCCCCTCCCCCCCAACCTGAAAAAATAAATTAATTAGGAGTAGAGAGGGCTGGAAGGGATTCCCTGGATCATCAAATCCAATCCCCTCTTGCATCAATCACATCAGATTTATACTTTTCATAATCAAGCACCACTATTAAATGTTCTCCTAAGGGAAGACAGTCCCAGAATCTCATTGCTTTAACTCGTAGATGCTTCTAATTTCCAGTCTTTGCTTAGTCATGGCCTGTTTGTCAAACAGCAGGTACCTGGCACAGAAGCAAGAAGTTTAACACAGTTTTCTTAAAATAACCACCCAGAAATCCTATCCACAAAAAATGCTGAGGTTGCAAAAGGGAACGTGCAAGGTCAGGTAATGATAATGGGGAGGCCTGAGCTCACACTTGCCTCTGCCTTGTAGTACAGACTTTACATAATCACCTGCCGTTCATCTTGTATGATCCAGTTGAGGTACAAGGCAAAAATACTCACAGAACAAAGGAACTTCTTTGATATTCTTCTCCGTAATATTCATTGCATAACCTTCTGTCTCGTTTGCCAGGTATAACTATCACTAAGCTGAACATTTGACTATTTTTTTCCCTTTCTTGGCAGGCTTTTCCATTCCATTTTATTGCTCTACTGTATGAGCCAATACCTGCACAGCAGATCTGAGAAGCCAGTGAGTTGCATTGCCCCATTTTACAAGTTAGGAAGCAAAGTGCAGAGCTGCCAATCATACCAATTGATAGAGCTGCAAGGGCAACTTTCCTCCGCAAAAATGCCCCTGCTTTATTCAGTGCAGTCTTCTCCACCCCGATCTATGCACTTGCTACCCAGCCAGAGCAAAAGGGCTGGTGCAGCAATCTGCCATGTGGCATGTGGTGTACGTTGCAGGCCATGGAGATGATGTGATGCTCTAGAGCCATGACTTAATTGCTTTACAGTCTTGTCTGGTTAGTTAGTAAGAGTGCACAATGTATGGGTGAGAGGAATCAGAGAGGAGAAATGGGCAAGCTGTAAAAGCTCTCTGCTGTCCATGAGTTGAGACCCAGCCCATAGAGGACAATGGCACATGGAGTCGTAGATGCTTAGATCGGGTCACTGCCGCGTCCCATAAGTCCCAGAGTGACTAAGGAGGAAAGCTCACTTGCCAAAAGCGGGTTTGCAGCTAGGATGCTGCAATCCCATGTTTGCTTATTTAACTTGGCAGGTATTCAAGTGAAACACGCACAGAGGGGAGGTGTCATTTCTGATCTAGGTACCAGCATGTGGGATTTTAACTTTCTATTTCAGTGCTCCTGTTTGGAAAAAAAATCCACTCAGAACCCCACCCTCATTTTTTTTTAAACACTATCTAAATGTCATAAGAATCACACAGTGCCCACCTTAATGTTCCTAACAAATTAAAATAATTTATTACTTTATCGTCTGAAAATCATTACCGTGCTTACTTTAAAATCCCAAAGTTATCCAGAGGAAACGATGTCAGCGGGACTAAAATGTGTGCAAATGTATTTTGTTGCCATAAAGATACCAGGAGTCAGACAGGCAGCTCCCAGCCCCTGGGCAACAGGCTGTTTGTTAGTGCAGGAGGGAAGCAAGTGCATCTCACAGTGGGGAGGAAGAAAGTGAATCTCTGGTCTGGTTTTCCTGAAGTTTTGAAGGGTGAATAGCTGGGGCTATGCTTAGTTGCTTTGGATGGTTTCAGAGTGAAGTGTTGGTGCAGTTCCCACGTCTCCCTCACAGAGAGGGTAAGGAAGTGCTCCAGACAGCTCACATCCATCATGGATGAGCTGCTCTGAACTTCTGATCTCAATTCTCCTAACGCAGACAGGGCAGGTGCCTGATCCCCTTGGGCACCCCTGGTGCCACCTTTGTCCTGCAGCTGGCTCTGGATGTGATCCTCCAAATAAGCAGTGCTTAACACAGGGCAGGCAGGAGACATCTGTATCCAGCTCTGAGAAAGCAGCCATACCTGCTGCCCCAGGCAGCCAGTGCACAGAGAGGCTGGGTGACAAAGTAGCCCCTGCTTTGGCCAGGTGACACCAGACACTCCCAGAACGGTGGCTCCTGTGCCAGTCCCTTGCCCCAGTGGAGGTTTCTGCTGGTTAATCCTCTACAGCTTGGGCAAGTGTCAAATGGTTCAAAGATTAATTACCGTTTAAGTGGCTGTATTTCGATCTCTGCAGAAGCTGCAGTGGAAAAGACAGAAGTACTGGGATAATTTACCCTGGTATTACACAGCAGATTACCCTGTACTTACAGGGTCACCAGTAACCATGTAATTAGACCTCCAACACAGGGAAGTCTGCAATAGGTTTCCAAACCACTCCTTTTCCCAGTGTCAGAGAAGCAGAGGGATGGCAGCGAAGTGCAGACTGAAACCTTGTTAGGTACATTTAAAGCTGTTAAGTAGTTTAAAATTCAAGCTAAGGGAGGTACAGTGAGAGGGCAGCAAGGCCACCTGTACCTGTCAGTGAGAGAGAAGAAAAAAAAAAACGACGCAACAGAGTCTAAGAAGTGCAGAAAAGCCAAACCAGATAGGAGGGATTTGAGCGAGCTATGTGTACTGGGGGCCGAATGGCAGCAAGGGCTGCTGCTTTTCAAGCTTCATCAGGGAGAGCTTTGGAAGTGGCAGAAGACTCTGCTGAGCCACACTGATGCATAGCTGCTGGGTCTTACCCCGTGCAATGGTGTCCATGGGGCCATGTGGGATGCCACAGTAGGGATGCCCTGTGGGTGGACACCCTACCTGTGCCTGCTGCCTCCCTGCTGCTTGCTCCAGGTTGCTGTCCTCTGCTTTTCACATGCACCCAGATCAAATGCCTACACCCAGAGCACTTTGAAGAATGACAGATGCCTTTGATTATCAAGCACAAATTCCAGTAGCTCATTGCATTAGCTCTTGGGTGGCTAATAAAGCACTGAGCCTGTTCTGATCAATATACAGCAAGGATTGCTGTAAAGTGAGATTGTGCCCTCCCCCAGACCACATTGCATTTTGTCTTTATAAACCCTGTCCTCTTCAAACCAGGCAGTCCCTTGTGGGGTGGCAGCTCTCTAGCAAGCTTATGGCTTTCGGCGTGCCAGTGAAACAAATGCTCTTCTGAAGCCCTCCATGTGAGGAACCCAAGTCAAAGATCAAAGCGTATGCCTTTACAGCAATCATTATTTTAAAGACAGCTACATGTCCCTGATTTAGCCCCACAAAGATCATCCATAAGGTCAACAGCTTCTAGAGAGGTGCAGCAGAAACAAAGACAGTGTGTGGTAATTGATCGCTGAGGATAGAAAGAGCTATATGTAAATAGTCTGTCTAAAGAATGACCAGAGTGAGGAGATGTGCTACCTGATAGCAAATATTTACAAAGCTGTGAGCTTGAATGCTGGAAAATGTTGAGAGAAGTATATAGAAGTTAGCACAGAGATAATGCGGTGAGGCTGGGGAAAATCACTGTGGCAAGCAGGAAATTTCCATCATATAGGCAAGATTTGCCTGCTTTTTCCTGAGGGAGTCTGTGGGTTGCCCACTGGGATAGATGGATTGGCACCCATCAATACCTCAGCAAATCCTTTAGGGCCCTCCCTCACAAAGGAAAGACAGCAGAATGAAATTAAATAGAGGGTTCTTTCAGCTCTACTCTTCGGGCTGTAAAGCTGTTTCCTACGCAGACATGCGTGTCATTGCCTGTGCACGCTGCATACACATACCTAACGCTCTTGGACTAGAGCGCCTTATCCAGAGGCAGTGAAATCAGCCAAGGTTTTAAGCCCAGCATTTGTAGTCACGTTTCTCCTTGAAGTAAATGCTCCAGCAATGACATAATTGAGAACTGTCCTGTCTGCTCAGCATATGTCTGCAGGGGTCATTCATCCTATCAGACACTGCAGAACATTAGCGGTTTCTTTAGACTCACTTTCTCCTTCCGTCCTTCCTCTTGTGGCTAACCCTAATGCAGAGCTAGTAGCTAGAGACTCCTCTAGGAAAATGCATCCAGTTCAGAGAGCTGACCATCAAGAAGCAGTCCTATATTACAGAAAAACCAGTCAGATGTGTCCTACCGGGTGCTGGGTTTGTGAAATGGTCCCAGTGGGACTCACTGGGGTAGAGCGTCTGGCTGGCTGCAGGAAGGGGAGGAGAACGCAATGAACGATATCTGTGATGGCCTCTTAGTGCTCAAGGGCTTTAATGGCATCTGGGAAGCAGGTTCCTGTGTTTGTGGGTTTGCTTATTTATGTACACTCCTGGCTAAATAAAGTAGGGAGGAAGAATTTTAACACAGTGGTTAAAATGTGTGGGACTCCAGCAACTCCATTCTACTCAAGGACATCTGGAAAACCTGATAAAGAACAGAGGAAACTTCAGTGCACAGAAAGTCTCAGATGGAAAAAGTAAAGCAGAAGAGGATGCAGTGTTTGATTCCTTCGAAGTTTCAAATTTAGCTTGTTTTCCAGCAGAAAATCCTGCAGCCAAACCCCAGCCTCACCTTCTGCACATGCGTTTTGGCTATCACTGGTTTTAGTTCTGCCACTTTCCAGTGCTGCTGCTGCTCCCATCACTGCTGGGCTCAGATGGGTGCAGTCACTTTCTTCGCCCACACCTGTCCTTCTTTAGCTGTTGTCACCATCTGCAGCCCCAGCTCTGTGTGCCACACCACCTTTTGACATATATGCTTCAGGCAGGCTTAGGAAGGGCATGTCCAGGGCAACCTCCCCTGTTTTAGGTCTCAGGAGGTTTAGCCGTTTGCCTCATATATTCAGTATGTCTCTACAGTTGCCTAACCCATGGGGGTGGGGTTCCTTCTGCCATGAAATGCAGCTCTCCTCTCAGCTGTGCCAGAGCTGGCACAGCTTCCCCACTGGCACTGATGAGTTTAATCACATCATTAGTAGGTGTGACACTGCAGCCTCCGATGATGAGCTCTTTATTTTAACACGGCTCGCAACGTGTTTGTCTGAGATGCCATCTGTGCCTGTGCTGCCTTCGTTAGAAGAGAAAGCGTATGCATCTTCTGAAGTTGTTCTGTATTTCTGTGGTTTCCCTGCTGAGAAACCATTGTTCAACTAAAGGGTGAGAACTCGTACCTGAAAGAAAGCACCATCACCCAAAATGCTTAAACAGGCCAAATAAGCCATTAGGAATCTCACTATTGGGAACCATCCTCAATTGTCCTACAGGAAACTAGCTAGAAGAGACAATCCAATTATTTTATTGATGAAAGCTTTTCATCTTGGTAAAGCACTAAGGCTTCCTCCAATCTGAAGGAAGTTTCCAGGAAAGTTTTACTTACTTTTACTAAGTATTTTTAAGTTTTCAGGAAAGCAAGGAACAGATTTCTATTGTAAAAGGACTTTGGATTTTTGTACCCTCTTATCATGATTGTGGATAGAAGTCTCTGGGTTGCCTGCCCATTTTTTAAAAAAACAAAAGATATTATTAAGATTTGTGGACGCAGATCTGAGCATCTAAACTTCCCCCTTAAAAAAAACTCCATACTTAGCTATATATTTCTATAGAGTCCCCTTGATCAACCGATGGGCAGCATGCTCTCTGTGTTGTGCTGCTACTTAGCAAGATTCGGAAATGATAAACCAGTCAGGAGCTGCCAGATCAAGGTCCAGCTGCATGTAAAGCAAGGGACTGTTTCTATAGGGAGACCCCATACCCTGCATTGTATTATATTTCTGTCTGTGTGCTGCTAGGCCTGTGCTCAGTGAATCTGACATTAACAAGAAAGAGATTTCCAAACAATCCAGCCTAATGAATTTTGAATATTATTATGATGAATGCCAAGGCAGTTGAACTGATTATCCAGCATTCAGAAGTTAAGTAATGGAGCCTTATCTAAATCATGTGTAGTCGTCAGTCAGGAATGGCTCTGACTGCAGACAAAGACGCAGCATTATTGGTTACCCAGAGAAGAGTCACTGTCAGGACAGAGAGAAGGACGATGGAAAGGGAGATTGTGAGATACTGATCTGAAAGCATTTTAGTGTACAGTGATCACACATGCAAGTGCTTTATTGGTGCTGTTTCTTAAGCTGCATTTTTCAGGCCATTTTCAGACTTTGCTATGATATCACCAGGTTAAGATTTACTGGGCAAATCTTATTCCTACTTCCCAAAACCTGGAACTGAGCTGGTTTTTGTTCTTTGCATCACCAAAAAAGCAGAATCCCAATAGATGCGTTTCTTGCATCATGATGGTTTAACTTAGCCTCTATCTGATTAGCTTTTGAGCTATTAAACACTTCTTGTAGTATTACCAGCTCACTGCAAAATGATAATGTAGATCAGTCATGGACAATTTCTGTTGGTATTTGCAGTCTTCACAGACTACAGATCCCCTTTGAAGTCAGCACTAGCTGACAGCTGTGCTGTTCCTTGGGGATTGCATGTCTCTGAGCATGTCTGTCCTAAAAAGACTGTAGATCTCCAGCCTGGTGGACATAAATTGATAAATCTATATGGTGCCTGATAAGCTATCTGATGGCTGTAGCCTGAATAGGCTTAGTGGCCTTCTCAGCTTCCGCTGTTATCTGGGAAGTGAGCAGTAGAACGGTGCCTTAGTTGGTATCTTTTGAACAGCCTAGATGTGGCACCCATGTTGTGGCTATGGTGCAGAAGACACCATCTGCACAGCTACCCAGTGCCAACCCACAGCCAAGCAGTGGGACTCCTGGTCTCCCACCAGTGAATCCTTCCCCAGTGCTACCACTTTGGGGTTTTGTTGTTCTGGGCTACAAGAAGCTTTCAGTAAGTGGCCCAGGGGATGAGGAGGCTGATCACCTCTCCTTCACCTGGGAATGCTCTATCAGCAATTGTTAGGACAGGAGACTGTTAGGACCTGGTGGTGGCCTTGGCAGACCTCTTTACTAGGTGCTTTGCAAACTGTGTCTGCTCTGCTCCCACATCTCCCCAGCTGAATACAATGTGTCTGGAGTTTCTCACAGTTTATGTCCTGGTGTAAGGGATCATGGCATTTGGAGCATGGAAATGAGAAACTGCCTTTTGTTCCTCCACAGGCTGGTTGTGCAGCCCTTTCCTAGCAGTGGGTACTGCTGCTTTGAGTTCTGGGAAGAAAAGGGGAGGAGTGAACTGCGGTAAGGAACACACCAAATAGATTATTGGCAAACATAATTAAAAATATATGCGCGATTACTCCTCTGTTTCCCTTTTCTTAACCATCCTCTGCATTACCTCTGGCATTTTTAGATGGCAGATAATATAAATGAGAGGACTCTTGGGTACAGGCAGCTCTAAGAGCAGCAGTGATTTATCTCAGGCTTTTTTGAGGTAGCAGAATTTACCTCTAGCTACAGCCACCCCTCCATGTCTGCCCCATCTCATTTGCATAAGTAATTGGCAGCTTGTTAATGGCTCATTAGGAATGCTGAAAACCGTGGGATTAAAACACAGTCAGTGGAGCAGAGATGAGGGGAAGGTGGAGAAAGGCCACTGTCCCTGCTTGCAAATTACACCGCTTGCTTCAATGTGATTCAGAATTACAGGTCATAAAGCAACTAGATTGTTAAATGAAGTAAGGAAAAACAATGTCAATGGCAGGCTTTATTTTTAGACTCATGTTTAAACACAGTGTGTGCATCTGGGGGGAACAAACAGTCCCTTGCCAAACAGTACTACTGACAGCAGGAAGGTCTCACCCCCTTCTCAGCTTCACATTAACCCTGCCTGGTCAGTCTTTCCTGCTCCTGAGCAAGTCCATCTGGCTCCTTACATCATCTCATAGCAGGGACATTTGGTTCCTTTCCCCATGCTCTCTCTGGGTAAATCCAGCCCTTGTGGAAGCAGGTGACCTGCATCTTCCTTGCTTTGGGCAAGGCTGGGACACCCAGTGCAGTTGCAGGTAACTAGGAGCAACAGCTACGGATTTCTTTGTGCATTCTGTAAATCTTCAAAACCTCTCCCTGGTCCCTTGCAAATTGCTGGGAGGTGTCTTCAGTCACAAGTATGCAGGGCAGCAAGTCCCACACTGAAACACTGCCAGAGCCTGCAGTGGAAGATGTGGTTGGTGTAGAAAGTGAGGAGTAGGAGAGGATCCGCTCTGCCATTCCCAGAAAACGAAGCACGCACATGCAGAGTGCTGCATGGTGTGTACACAATAAGTCAAATAAGTCAAAATGTTTAGTGGAAGTTTTCTGTTATTTACTGGTTTTAAGCTCATGTTTGGCACTGGATATGACAGCAGTGACAGCAAAGGCACAAGACCTGAAGGCAAGGACTCTCAGGGCTATGCTGAGAGTTTGCAGTGATGGCTTTTGGATCACTTAGAAGCAGCTCAGCCTAGGGGCTGGTACGGCCATAACACATGATGCCTTTCAGTCAGGAGAGCACTTTTGGGAATTTTTAAGGCCAGAGTAATTATGGTAGTGGTGCAGTCTCAGTATAGCTAGCACCTTTCTTTCTGGATATGCTGAAAGGAAACCACAGCTAAAGTACTCTGGAATCACATCCAGTCACAGTCTGCAGTTAAAATTGGTTACCTCTGATGTTATCTACTTGGGTAGTTAGGAGTCTTAGTAAAGTGGTAGTTAAACTGCAAGGTTCAGGATAGCTCATGTTCAGCAATGCTCAGCTCTGCCTGGTATATCAGAGTTAATCCCCCTGCTTTGCAAAAGGTGCCCAGGAATCTGTCAGGACTCACACAAGCTAAATACAGGCACACCTGATAAATATCTCTCAGTGCTGCTGAATCCAGCACTGAAGGCAAGGAAGGAGTGTCTCCTCCTGGATCTCCAGCCATGAGCACCTACTGCCCTTTGCTTTGCTCCTGGAAAGCCATCTTCTCATGCCCCGTCCTGATCTGACAAACTTAGCTCACAAAGGCATGAGCTCCAGCAGTTTTGTTTGTTGTTTGTTTTTCTTCAAGAGCTCAACTTAGCCAAACAGAGGAGCTTTTCCTGCTTCTTGCTTGAATTGCCTTTTTTTTTTTTTTCCCCTTGTGTTCTCTCAGGTCACCCAGCCACCTGTGGCTCTTATTCATACAAGGCTGTCCAGAACTGCTAACATATCCTGCCTGCAGCAGGAATCCGTGTGTCCTGATGGGGACATACATCTGGCTGCTGGGGGAAGGTTCAGAGCTAAGTATCTTCCATGGATCACCCAGCTTCTAGAGCTGAGGTCTAAAGGACATATGCTCTGGTGCAGCCCAGCCTGGGATGAAAGCCAGGTTTGCAATTAAAGAAGATCCCAGGTCTTCCCTACCTACAGCAGTAGGAACAGAAACAGCAATCAGAGAATGTGTGTCTTATCATTAGGTCAAGACATGGTCTCCACTACTGCTATGTGATTCTGTGTAAATTTTTCTGCACATAAAAAGGCAGTTCAAATAATGCTGCACCGTATGAAGACACCCACAGTGGTTCTTGTGACTTTTCCAAGGCAGAAGCAGGAGCAGAGCCTCCCTGAATTGTGCCAGGAACAGGAAGAAAGATGTCAAATGACCAAGGAAGCAAAAGCCCTGGTTTATTTTTTATTTTGTTTCAAAGCTGTGAAGGAAACAAAACAAAAAGGAAAATAAAGCACAGCCTTGGAGTATGCCAGAGACCAAGTTCCATTCATAGCTGAGATCCATGAAGCAACCTTCAGCTGTGAGCATGGAGGGAATGGCTCAGTAGCTGAATGATACTTCAGGCTACAGTCCTGGAGCCGGGATGGGGAAAACAGGGCTGCCCACCAAGATCTGCCTTTAACATGTTAGAATCTGGACTTCCAACACATCCAAAGTTCTCATGAGTTCGTGCTGATTTCTGTGGTATCTCTTAGTGGCCCAGACTGTAGATATGTTGCAGTGTTCACCTGAACACTGCTGCTCCACTACCTGCTGCTGTACTGTCAAACTCATTGGGGATAACAAGTCATCTTTTCCCTTCCTAATCAGCTGGATGTCATTCAAGAATCTGGGACAAGGAGAAGCTTACTCCCCAGACACCAGCTTTCCTTGATAACAGGCAAACCTCAAGCCTTATAATACTACTTGTACATAGCACTTATACAGCTTTACATCGTCAAAGTGCTGTACTAGCATTAAGTAATTATCTTTCTCCCTAATGGCCATTAACGCTGGCCTTTCATGAACCTCCCCCAGCTCCCCAAGGTTCATATCTAATACAGTAATATGCTGCTCAAAGGGAGTGGCTGGTTATCTTGCAAGTCTATGGACTTGGATGTGTAATGAGGCTTCAGAGCAGAGGCCAGGTGCCCTGGAGTATCAATAACATGTGTCTGTAGCTCAGGTCATGCACTTGGGTGTATCCATTAAGAAAGAGATGGAAACAAGCAGGTGATACTGCAATCTTGAAACGGAGACAGAAGAAAGAAACTTTGGCCGCTCAGAGGATATGCACTGATTGCTCTATTTATTATCAGGATAGTACTACAAGCTGAAAGAGCAAAGCACTGGGAATAACATATCAATGTGGGTATGAGGAGTTGATCTAGGGAGAGAAAGTTAGAGAGCACAAAATGTCAAGCAGAGCTAGACAGCCATGGCAATGGGATAAAGAGGCCAGTCTGCAGGTCTATGAAGCATTACAATAACAAGGAGAAAGAGCAAGTTTGGCAGCATCATAGGATTTAAAGAGAGGAACAGAAAAGGATTTATTGCCTTATTTGCTTGAAAGCAAATCCTTCTTCCAGTTTGGGTTGTGACTCCGGGGGAGCTGTTGCAGTGCCACTGTTTGAGGACATTAGCCCCCCCTTAGGGCCCTCTAAAAGATGAACATGCATGATAGCTGGGCTCCCCCATCCCTGGCTCCCAAGGGAAATGGAGAAGGATGGAGTGGAAAGATGACATGACTGTTTGGGACAGGCCTCAGATGTAGCATGCTTCTGACAAACATCAGTCCTGCATGGTCACTTATTTCTGAAACCTGCCAGGCCCACCTCTGAGCAGACACTTGGCTGAAACAAACATTCATTTTCTCTTCAAAGATACAATAATGACTTTTTCCAAAGCCAAGGACATGCCATGTAAACCAGCTTTGTGAAAGGAAAAAAAAGCAATGGCTTTTTTTTTTAATCCTGATTTAATAACATCTTTTTGCTTTTATGCTTCTGTCGATGGCTGGTCCTGTAAAACAAGTATGTAGCCATGGGAATCATGTGCAAGTCTACAGTCGCGTAACACGGATCACAACCACTACGTGTTATGCAAAGGATTTCTGTCACCCTGGACACACTCTGCTTCCAATGGCATCAGTAGCACAATCCCTCTGTGCTCAGCTCTAAATCATTTTGCTACATCAGCAAATAACAGAGTATGGCTGACTGCAGACCAGAAAGACTCGACTTTGTGTTCACTTACTATACAGCTTCAGAGCAGATCCTTTCCCTGCCTTCCTGCATCTGTTTCCTCATCTGTGAAATGGGAATTTTAATCCTAATCAGTTTGTGAGAGAAGCAGTAAGGGACAGTCAAAGGCAATGCGTTAAAATGTAATAGTCAGCCTTATGTGCTAAGCTAGACATTGGAGTGGTTTTATGGTACAGTTTAATTGATGCCTGTTCTGCTTATAGCTGGCTAGTAAGTGCAAGACAACATTTGCTCTCAAGAAAGTGGCACCCTTTTTGAGATGCAAAGAATTCTCTGCAGAGAATACCTATGAGCATATCTGAGCCATATTTTTGGATCCACACATTTCTGGGTGTTGCTTGGAGTATTTTTTTTTGCCCTCCATATTAATTTTATTATTATTGCCAGATTAATTTTTAGGAAAAGATATGTCTCGCAAGACATACAGGGCTGGGAGGAATGCTTTGGTGTTCTTTGGACTCCACAATATGAGCTAAGCCAAGACTATATTTTCAAGTCCTTGGGATAACCCTTAACTGTGTATGTCACTTTACTGGTAGTTCTACACCAGGATGTGTCTAGAGGAGGCCAAAGATCTCATCTTTATTTTAGCTTATTAGAACTAAGATGAGACTACTGGCTTCAGTGCTCTGCTTTCAGGGCCAGATCCTTAAGCGGTGTAAATCAGGGCACACCTGTTCAAGCAATCCTGCTGTAATGCTGCTTGTGTAAGCTGAGGACTTGCTTCATAGACTCTGAAGTGCTGTAAGACCTGTTCAAAAAGGAGTTAACTGTGCTCAACACAGTTGAGTGTACAGCACTATGTGTAATCTCAAATGATCCTGCAAGATTCAGGATATCACAGATGTAGAGACCATTGCAATGAGTAATCGTCTTGAGATTGCTGGAAAACTGGAGAGTTAGTGCTACTTAAAGGAGAATAAAATAAGCATTAGTACAAAGCAGTTTTTGCAACAATCAAGGTTGATGTATGTTCTGTTGATAACATTTCCTTGGAGCCCTTCACAAGAAAGGGAAGCAACTTGTAAAAGCTGGGAATGCAGGGAAGAGCTAAAATTGCAGCCAGGGTTTCAAAAGAACAAAGAAAGAAAAGCCTATTTCCATTCCCATTATGGGAGAATATTCCTGGGAGTTCAGAGCAGCAAGCTGAGACCAAACCAAGCCATCTCTAAACAGGAGGTGTACAGCTGCAATGAGATTTTTATCTTCATCCATCACAGTTCTGAGCACCTCCGCACTTAGGAAGGAAAGATGTTCCTGAGACTTTTAAAACTTCTTTTTTATTTTTTTTTTGAGGGAGGGTCTGTTTCAGAGTTAGAAAAAGGGCTGGTCTGCAGACCTCTGAGTACAATATTGCAAGCCTGAGTCCAAATTCTGCAAACCCCAGAGAAGTCTGACTTGCACCCTCTGTGCAGAAAGCCTGCTAAGCATCATACCCATTTCACACCTGATTCCAACACACCTCCCCAGCACCCTCCCTCTGCCTTCCAAGCACTGCACTGTGTCTCTGTACTGACCCTTCCCCACAGTAGTTCTGCTTTAATCAGGCAAAGAAACCTGTGTCAGGTTGGAAAAACAGGCAGCTTGGAGGAAGGCTTTTGTTTGTACCAGAAACATTTTCATCCAAGCAAGCACAACAATCTCATTATTTTGAATAGCCACACACATGCTGGAAGGAGATATGAGACACCTTCTCCCCTGACCCTTTGTAGGACCAGAGTGATTTTTGCCTATTTGATTCAGTTGCAGTGCTACAAAGTTATTAACATTTGCTTTATTTGGTGTCCATAATGAGACAAGCAGTTTTCCAAGCAGCCCCACAAGACTGCTCTTTCTCATCACCAGTAAAACTTCGGACACTTTACCGTCAGAAGAAACAAGTGCTGGAGACTTGCAGCCATAGTGCTTCCAGCACTGGCTGGTCTTACCAATTAGGTATTACCCCACAGATGGTGCTTATTATGTAGAAGGACAGAACAGAGAAAAACTTGTCCTGCTCAGACACACTTGTTTTGAAATCTCTAGTCAATCTGAAAGTAAACCCATCTGCTTTCCAACTGTGTGCATGTCTACCTGCTGTAGACCTGCTGGATTCATGTGCCTTAGGGAAGGGTAGACCTTGATTGAGAAAGTGCCTTTCCCTGGCTTGGCATACCCCAGTGGGACTTGGCCCATAGTCTCTTCCATTTCCAAACTCTCCAAAGGCACTGGCTTTCCTGGCTCCATTAAATGCTGGGCATATCCCTGCCTGTAAGAGCCTGTTCTTTACAAACAGACCGCCTTTTTGCAGTGCGGTCCTGCAGTCATTTACATATTCAAAGCACTCTTTGAAAAGGCCTGTAGCACAATTTTATGAGCACAAAATCTTTCATGCAATTAGGTGATGTGCAGATGCCTGAAAACCTAAGCAAAGAGGGATGAACCTCACGCTGTATTTCTGGTAGGTGCAAAACTCAGCTCAGTACTTTCCAAATGCTGTCTCTTGCCTTGTCTCATGGTTCACCAGACTGTAGGGTTGGAGTATTCTCTTGGTATTTTGTCATTTGATTCTTTACAAGGCCATTTTGGGAGGAGAGGACATAATTTATCTTGATAAGATGCACTCCCTATCCATCATGTTAACCAGGTGGGATTGGTGTGTAAGCCCATGGGCGGTGAGGGAAGCAGTAGCCAGCCCAACCTTTTTGAACAGCTTCTTGTTGATGTAGCTCACAGGGAGGCCCTGCATTTGTCCACATCTTATCAGGGCTGACCCCTTCCTCAGGGCTCTCATCACTTAGATTTCCTTGTGCTTTTGCCCTCACCCAGGTTGGAGGACACACCATGCTGCCTATCCGCTGGATGCCTCCGGAGAGCATCATGTACAGGAAGTTCACAACAGAGAGTGACGTTTGGAGCTTCGGGGTGATCCTCTGGGAGATCTTCACATATGGAAAGCAGCCCTGGTTTCAGCTCTCGAACACAGAGGTACAACAGTGCTGAGACACATCAGCTGGAAACTACTTGTTACCATCTCTCTAGATTGCTTGCAAAGCAGTTTGTACATAGAGGGTCCCCTCCTCAGCACTTCCATGGCTTTGCCATGGGAAAAGTGTCATCATCGCTGTTTAAGAGCCGGGGAAACTGAGGAATGCAGGAATCAAAGGGCTCTGCTAAAGCCTCTTCCTCAGTCTCTCCATTCTAAGTTCCTGACATACCGCTGCAACAGCCACATCCAGTAAACTCTTGGGGTGCTATCAGAACTGGGTACACCCAAATCACTGCTGGGATCTCTTTCTCCTTTCTTGTTGAGGCTCTTACTGCAGTCATCAGGATGTTAGAAAGGGTTTGAAGCCTGACATATAGCATGTGGCACATCTTTTTTTTCCCCAGAAGTACCTGTTATATGATTTGCTCCATTTTCATAAAGGAGCTGTTTTGTCCTTGTTGAATCTTTGACTGCTAAAAGTTGCAACCCACCAGCATAGGGCTGTAGTGTAAAAGTGTTGAGGGAAGGCTGGCTGGGATTAGCAGAGTGTCAGAGCTGAGGTTTGAGGCACATCAGCAGAAATGCATCAGAAGATATTTTTTTCTCAGAATCGCATGGGGTGTTACAGAAGAGGAACAAGATACACTGACATAGCAGTGTCTGGGAACCTTGCAAATTTTTATCCTACCGTGTATCTAATGGATTTCAGAATTTTCACCTTTTGTAATGAGAAATGTGCATTTTCTGCTTTCTGGATACAGATCCCTTAATTAAGTGAGTTGCCGAGATGGCAAATCCAAGGTGTTGCTTTACAGCTCTAATACTTGCCCATTCGTGTGCTCAATGGGGCCTGACTGTATATCCCAAAGTAGCACACGCAAACATTTTAGAGACGCAAACAATGGAATCGACAGCGACAGAAGTTATTTGTCATGCTATTTAATGAGCTGCTCTTGCATTTCCCCGGAAGGGTAAATACAAACACACATAAATGGGCACATGTACTTGTACATGGGTGATAGGCATGCTGGAACGTGACAGTTCAGCTACCCCCATGCTTTCTTCCTCGGTTTCCTTTTCAGGGAACACCTAAGAATAGTTACCCTCAACCTTAAGGGAGGAGGGCTGGTTTGAAGTCATCCCTGGAAAAAAGTATCTGGTCCTTTCCTATTACTGTATCCACTTCTTTTGGAGAGTTGAGGACTCCCACCCCAGACCACCTCATCCTGGTGGGAGGGGGAGACACGTTAGCTCTCATCCGGATCATTTGTCACAGTTTGTGCGGAGGTGGTTGTAGAGGACTGACACTTCCACTAGCCATTGGGTGGTGAGGTGTCAGCTCAAGTCTTGGTGGCACCCTGGCCACAGCTGCAGAGCCCCATGGAGAGGCAGGTTAACCAAGTCTGTGCCACACTCCAGGCTGCCCGGACCGGACCATGAGCAATCACCAGGCTGGCTGAGCATTGCTGCTGCTGGGTGCGGGCATTAACAAGGCTGGGATGCCTGCTCCCTCCCTGCTGTCATATCTGTGTGGCCTCTTACCCCCAGAGAGTTTTTAGCAGTATTTTTCAAGGCTGGAAGTGACCCTTCCTGAGCAGAGGAACGAGGCAAGGCACCACCTCATCTGAAAGCCTCAGCCAGTCCATTAACTTTTGTCTATGCCCTTCCTTTGCCCTGGAGAGAAAGGGCCCACCACGGGGCTCCTGTGCATGTCCAGGATGCCCTGTGAGAACCCATAACTCACCTCCTCCCACAAGTCACTGCTGCCAGCAGTTTTATGGCAGTGCAGGGTTCTCTGCATGCTGTGTCTACCTCCTTAGCTTTCAGCAGGTCCTAATCTCTCCCCTCTGTATTTATATGCAAACAGCAAAGCGATAAGTATCTGTTGAGCTATGTGGCAGGCCCATTACTATTCATAAATGATAAATTCCAAACACCCCTTGCTGGGTGGCTTCCCTCAACACACTGCTTGGGATCTGTGTTTATCTGCAGAGCGTGGCAGGTCACTTGCACACTGCAATGCTGGGACTCATCAACTCCACCCAAGGAGGCCAGACAGTAATAGCATCTCTCTGACAAATCATACCTCTCTTCTCTTTGCATCCATTCCTCTGGTGAACAACACACAGACACTTAGGGGAGTCCTTTCCAATGCCATCCCTCTGAAGAGACTTTAATGCTATCCAAGAGCTCACATTTCTCTCATTAGCCTCACTGACCTGACCCAGAACAGATGTTAGCACCACAATTTTTTTTTTCTCTATCACAGATGTGATTTGAGATGAAATTTCATTCTTTTTTGTTGTTTTTTTTTTAATGTCGAAATGAGCAAAAGCTGCCCTTGGAGATGAAGGTAGGAAAAGATGCTCTGAACTCTCCCTTGTAGAACTCTCCTGGGCTTTGAAATGGAAAGGACTCTTGATTTTCAGGGAAGGAAAATAGCATTTTAGCTGTGCAAAATATTATCTTAGTTTGGCTTTTTTAAGTTTGGTGGGTTTTTTGGGGGGTTTTGTTTGTTTTTTTTTTGGGGGGAGGGTGTTTGGTTTTTGTTTTGTTTAAAATAAAACATTCCATTTGCTTGTGACCCACTGTTTAGAGAGTGTATTGAGGTAGGTAGGTGTCAAAGGAACAGGTTTTAGGGAACTGCAAAACTGCAGCTGGAGACGAGCTTTTCACTGTAAAATTTTCATTAACGACACACAAACAGGTGAGTGCTGAGGATCTGCAGACTTTGTGACTTCTCAGCCTTCTTTCTCATTCCCTAAATTGTACCACATCAGCCAAGAACTAAATAAGACCACATATCCTCCAGGAACTGCCCAACTGGTGTTCAACATCATAGTTTTCTTTCTTTCTTTCAGGTCATTGAATGCATTACCCAAGGCCGCGTTTTGGAAAGGCCTCGAGTGTGCCCCAAGGAGGTTTATGACATCATGTTGGGCTGCTGGCAGAGAGAACCTCAGCAACGGCTCAACATCAAGGAGATCTACAAGATCCTTCATGCTCTGGGCAAGGCCACACCAATCTACCTGGACATCCTTGGCTAGCAGTGGCCACTTGTTGAAAGTCCTTCCCTCCGTCCTTCCTTCCCTCTCCCCCTCCCAAGTCCTTTGGCCCTCAGCTCCCAAGCAAACATCTTCATATAAACTCAAGTGCCTGCTACACATAAAACACTGAAAAAAACCCCAACAAAAAACAAACAACAACAACAAAAATCAAACCAAGATAAATCTCACAAAACAACAGCCTGTAAGGCAGTTTGGCTTATATATATTTATAGATATCTCTCCATATATAACTTCCACAACAATACAGAAAGAAGCTGCTGTTACAGAAAACTATAAGACTAAAAAAAAAAAACAAAAAAAAAAAAAGGGAGAAAAAAGTACTTAAAAAGATATATATCATTTAAATAATAGAGAAAGAAAGGAGAAGGTATCTTTGCCCTGCTCAGTGAAGCAGTGAATTGTAACCCTGCTATGAGTATGGTTTGGGCTGCTGGGCAGAGCTCTAGACTGGTTATGGCAGCGCTGTTATCCTGGGTAGGAGCCCCAGGAGGAAAGCCTTGCCCTGGTTGTATGATATGCACTGAATTTGTGAAATTAGTCCTCCCTTTTTGCCCTTGTCTCCCTCCCGCCTTCCCAGCCCACAGGTGATGGGCACAAAGCCAGGGTAGTGCCCCTGAGTGAACTCTCTTTTACCAACCTCCTCCATCCCTCTCAGCCCTTCCCCATCCCTCTCTGCCTTCCTGCCTTTTTCCTCCCTCCAACATTTCAGGACAATTTTTCTAATTTGCTGATTCTTAAACGTATAGACTCAAGGCTTTTGAACACACAGTCAAAGGATTGTGGCACCTACGGGTAAAACACACTGGGAACCAGCTGTCCTCCTGCAGACCGCAAGCTGGCCCGACCCAGAACCTCCTGCCCCACGGACCAGCTGCTTCCAGGGCTGGGAGACCAGTGGGACCAAAGCGGCTGCGTGAGGGAGTTGACGGGGGGTCCTGGAGACCCAGTCCCAAATCACCCCCAACCCATTTCAGTGTGTGAGTCAAGGAGAGCTGTATGCCCAGGACGTCCAGCGTGGGAGGCGACTTTGGGAGGAACAACTGCCCCATCCCCACTCCTCTTTTTTTCTCCCCACCCTTCACGTTGTTGAGCAGCCACGGGGTTGTCTCCCTCCCTCAGCTATCTGCACCAGGGCCAAATTGGTCCCTAGTGTAAACCTTCAGCAGACAGGGTTGAATCCTAGCTCCCCTCATGGGGGAAAGGCTGCAGCATGCAGACAGCTGGGAGCATGCCTGCATCCCGGCTGGGCATGACTGTAGGGTCAGTATATCCCAGTGCTCTTCCTCCTCACCCTCTTCCCCTCCCCATCACTGCCCCATGCCTCAGTCCAAGCCTCAGGCACAAGCCAGCGGGGGACAGGGAGTGGGACAAGGCTTCTGAGATGGCTGGGAACCTACCAGCACCTGCCTACAGCCCCCTTGCTATTCTCCTCACGTCCCCATCCCCTGAAAGGATTGATGCATCTGCCTTTGAGCTGTTGTGAAATGCAGAGGCTGAAGAATAGCTCCACAGGCAGCCCCGGGAGGAGGGGGAGGGAAGGAGGAGAAGGTGCCTTCAGGAGCAGCCAGCTCAGTGGATGGCCGCAGCAGCCAGCCTTGCATCTCAATGAGGATAAAGACCTGACAGGCAGCAACAGGGTGGTGGGGACAGCAAGGGAGAGACTCATCCTCCCTATTGCCCATATCACTTGAGCAGGAAATAATCCCGACCTGGGGAGATGCTGAATGCTGTCCTTCCAGACTGGGCTGAGACTACAAAACTTTTCTGGGTCTTTTTTTCATGTGAGTAGTGGAGGATGAGGGGGAACCTCAGTTTGACAGCTGTGCTCAGGAGCTCAGGAGGCCCAGAGCAGGCGGCACAGGCATTGTCAAGGCAATTCTGAGAAGGCAACAACTGCTGGCACAAAAATAGCTTTGCTCAGTTGTGGTGCTTGCCTAGAAGGGAATGCAGATGTGGGAAGAGGAGATGGAGAAGGGATCTTAGCTCCTTCCCCACAACCAGAGTAGTATTCATGGCTAGGATGCAAGGGGAGATAGGTGGCTCTTTATGACTGGCTATTGAAAGGGAAGATTTTCTATCCTCTCCTCATCGCCCTTGTCTCACGCCAGTCTCTACCTCCCATCCACAGCTTTGGTGTGTCCTGGTTTATGGTTTCAGACAGCATCAGGGGCCACTGCTACAAGGAATTTTGTGGTGGCAGCAGTGGCCATGGCTTTATTCTGTGTTTGTGTAAAGAGCAGTGCAAGCCTGGGGTGAGAGATGATGGGTGGCAGTAACAATGTGGGAGTAAGGATGTAACCTTTGTCTGCATGTTAGTGAGGTCTAGGCTAGTGGGTCAGACTTGTGCCAGTGGAGACTGGGCAGACTACCACTGAATAGGCACCAGCAGCTCACAGTATGGACACCAAAAATGGCATGGTCAGGGACAGGGGTGTGGACCAGCACCAGGAATTCACACCCAGGAAGAGTGTACCATGCCACTCTTCAATAGCAGGGTCTTGCTCCTTTGAGAGAGGACATCCAATTTTCCTCATCTGCCTACTTAGGTCCACCTTTGAAAATGAAAAAGATTAGCTGAAGTGTTGCTAGCCTAGCCTGTCTCTCTTTGCAGACTTCTTTGGCTAAATAAACTAGAGAAAAACTTCTTTACTTTGAGGATGATGGAGCCCCAGAACAGGCTGCCCAGATAGGTTGTGGAGTCTTTCCCTGGAGATACTCTAAACCCACCTGAACACAAACCTGTGCATTTTGCCGTAGGTGAATCTGCTTTAGCACAGGGGTAGGACTATATGATTTACAGAGGTCACTTCCAACCCGTAGCATTCTGTACAAGAGGAGAACAAGCGATGGATGTGAATTGCTCAGTGTCTCCAAAAGAAGACCCTTCCCTGGGGCTGCCTGTCTCTTACCCGACATGGCTTCTTGCTCTTGTGGCTCCCAGGCATTGTGCCAGATTGCACAAGGTACACCCCTCTCTCTCATTCTTGTGCACTTATTTATTTTTTGGCCAGTGTCATGGGCCTTTACACTATCAAATCACCTACAGACACTGTTCAAGGAGATTCCCGTGTTACTGTTCTGCACAGCAGCTACATCCTCTTTTCCTTCCTTCTTGCCTCCTTCCCCTCTTCCACAGCACCCCCTGCCCTTTTTACCACCTCTTTGTATAATCACAACAGCAAGGCATGCTCAGGAGCCAAGCACAACACCAACACTTGGTGCTGCATGTCTATGAGAGGCAAGATGTGAAGTGGCTGAGACTAAGATTCAGGCTGTCTGACCGCTTTACTCTTAGCCCCAGCTGAAGTAACTGCCTCCAAAAAAAAAGGTCCTTTTGTAAAAGTTAATTGTGAACAATTGCTTAGAAGAGTGGCATAAACTGCAGTGCTGTAGTGTGGCATCTCCCTGGCTACTGCTGCTGTTTATGCTCCTTGGCTTGCTGGTGCTGAATGGAGGTTTTTTGTTGCGGAGGAGGAGGCTGTTTTGTGTTGGAAGACATGATGAAAACTGCTGTGTCCCTTTTTGTCATGACAGTTTTGGAGGGGAAGAGAGAAAGCAGCTGTGTTGAGTTCTTGGTGAACACCCTGAGACCTCATTTGCAGAAACACTTTCCCTGGAACAGAAGCAGAGCTGCCCATCAGCATGGCTGATGGTGCTCTTCCCTGTAGGAATATGGCCTTGGGGGTGGCCCCACTGCATGTGAAGGGAGGATGAAGAACAGATTTGGGGGAAACACAGAGTGCCATAAATCTGAGTGTGGAGACTGTTTGGAGGCAAAGAAAAATGAGTTCCTGCTCCTCCATTTCCAGATACTTCCCATTGACCTGCCTTAAAAGTAGAAAGCTATCCCTGACATCTGGGAACACTGACACATCTTGCTCATCTCTGAGACAAGCCCAGCCTAATTCCCAGCATGCCTAGGCAGATGTTCCCACCACCCAGCCTCTTTTCATCTGCAGTTTTCTCAAGGGGCTGTTGAAAGGGAGCTGTGAGGAATACTGGTCTGAGCACTGCTGAGAAGGGGCCATGGGGTCTTCCCTGTCCCAGCTGCATCCTGCTCCCTAAAAATTAAAATTGTTAACACCAACTCAGTCACCGAAGGATGTCACTAAAATGATGCTTTGTTGGAGGTGAAGGTGCTATTTTGATGCATGGTACAGAAGGCATTCATATGCCAGGGCTCCAAACTGTGGGCAGTAAATGTGGTTCCAGCCTTAGCATCTCATCTGTGACCTGTCTTGTCTTCTCCAGATGTTACTTTTCCTTCCAACCCAGTCTGTCAAGCTGTAAGATGAAAGCTGAAATGTAGCAAAGGGAAGACAGGCTGCCAGACTGAAAGGCCATCCTGTCTCCCACAAAGCTTGCCCACCTGATCTTCTGACATGACCCTCAATGCATGAGGGTGAAAAAGAGCCTCATTTCAGGCCTGTCCTTGGGTCCTCAGGGAGTTGAATTGCAGACAAGGTGACTCTGAGAACATGTGCTGCACAGACCAAGGTGAAAAATCTGGAATGCTTTTAAAGAGGCTTATTGCTTGAGAGACATCGCTAGCTTTGAGCTGTCTGATTGTCCCCATGAGTGGGTGGAACAAGGTGAGACAATATGTGGAGAAATAAAAAAGCCAAGGAAAGGAAAAGGCTGGTTTTAGAAGGCGAGTACCTTGGGTAGGGAAATTGATACTGGTTTTGGGAGCATGGCATAGAATTTTAAGTAGCACAGTGGATACAAGTGAAACCAAAAGAAAGTAGCTACACACTGGAGCTCCAGGGAATGTTAGCTATAACACTGGTTTAAAACAGAGACAGAAACCATTGAAAGCAGGGGTCCATTTATGCAAGTACAAAACAAAATTGCTAGAGTTTGAGCTTTTGAGTGTGTGATTGGTTGTTTTGTTTCTTTTCTTTCTGTAAGAGAATGCAACCAAAAAAGGTCTGGAAAAGTTATGTTGTTTTCATGGCCACAGACAGAAGTATAATACTACACAAGCTGTTTCCTTTCATGCAAAAGGCTCTTGTTTCCCAGAATTCAAATGCATGAGCTCCCTTGAGTTCATGATATGGTTGAAGAGTGGAGATCTGGGTCACTGTAAGCCCATGAAACCAGTAGTTCTGAACACTTTATCAGCAGGCATTCATGTACCAGTCTGCATGGGGACAGTATTTTGTTCAGCATGTCATCTTAAGAAGCTTTCTTAAATATTTCTCATTTCCTCACCGTCCCCCACTCTTCCCCTGAGAGGATCTACATCCTCTGGCTAACTGTGACTCCCAATGGTTAATGAAAACGCAATGCAAGTAGCTGATTTTTGGGGGCATCATATGTTCATCTTTGCTTCCTGATCTGGCTATGAATCAGCTGAACCACTACAGCCGTGGCTTGTAGCCAATGTTTTTGCAATAGCTGCAGTGTGTTCTCTGGTTATAGGGCACTGGTGAGGATAAGCAAGCTGAATAAACGGGATCCTGGCTGTGATACCATGCTGTAGTGGCTCCTCTGATAGCTGGAAGGCTATGGGTATCCACAGGGGTCTTCTGCTGTGAGATTCAGCAGGCACATGTATGCTTTGCCACAACCAAAAAGACTTGTGCTTTCAGATGGAGTGGTTTTCTGATGGATGGTAGAGTCATGGAGCCTTGGTATAACAGTATTGTCTCTAAATGAGGATCAGAAAATAGAAAAAGAGAAAAGTTTCCCTCTCAGCTCTGCTTTCCAGGAGTTTAACTCTAAGGTGCCTTCCCCACTCCCACCCCAAGTTGTCTCTTGCATCAGTACATATTTAATGTTTCTTTAAGTAGCTGCTTTGTCCTATTTTGATTTTTTTTTTTTTTATCTTTATTGCTCTCCCTGCAAGCAGGGATATTGAGTTTCAAACCTGGAGAAAGTAGGTGTTTTCAAAACATCTGTTCTGGCTGGCAGTATCATAAATGACACAGGCAAAAACGTCAGTCGCTGCTCCAAGAGGAATGCAGGAGCATTTCATCTCTCCTGCGCCTCATTCCTTTCCAGTGTGCTACTGAGCCATGAAACGCTCTCTGAGAGAAGTGATAGGAGTCACATTGCTTGTAGCTTTGAAAAACTGAACTGAGAAAAGAGATAAAAGACCAAAGAGAAAGGACACAATCTTACAGCTTTCTTCAGGGGCTAAGTGAGCTGATCCGTTGGTTTCATCTCAATGGCTTGATTTTCTCGCAGACTCAATCCTACATTTTTTTTTTCAGACTAAAGGAATGACCACTGTTTCCTCCTCCCTTCTGCCAGGGACATAGTTTTAGCATCTCTCCAAGGAGAAAGGAGACACAACAAATTTAACTATCACTTCCTCACACCGTCAGGAGTCCTCTATGGGAACTGACCTCCTGCTCAGCACAAGCAACTGATCCTACAACTGAAAACTTAAGCATTTGTTCTGAGGGGGTGTTTAACTGCTGAACTACTGACTGCTTAGGACAAGGTCCCTGCAGGGAAGGACCGAAATACCTCTAAAGAAAATCATCGCTCTGGGAGGTCCGAATCTCTTCTTGCACACTTTCTCTTTCTCTCTGCTGGCTTCCAACCTCCCCAGTCGTTACTGCTTGATACTTAGATAGCTAAGTTTCTGCATTCGCTCCCTTTTCAGAGCAAAGAGAGGTGGTGAAGCTGTTTGATTTTGATGTGGTAGGTGAGATAAGATTTCTCCCCCTTGCCCTCTTCTTTTTCTCCCTGAGCGGCTGCTGTCCTTGCAGTTCTCAGGACTTGACTAGCAGAGTTTTTAAATGAAGTGAAAGTCTTAATGTGAGGTGAATCCCAAGACCACAAACAGTTTGGACTTCAAACAGTGAGAAAATTGGCGCCGAATGATTCCGCACACAAAGCAGAAAACTTTCATTTCCTGCAGGCAGGATGGAATTGACTGTTATATTAAGACTTCAGAAGGAGCACTGCCCTGGAGTAATTTCACTGCTGTCAGGCAGTGTTGACATCTAGATTAACCTCTGTGCAGTGAATTTTACAGCAAAGCTTATTGTAATGCATGGGGGGTATCTCCTGAAAATCCCAGCTGAATCCCATAGCATCCCACCCTTCTGCACAGGAGAAAGGGTCGGGGGAGCAGCCACTATCATTTTTGACCCCAGCAGAGCATGACTCTAACCTTATCCCGACCAGTTCTGCTGAAACTGATTTTCTACCATGGTAAAGTGACAGTAGCTCCAGCCTGTTTTGTTTTGTTTTTTAATTCCCCAAAGAGGTTTACATCACAAGGCTGACATTTTTTGCCAGTGACAAACAGCTTCCTTCACTCATACACCCAGCCACTCAGTCCTAATTAAAAGGCACTAGTTAACCAGTGGCAATTAGCTGCTTGCACTGATTAATGCCAACACATACAATCCCCACACACAGTGCTCTGATCAGACGTGATCCAGGATTAAATGACAGACAAACTCCCAGCCGATGTGAGATGATGGCATCCAAACCTACCCACCAGTCCACGGGCACGCTATTAACTCTTGTCTACCAAACCAAAACTGCATCAATTAAAGAAGTTCACACAGTTCATTCAGTACAAACCAGAGGACATTGCAGAAGTCTCTTGATTCCTGAACTGAATGCTCCCACTGTTAAGTTGGAAGCATAGGGCAGACCCCCAAGGCCTTTTGTCTTTTGCCATAAGAGTAGGTCAAGCAGCAAGATTTCCCAGGATGGAGCACAAGAGCTTCTTCACTCTTGTGCGTGCGTAGAGATAATCCCATCTGTGGTTCTCAAGTGCACCTCTGAGATGCACTTTGGAAAAAAACCAAAACAACACACTGGTATTAAAAAAAAAAAATGGAAGAAGAAGGGAAGGTTTTGTTTTTGTGTTTTTGCCACACCTTGTTATTATATGCAGACATTGCTCTGCAGTCATCTGCAGGAGTTTCTAGACAAGAGTCAAGATATCAGGTGCCAAGCAGATTAGATACTAACCCTAAGGGTAATAATTCTAGAAATCTCTCAGAGACCACCCATCCTCTCACCCACAGGTCTTCATAGCAGGCTTACTGTGGTATGTGTAAAGGGCTTTGGATGAAGAGGGGACGTGCCTGTAGTTTCTCCTCATCTTCAGATGGAGTTGTGTGTCCCTGGCATTTCTGTAATCAGGCCCATCAGGAAGATTTACTACCCCCAATCAGAATACAGCTGAAAAGGCTACCCAAGGTTATAGAGAAGGTCAAGCTGTTGCTTTGGACTGGAATTTGCTTTGGAAGGAATTTGATGGACCAATTTAACCACCACAGCACATCAAAACCTGGTGGCTTCATTTAAAAAGTAATCAGTATTGTATTTCGCTTTAGACATCCGTGCATTAGTGTTCTGCAAATATGATTTCCTCTTTGTTTGCATTATTGATGCCATAAAATGTCAGACACATTAAAGAAAAAAAAAAGAGGCCAACCTTTGGGGTTTGGAATGATTCTGGCTGAATTGCAGTTGGGTTACTTTTCTTTTTATTTCCCATGGTAGCGATGCACTGTTACTCATTCTGCTATTGCTTTACAAAGAGTTCTCTCTAAGTGTATTTATTCAGCCAACTATATTTCAGGAAACACATAACCTTGATATTTTTTTTCTGTATGTGGCAGCGTGTGTATATGTGTGTTGGCGTGGGTGGAGGGGGGAGGTGGAACTTTTACAAAAGCCCTCTCATGTCTAGTAGTATGTTGGCTTTGAGCAATGCTGTGTGACTCCCTTCTGCTCAGGTGGCCGGTTTGATTTAATCTCAAGAACTGCCTTTTGTGATCTGGATTTGAGGTCGTCTAGTTTTGAACTGCCCAGAATCTGTCATCTGCTTTCATCATTCAGCAGCCATCTGCTATCCACGATGGTTTCTAGATGTCTATGCCACAGGGATTACATAGCACTCAAGTCTCAGGTATGCGATAGATGAGTTTTAGCTCTCATCCTGGACGAATTGCAAGTTTGCAGATTTAGTTTTGTTCCTACACTCCTCCCAACTCAAATCTCACTCACTACTGTTCCCAAGGCAAATACTTTTAACTGCTCAGTGCTTTTTCTCCCAGACCATTGAAGAGCAATGGCTTTGGCAGCCATATGCTTTCAACTTCACCTCTCCATAACAAATGCTGATCCATTGTACAATTTTCCTGTGAACCTTTTGGAAGAATATTCTCCCTCTTAAAAAATCTGAACAAATCCCCAAGTCTTCTGTCTTACTGAAAGTAAAAGTGAAAATAATAGGGTAGAATTATCTCCCTTATGTAGGGATTTTCCTCAGTGCTAGTATTTCTTTTCAGCTTTTCCTTTCAGTGACAGCAAGACTTGGGAGCAGGGGGAGAGGGATACAGAGGAGCAGTCTAAGAAAGGGACTCAGCTAGGACATAGACTTCAAGGGCATCTGTTCTCTATTAGGCCCTTTCCAGCTTCATACAACAAGAACTGCCCAGTTTTTCATGAGCAGCTTCCTGCCCAGCTCTCTTGTTCCCACTCCAGTTATGAGGAATAACCTTCAGATCTCCTTATCTTCACCGTTCCATTTCAGGAGTATCCAAACATCCCAAAGAAGAGATAACAGGTCTGAAGGGGTGTGTAATTTAGTATATTTCTGCCCCTTTTTCACTTGGGGCAAAGATAGGGAAAGTGGCAAACAGAAAAATTATTTTCCCCAACAGGAGTGATCCAGTTTGTTTTTAAACTTGGATATTTAAGGTGCCATGAAGCAGTACCTATAAATATGCCTTAAAATGTTGTATGAGCACAAGGAGTCTATTTGATTTTGGTTTTATGCCTGTAATTTCTCTCACCAAGAATTCAGCTGTTACTCAGCTCCCAGCAGGTTGTTCTGATTGCTGGAGAGATGGTTGGGATTGATTCCGGCTGTGACCTGTTCGAGTCCAGCCTCATTCTTATGTAGCTAGATTGAGACAATAGAAATAATCAGCAAGGGACTGAATTGTTGTTCCCATGTAACTAAATCGTCTTGTGCAACACCTTGCTAAACGTTGAAGGGGTTGAACATCCACAACTTTGTTTGAAGTCAGTAAAGGCTGTGGATAGTGAGAGGCGCTGAAGATTTCTATGATGTTAGGAACAGAACAGCAGGAGAGAGGAAGAGAAATTCTACAAGAAAAAAAAGCAAAACAAAACGAAACAAATATTATCTCAAAAATACACTGGTTGGTTTATAATACAAGAAAATCCACTGCTGTATGTGAGAAAAGACTCAAGAGTATTCACCCTGGCAACCAAGAACATTTGCCATCAGGACAGGAGCAGCTCTCTATCCTACAAACCTCCTCTCATTTTTAATTTCCTATTTCTTCTTCTTCAGCTAATACAGAACAAATCCTGGCTTATGGTTTTCTTGAAAACTGAAATTAAGGTAAGAGGCAGATTTAGGAGAGGAAGAGAGAGACCAGATCCTACTGGATGGTACAGCAGCTTTGTAGCCCAGCGCCTTTTCAGTAGCAAGTGCCTGGTGTGCCCCTTGCTTATTTATTTTTCAAACAACCCCTGTGTGCTGCAAGTAGAGTTCACAATGAGGATAAACCCTTTCCGTCCCCAAGAAGAGTAAGAAAAAGATCCTCGTGAACGGGAGGGTTTAGCGGGTTTTGGCCGCCGGGTCAGGACCGCGGACAGCGGCACCCGCCCGCGCCCCCTCCGCTCCCTTCGCACCCGCTCCCGCGTCGGCTCCGCCTCCCACCGAGCTCCGCTTCTCACGAGAAAACCCCGCTTCCGAAGAACAAGGGAACCTCATGCCCACACCGGTCAGGGCACGGTTGCCTCACCCTTTGTTATCTTCTCCCATCATTTTTGTCTCGTGTGAAATCATTAGCTGGTATCTTGTTTTCAAGTGATGGGATGGTTTAAAATGCAAAACAATACAAACCATTTTTTTCCTTCAGAATTAAAGTCTCTGCCCCACTTCTTCCTGCACTGGTGTTCCACCTATGAAGGCTCCATCTCTAATTTGGACTGTGAGAGGTTCCTATCTTTCTCATCTATTGGGACAGTTTGATAAATGGAGATGTGCTAGACCTTTAGAAATAAGAGTATTTATTTCATTGGCTACATCATGTGATTCAGTGTTGGCCATCAACTAAATTTACTGTTGGTAAAGGGTAAATGGACAAATCTTGTGGAAAATTCAAAGGAGCATATAAATGGTACTGTGCCCCCTGAAAGTTATTTTGACATCAATCCATAAAAAAGCCACATTACTATGTAGTAGAGAGTTGTCAGAGAGTCAGCCAACGATGAAGAGCCATGCAGGGAAGATCAGGCATTAACAGGCATGGCTCCAAAAGGAGTAGTCCTATCTCACATACAAAAAAAATAGGCAGGTACCTCAGTATCCAGCTTGCTCAGGCTGCATACTTGTGCATACTTGGAATTTCATCCCACTTGTTTTCCTGGATCATACTAAGGCAGATAGATCCTCAAACTAGGGTTGAACATCTCCTGAACCTTATCCTGGTACAAAGGTATTGGGCAAAAGCATGCAGACCCATTCTGTCCCTGAAAAATTTAGTGTGATGAAAAAGCAAGAAAAGTGGGCCAGAAAGTTAGTGTGTCCCACCCTGGTCAACACATGCTGCTTCCTAGAAGCAGTTTCCTCTGTATCCTATCTCCCAGGTACTTGCCAGCCGTGGTTGGCAGTTACAACAATGGGTCATCTGGATGGAGGTAGTGAGGACTGGGAAGTGCCTGAGACACACCACCTCAAAACTTGTAACAGTGAGCTTGCCATGTGAGCTGTGGCAAAGCAGAAGAAAGTCCTGGGGGTTCTCAGGGAAGAACTATGGATGTGAAGAAGCAGTCACTACAGAACAATGTGTGCTCATTCTCCAAACTTTCAGCCTTCCTAGGCTTCTTCCAGACCCAGCTTCTCTGCCTCAAACCCTCAAAATTACCATCATTTCCACTGCATTTATTCTGCTCTCTGATGGCTCTGGTTTCAGTACAAGCAGAGTAGATTGTTTAGCTCCCCCTGCTCAGCCTCCACACCCAGACAATTCCCTGTGTGAAGGAGAATTGCCTATTTTTAATTATTTTTTTTTTCTCAGAAATATCCTTTAAATTTTCATCTGAACTGGGAGGCAATTTCTTGCATGACAGCTTCGCATAGATAGGCTTAAAGCAG